>BTHU01000017.1:67574067-68174067 GCA_036184795.1 Tokudaia tokunoshimensis
CAGTGGGAAATAGCTTTCATCTAGTAATGCTAATTTCAGTCCCATGAAATAAGAATGTAGATTACCTGCAAGAGACTCGGACCTATAATCCCAGCACTCAAGAAGTTGAGTCAGGAGGACTGTTACATGTTTGAGGCAATCTTAGACTACAGTGGGAGACACTGGCTCACAAGAAAAAAAACAATGAACAATTTTAAAAAGGAAATTAAAGCAATCAGTGCATGCACTTTGCTACTTGTTTGGGTGAAAATTTCCATGCTCAATTTGTATTTTATTTCTGTAAAGGTATTTAATTCCAATGCTATAGGTAATTTTATACCCGCATAAAGATGAGAGTCCTTTCTCCAATGCCAAGAGATAGTTTGTAAGACTTAATTTCTTCCCATATTTCACGCACAGACTATGCATTTTGGGCAAATGTAAGTTACAATTTCTTAATTCATTCATTATAAACACACAATTTTGTCCACAGAGAATTAATAATCCAAACATTACATCAATTTCTATGAAACTGGTCCATCAACAGCTTCATTCCACATAAAGGAGTCACCATAGCAGGTGATCAGATAGAAGAATCTTTCTAAAAAACAGAAAACTAAAACTGAAACAAAACATCTAAACACACTGGTGCTGTTTTTATCTGTATCATATGACATCCTTCTAGGAGGTAGTTGTACAGCATCAAATAACTTTAGTAACCCAGTAACAAGTAAAGTCACAGAGACCAATGAATACCATCACCCACACACCGTCATCTAGATGTACAATGTTAGCTTTGGACTGCCATTTTCTGTACTAGACATGTACCCTAAGTCCAATCTGCACACCCATGGTAAATGGCCATGGGATATACTTTCTAATTTATGAGAGGGAGGGAGGGAGGGAGGGAGGGAGGGAGAGAGAGAGAGAGAGAGAGAGAGAGAGAGAGAGAGAGAGAGAGAGAGAGAGAGAAAGAGAAAGAGAATTTTTAAAATTTGTTTTACTTTAGGAGCAAGATTGGTTCTTAGAAATCAATTTGTATATGCTTTGTTCATGAAAGTTTACTTTTAAGTGTAGGCAAATATGTATGTTTGTGTTTGGGGGGGGCGATACACACCTGTAAACACATGTGAAAGGCAGTGCATAACTTTGGTTCTCATTCCTCACATGATGTCCACTTTGGTTTTCAAGAAAGTCTGTCCCTGGCCTTCACCATGACAAGAGAGGTAGTTTGCTGACCTGAAAGCTCCAGGTTCAACCTGTCTCTATGTCCAGAGATAAACCTTTGCCACCATAGCCAGCTCTCTCTTTCTTTGGTGTTCTAGAGATATCTCGAACTCAAACACCATGCTTGCCAGGTAAGCATATGCATAGCTTCCCCCCCACCCCCCTGTTAAGGATAAAAGTCTGGCTACTTAGCCTTTCTCATCCAACAGGTTGCCAAGGTGGTGAAATATCCAGGTCACTTCCTTAAAAGTGTGACATGCAGGTGAAAGCCAAAACATATCACTATCATTTTTGTTAGACTCAAGTAATAGACCTTCATATATTAGGAAATTAACCGGAATTGGAAAAGGAATGGAGTACTCTGCTTATATTATTACAGAGAAATTTTTAGCCACAGTTTTTCATTATGTAGAAGTACAGAACTGGTGATTAGAGGCACTCTTTGGGAACATGAACCTTTAAGTGTTCCCACAAAGTGTACCAGGCTTGTTTTTGTGTTTCCAGGAACTATTCAGGAATTCTCACCCTCATCTAACTAAAATCACCTTGAAGTGACAGGAGAGGGTTGGATCCACCTTCACCTAATCCAGTAATTGGAACCCTGGCCACCGCAGCTCTTCCTGTGCTGTCTACTGCCCAGATAATTGTTGTGACATTTCATTTCTCTCTCCTCTGAAAGGAACACTCAGGCAGAAAGCTCATTCTTCTAGAAAGAGCTCCAGGCCCTCAGTTACTGTGTGATTGCAGTTCACAGTTCAATGCCTTGTTCTTTACTTCACGGTCAAGGGCTGCTTTCCAGTTTGATTACTTTGAGGTGAAATAGGTCTAGGCAGATACAGCACTTTTTCTTCTTTTCCACTTGTAAGGATGTGGTTTAATGCAGATGAAGCTTCTCATTAAAGGCCTTAAAGGCCTTTGAGTGTGGCAACACATTCTGCCTGCTAAATGGATAAGACTCCCAAATGGGCTACCATTAAATGAACCCATGTGAATAATGAAGAAACTCTGTTATAAGAGAACTTGGTATTTTGTGTAGTACATGGTCAGTGCTGTTTAAATTTATAGATGAAAAAACACAAAGGGTTGAAAACTATTCTGGTAGATTCAGAATAAATATTAATTTTCAATATAGTTTCTTTCTCTTTGGACCAATGAAATCAAAGTACACTCTATATTGGAATACAGAAAAACTAGACACTATCACACACACACACACATATATATATCCATATATATGTATATATCCATATATATATATATATATACTTGATAGAATTATTTTTAAAAGTTAATTTTATCATTATTCTTTCTCTCACAGAGAGTGGCAAAGATGGATTCAGAGGTAGATACAGAGACAGAGACAGAGACAGAGGCAGAGACCAAGATGGAGGCAGAGAAGGAGATGGAGACAGAGACAGAGATACAGACAGAAACAGATGCAGGCATTTATCATATGCACGTGCAGGTCAAAGGACAAGGTCTGGGGGTCAATTCTCTTCTACCAAGTCTTCTACAAATCTAACTCAGGTCCTCAAGCTTGTGCAGTTTTTACTGCTTTTTTACAGCCTTGTACTTTCTGAGTTTTCTCCCTGGCCCTCAGTAGGACTCTTTACAATTGAATAGTGCTGAATATACAATGAACAAATGATGGATGTTAAATATGAAGGTGTGAATGTCATGAGAAGTAGGCAGGGTTCTGGTGACAATGAAGGAGACATATACTATAGACTATCAGTTTGCTGAGCAAAAAATAGACACCTTAGCAGCCTATGTTTAGCTAAAGCTTCACTACCATTTGTCCTGATATATCTAAGAAGAATAAGTAGCAATTAAGAGTATTTGTATTGTTGTTCCTCCTATGGAGCTGCAAGTTCCTTCAGCTCCTTCGGTCCTATCTATAACTCCTCCTTTGGGGATCTAGTCCTCAATCCAATGGTTGGCTGAGAGCATCCACCTCTGTATTTCCCCAGAGCTCCCAGGGACTAAACCACCAACCAAAGTGTACACATGGAGGGACCCATGGCTCCAACTGCATATGTAGCAGAGGAAGGCCCTGTTGGACATCAAAGGGAGGAGAGGCCCTTGGTCCTGAGAAGGCCTAGTACCACAGTATAGGAGAATGCCAGGACAAGGAAGCAGGGATGCGTGGGTTGGTGAGCAGGGGGAGGGGGTATGGGAATAGCGGATTTTCAGAGGGGAAACCAGGAAAGGGGATAGCATTTAAAATGTAAATAAAGAAAATATCTAATAAGAAATTTAAAAAATTGTGAAGCACGCGTGCACACGCGCACACATGCACGCGCACGAGCGCGCGCGCGCACACACACACACACACACACACACACACTCACACAAGAGTATTTGTTTGAATTTAATGGTTATTATACCATAGTTTCTCTACAAAAACAGAAAACAACTTTTTTTCTTCTTTTTTTAATTTATATTCTTCATTTACATTTCATAAGCTGAAACCTTTCCCGGTTTCCCCCCACTCCGAAAACCCACCAACCCCTCCTCCCACCCCTGCCTCCAAGTATATGTCCCTCCACCCTACCCACTCCCACCTTGCCCCCGCCCCCCTACACCGATTTCCCTTTTCTAGAGCATCTGTTGAGCCTTCACAGGACCAAGGACTCTCCTCCCACTGACTCCAGACAAGACGTTCCTCTGCCACACTTTTGTGGGAACCATGAATACTCCTTGGTTGATGGTTTAGTCCCTGGGAGTTCTGGGGCATCTGGGTGGCCCACATCCTTGTTCTTCTCATGGGGCTGTAAACTCCTTCAGCTCCTCCAGTCTGCCCTCCAACTCCTCCATTGGGGGCCCCATGCTTAGTTCAGTGGTTGACTGCTAACATCTGCCTCTGTATGGGTAAGGCTCTGACAGGGCCCCTTTGGAAACAACCATAACTGGCTCCTTTCAGTATGCACTTCTTGTCGTCCATAACAGTGTCAGGGTTTGGTAAGTATTTATAGCATGAATCCCCAGGTAGAACAGTCTCTCCTCCACACTTTGTCTCCATAATTGCTCCTGTGAGTATTTTGTTCCCTTTCTCAGAGGAACCAAAGCACCCTCACTTCAGTCTTCCTTCTTCTTGAGCTTCCTATGGTCTGTGAATTGTAACTTGTTTATTTTGAGCTTTTGGGCTAACATCTGCTATGTAAGGCAAAGGACACTATCAATAGGACAAAAAGGCAACCAATATATTAGGAAAAGATCCTTACCAATCCTATATCCGAAAGAGGGTTAATATCCAATGTATACAAAGAACTCAAGAAATTAGACTCCGGAGCATCAAATAACCCTATTAAAAATGGGGTACAGAGCTAAACAGGAAATTCTCAACTGAGGAAACTCAAATGGCCCTGAAGCACCTAAAGAAATGTTAAGCATCCTTAGTTATCAGGGAAATGCAAATCAAAACAACACTGAGATTCCACCTCACACCAGACAGAATGGCTAAGATGAAAAACTCAGGGACAACAGATGTTAGAGTGGATGTGGGGAAAGAGGAACACTTCTCCATGGTTAGTGGGACTGCAATCTGGTAAAACCACTCTGGAAATCAGTTTGGTGGTTCCTCAGAAAATTAGACATAGTGATACCTGAGGACCCAGCTATACCATTCCTGGGCATATACCCAGAAGATGCTCCAACAGAAAATAAGGACACATGCTCCACTATGGTCATAGCATCCTTATTTATAGTAGCCAGAAGCTGGAAAGAACCCAGATGTCCTTCAAGAGAAGAATGGATACAGAAATTGTGTTATATATACACAATGGAGTACTTTTCACCTATTAAAAACAATGAATTAATGAAATTCTTAGGTAAATGGATGGAACTAGAAAGTGTCATCCTGAGTGAGGTAACCCAAGCACAAAAGATCACACATGGTATGCAGAAAACAACTTCTTAACTAAAGTTAATGAAGCTTTACTTTCTGGTCACAAGGCTCCTTAATCCCCTAAATCTCAGTGTGGGTGTAATTCTTTTCTAAGGATGCTGAAAGTGTCATTTCTTCCTTGATTCTTTGTTTTTTCTCTAACATAAGGGAAAGTTGATGAGAAAGTGATGCTGATTCTAGGAAACCTTGAATTTAGTCTTCAGCAGTGAAAGAAACTCAGAAACTTTTGTTCTATCACTGACCAGTTATATCATCTGTATTTATGTGTATTATGAGTATTTATGTATCTGGTGTTTGTGTGTGTGAGTGTGTGTGTGAGTGTGTTTGTGTGTGTGAGGAGAGTTAGATTCTGAGTTCCTGCATCAAGTCCCTAGTAGTTAAAATGTCCATCTGAAAGTAAGTCTGCATCTTAATGTAAAAATGATATTTTGTCTTTGGGTACTAATGTAACTTTAATCACAGATTTAAAATGGACACTGGAGTTATATGCAAGGAATGTAATCCTGCTTCATGTTTTATCCACCTTTCTTCATCACTGTTACCAAACACACAACAGAAAGCCAAATTAAAAAAAAGAAAGGATTACTTGAGGATTAAGTCAAGGACAAGGTTTCAAGTTGCTGTGATACTTTGCCTTCTCTGACTTTGGCTGAGCAGAAAACAGGAGGCTGAGTCAGGCTGTAAATCTCAAGAGACCAGGGACCCACTACTTCTATCTATTTCCTAATTTCCAAAATTTACATAGTTTTCCAAAATAGCACCTCTGGCTGTCAAATCCCCTATCATAGTGTATGAATAATGCTCAAAGTTTAGAGTTCCTATGGGATGTTTCACATCCAAATAATAAAAGTTCAGAATTCTTATGCAGTAATGAACCTGCTTGCTTTTCTGTCCTATCATTATGCACAATGAATACTACTAAATACAAATTTTTTGCATAAAAAGATCATATAACGATTTCAACTTAAATGAACACTACTGCTACTATTTTACATTTGAAGGAATGTTCATCTTAAGTGGCAAGTTTGTTAGGATATTGAAGTGATGTTATGCACTGAACTGTAGTGTATTTCTATCCCTCATGCATAGGAAAACATTATCATTCTTCCATAATACCCTGCTGTTAAAAGGGCTGGGCAGCTAAAGCAGTTTTTATATTGTTAATTTATAGATTGGGACATATTAAGGAAGTAAATGAATCAGTCATTTCTCATCAAGTTGTCTGGCTTCATTACCTGGTGGTTCTACAATAGACCAGGGTGTGTTTAAGAGGCATTTATGATGACAATTTATACATTCTGAGTACACTAATGCATACTGTCTTGTGCCAAACTCTTTTGCCAGTGTTTCAAACAATCAGTTATGCCCTTTAGATAGCTTTACTTGCTGTTTAATAAGTGCCAAGTTTAAATGGATCATATGCTAAACATCAGCTTGATATTGTGATCTTCATCTACCCCTTAATTTTTATTTGTTATATATCATGGGTAATTTCTATTCTAACTCTCTAATACTCTACACAGTGAAAATAGAACTAAGCCAGTAAATGCTTCATATTACAGGGGTACTGTTTATAGTTTGGGGTAATGGCCACAGTCCCTGGAAATTCAATCACTTGAGTGATGGAAAAGAAGATATGGGCATCTATATTACTGATGATATTCACATTGCCAGTTCCAGTGACCTGATGATTGTTCACCCTGCTTCATGAGGAAAGAATGCAAATGGTTTTATCTAGAGGAGGAAACTCAGTTTATAAGCTAATTAATTCTTGGAAGTAGTGCAGATAGAAGTGCTAAACAAAATGTAGATATTATATGTGATGATTCCAGTTAATATACTCTCCCACACAAGACATATTCTCCTTTTTGGGCCCCATGATGTTGTAGCATTGGAGAACTTGAAAATACGCAAGAAGTAACTGGAGACTCAGAAGCTTCATCAAAAATAGTCAGTTTGATGGTGCCAAAGATCTCATTTAGTAAATAAACTAGATCAAGTGTGTCAATAGAGGTGAGTCAGGACTGGGCTGAATTAGCATAAATTCCTTGTAGGCACAGCATGGAGAACTCAGATTATTTATTACTATTTTTTTTTTAATTTTAAGGTATGCTTTTCAAACTTATCTGCTCTTTGGGAGTTCTTTCACGAAGCATCTAAGCTTATTGAATTCATTTTTCCATCTTTCACTGTATTATAGCTAACAAGAACAAATATTTCTTAGATGTCATTCATGGCCTTTTTGAGTATTTTTGGAACTACAAATTGTATCTCCAAACTAGCAAATTGAGATTTGCTATTACCAGAGAATCACTGGGCAACATTCTATTGTACTCAAGGCATGAACCAATACATTGGTGTATCACTCAAATCCCCCATCACAATGTATGTCTAATGTATTGTTTTTAACCTATACCATCCCACATTTTAAAACAGACTTCTTCATAGAAAAGATACATGCATACTAAAAAAAAAAAGACAGCATCTTCAACAAATGGGCACTACTTCTGAAAGTGCAATCCACAGAAAGAAATCCTGATTGCCAGGTCACAACATTGACATAGAGGGCTAAGGGAAGAATAATATAAGAGGCTCTGGAGTGGTGTCTTTCTCAAATACAGCAAGATATTTCTTTCAGTGTAGGCATCATATCTGTAAAACTTCGGGGGCAGTCTGCTTGTTTGATATAAGAAATGTAAGAAAGGATAAGTTGAGGCCAATGCATTCTAAAAACTCAAATATAGAATATATCCTTTATAAGTTATTGTCTTGTGCCTGCATGATTTTCTAAGACTTGTTAAGTCAAAAGATTTTTGATGACTCAATGTTGTTATGATTCATATTTAAACATGTATAAGCCATTTAAAATATATCTTTGAGTGTTTTCACATCTTTTGTATGAATATTTAAATATTAAATACATATATTAGGAAAGTAATTGATATGCAAAATTATGTAAATCTTTGGTGTCTAAATGATTCACCAAATGCACAGCTAAGTATTATGTAGGTCTCGGTTTATTTTTCTTACTGGTTGCAATGTCCATTGATATGTCTAGTAGGGGGTGTGTGTGTGTGTGTGTGTGTGTGTGTGTGTGTGCACATGTGCCCGTGCACACACTGACACAGGGTTTTAGTATGTAGGCAGAATTGAAACTCTTAATTTTCCTGACTCAATCTCCATAGCCTGGCAAGAGGCACACGCTATCATGCTAATGTTTCTGATGTGTTTTTTTGAGTGCTTTATAAGTTATAAGCATGGTTTTTAAGGACCTCAACATAAAACCAGATACACTGAACCTAATAAAAGAGAAAGTGGGATAGAACGTTGAACTCATTGGCACAGGGGGATTTCCTAGACAGTGGGTCATGATCTAAGATCTAGAATTGATCAATGGGACTTCATGAAACTGGAAAGCTTCTGTAAGGCAAAGGATGTAATCAATAAGACAAATCATCAGCCTACAGAGTGGGAAAAATATCTTCACTAACACCACATCCAATAGAGGGTTTATATCCAAAATATATAAAGAACTCAAGAAGCTAACTACCAAAACACTAAACAACCCAATCAAAAAAATGAGGTATAGAACTGAGGAGAATTCACAGCAGAGGAATCTGGTATGGCTGAGAAATCAAACTGGAGGTTCCTCAGAAAATTGGAAATAGATCTACCTGAAGACCCAGCAATACCACTCTTGGCAATATACTCAGAAGATGCCCTACCATGCCACAGGGACAGGTGTTCTACTATGTTCATAGTAGCCTTGTTTGTGATAGCCAGAAGATAGAAACAACCCAGATACCCCACGACAGAAGAATGGATACAGAAAATGTTGTTCATTTACACAATGGAATATTACACAGTTATTAAGAACGAGGACAACCTAAATTCTGCAGGCAAATGAATGGAACTAGAAAATATCATCCTGTGGGAGGTAACTCAGACACAAAAGGACATGCATGATATGTACTCACTAATCAGTGGATATTAGCCAAAAAAGGTACAGAATACCTGAGATACAGTCCACAGAACTCAAAAAAATCAACAAGCTGAAGATCAAAACCAGTCTGTTTCTCTATACTTACATTATTCCTGATTTATACTATCCATTTCCTTCTCCCCAAACTGAAAGCAATTTTTCTTATTACTTTGTTCACACTTGTCCCCATCTACCATGGTTGTCTAAAATTCTGCTACAAACTTATTTGATTTGACTTGATTTGGTCAATATATCATTTTTGGTAGAAATTCAAAATAGATGACTGTAATATATTTTGTTATACACAATATGAATGTTTTTAGTGCTTTCCCTTTTAAAGTTTTGTAGTGATTCAGGGAGTGAAATATTTCAGATTCCCTCACCTCTGTACTAGCTACAATAATTATTATTTCCTTTGATGTTTGAATAGACACTATTGCTAAGATCATCTCCTTTACAGAATGGCTATTAACCAATTTGGCAATGTTCCCAGTATTTATCTAAAGACTTTAGTTTCTATAATTCATAAAATATTCCAGGTTTACCAAACTTTTCTCATTTAAAAAAAACTACTCTCTTAGCAAAAAATGTTTTTTTGTGGGAAATAGTTCTATGGACATAAACAAGTGGCCCATGCATGCATTAGATAATTTCAACTGATTTCATAATGACCATTTAATGTGACTTCAAAAGCCCTACTAGAAAGCTTTTATCTCCTTTCTTTCTCTCCCTCTAATATAATAAATCACATTATTGACTGCCTTCCTAATCTTGTATAACTTGTTCTCTTTATTGCTAGTTATAACATACCAAAAGACGTACAAGGAAGTGTAAAATTATTTTCTTAATGTTTCATTTATTCCAATTACATAAAAACAGTAAAGTTGCTGGAAAAATCATATATATAATTCATGCATATTTATATATACATATATAAATATTTGAGATAGTATAACAATTAAATCGTTTCTTATAAAGTGATAGACTATAATATGAATTGGTTTAAATATTATACAATAAGCAATTCAGAAATAGCATAATGAATGATGAATCATCAAACATGGTAGCTATTCCTGTGTATTCATATTACATATGAATACTTATGAATATTTGGTATATTTTTAAAGATTTAATTCTTCATATTAAAAGATACTTCAAAGAATTAAAACCATTTTATTTTTTAGTATAAATACTTAAAATCTTATGTTATCTTTGAGTTAAAATTATGCATTCTTGAGTAGTTTTATAACTATGGTAGGTAAAATACCATTAAAAACATTAAAGGAGACAGATAATTCAACTTACTATCTTTTACTCTAATTTGTGTGTGAGAAATTTAGAGCTAATGAAATGTTAGTGCCCCATTATATTTTACTGAAAATATTTTATAGAATGTTTAGACTGAGCATGTACAATTATGAGGGCTTCAGTCAAGATCTAATATCTCTATAAAAAGACACCAAGTATTTTAACGATGTTCTCCCTGTAGTCCTATTTAATGAGTGGGTTCTAACTCCCTGACTAAGATGTAACATGGCAGTTCAGCACATGCAACAGGAAACAAACCAATTACAGACTGGAAGAGTTATTTTATTGTGTAAATGTTTGCCTCAAAATTGTGAAGATCGGAGTTCTAATTTCAGAAAACTTTTGATAAGCAGGGCATGGTAGCATGCGACTTAATCATAATGATTTTTCTGGAGGAGAGAAGTCTTCATGTTTGCTGGCCATTATTCCAGCTCAATTATTGAACTCTACATTCAGTAAGAGACCTTGTCTCAAAAAAATAAGATGGAGATCTGTAGGGGAGGCGACCTGATATTGATATCTGGCGTCTATAAGCATGAAGATGTGTGAGCAAACACACATACACACACACACACACACAAAAGCATTAAGTGAAGTAATTGAAAAATAAATAAAGTAATCAATGAAATATTGTCAGCAAATTGGAAAAATAAAATTAATAGCAAGAATGAGCACTGTAATTCAAAGGCTGTGATAAAATTTTAAATTAGGCAATTGAGAGAAACAAATTTTATGTTACCATATAAGTTGTTGGTAAATATATTTAAAGAAGAATCCCTTACTGGGTACAATTTAGGGAGGATATTTGTATCTTTGAATGTGTTGAATAATTTCATTATATTTTACTAGACTATCCCTTTCTTTGCTAAATTATAGTGGCTTCTGCTGCAAAATAAGAATCACTGAAGTGTTGATTAAGATTGAAAAGAGACCACCATAATCAAATAGTCTGAAGAAATAATCATAAATTACCTGGAAAACAGAATTAATAGAATTTTAATGCACATAAGTGTGTTTTTGTGTTGTAATGTATAATTATAGACCTATATTTTAGAAAGAAATGCTATGCTTGATTAATGAGTTGTTCAATAAGACATCACCTTTTGGCTTTATGACTCCACACAGGCAATCTTCTGCTCCGTAATATGTCAACAAAATTTTCCTGATGTTGGGCTGTTGTTATACATAACAAGTTCTGGGAAATGATAGTGTTTGGTGAATTACATACAGCATATGGCCTTGATACTGGAAGGCAAACTAGCAAACTCATCATTTTCCATTCTTTCAAAAAGACACTGAATGTACTTTAATTATAGTGAATAGGATGAATTTATGGTTTTCATTTTAAATATTTGCCTTCATCTTTATAGAATCAGGTTTTGAATTATTTTCAGTGTCACTATGGTTGATAAAACAGTCTGGCTTTGGGTTTCATAATTATACAAAAGAAACAATAAAGTCACTTTTACCTGAATTATTTATGGTCAAGAAGTCTATGACCATAAAAATGAAAAATCTAATGAAACTTCTCTTAATACTTCTAAGACATTATTTAAAAACCTGAAAAAAATTTTGTGGAAACAAATCTTTTTCTATGGAAAAACTATTGTTATATTTGATGTGTCCAGGAAAATCTCATAGATTCAAATAAATGCATCAATAAAAATTTCACTGGAATAAATACAGCCAACCACAGCATGATGATTGTTAGTCATACCAATCAATCATATTTTAGGAATAATCATAATTTTGTATGTATACAAATGTATTATGATATTTAATAGTAAGCTAAAAGGGTATGCTTTTAATATTGAAGCATATTGATGACAATATGTTTTGCATAGTTAAAAAGATTCCAAAATAAATGTCATTTTATCTAAGAAAACACAATTCAGTGCTAGAGGCATCTGTAGTTCATGCCTAAGGATCATAAAATTATCATTTTTGATTTAAATTCTACCATATCTAAATATATTTTGTCATTTTGTATAAAAGTTAACTTGTGATGTTCTGTCATATTAATAATAGTAATGAAATGATTGAAATAGATTAATAACCCTTTTGAACTGTGTGTGTGTGTGTTGTTGGGATGGATATCACACAGTTCAGGTAATTTTGACATAACAGTGTAGCCAAGATTATTCCTAACCCTCTTCCTTTTCTTCTCACAGGATAGGGCTCAGATATACACTACTATATGTAGTTCTAATATTTATTTAAAAAAAAACTTGCATCCTCTCTGAAACAATGAATAATATTAACTGAAGAATATAATGTTTTGGAAACTGTCAGGCTTCATATTTTTCAATTACTGCTAAAATAAATCAAGTACAGAAATATAAAATCTTAGTATTAGTTTAGATTTTTTTGTAAATAACTAAATAGAATATTTAAAAGAAAAAACAATAAAATGTGCTGCAAGATACAGAGTTTAGGTCACCTTCAGAATTCATTGCTGAAAACATAATTAGCATTTGGTTTGAAAGGACAAGACTGATCACCAAAACAAATGTTTTTGAGCCATACATGCTTTAGGATATCTACTTATGCCTTAATAAAATCAATAAAAATGCTAAAGAAGAGATGGTATTGATTTCATCATCAGATATTAAAGGTGTGTGTGTGTGTGTGTGTGTGTGTGTGTGTATGTGCGTGTGTTTGTGTGTGTGTGTGATAGTCACAAAAACGATGTTGGAGTCCCTGGAGCCTAAGTTCCTGGTGGTTGTAAAATGCCTGGCATGGATGCTGGAAACTGATTCCTGGTTCTCTGCATTAGCAACAAATGTCCTTAATTATTAAGTCATCTCTCCAGTCTTGGCAACAGATTTTGACCCAGTTCATTAAAAATATTAGTTCAATATGTGATTAATATAATGTTACTAATGAGATATCTTTTATGTTTTCTTTTCGTTTTAAATCTTCAAATCTTCAAATGAGATAAGTATCTTACAAATACTTTTTAATTCCAACATGTCAGTGTTTAAGTGCTCAGTAGCCATATGGGCAGTGGTTATTTTATTGAATATCACATCTGTGCTGCTAGCTTCCCTATACTTTTAACACACATGGGAACAGAGACAAAATTTTCTACTTTCTTGATACTTCGTGGGTTTAAGATATGGATTACATTATTTTCTGGGTTAAAAGTATATTCCTGGATCAGTTCTTGTGGTCAAGAAATATGCCACTTCAGGCCACCAGGATTGCTGATTCTGGAAATGAGGGTCTATTTATTGACACATTCCAAAGTTCATAGGCAACCAGATGTACAGTAACTACTGAAATGGGCAACAGAGATCTCACAGGAGGAGAAAGAGTATGGGTCCCCTCAGGTGCAGATACTGGGAGAGTATTTTGAATCACTTGTGGCATATTTTGATGTATTGAGAAAACAAATTATCTTTGGAAGAGACATAATGAAATACAACTTGATATTTAATCTCCCCACAGCTAACATTCTAGGAGCTTGTTCAGTAAGATACATGAAACTTAAAAAAATCATAGATAATTTGAGTTTTCCATGTAGCCTCAGATTTTTATAACTTCCTAACCACTCACAGCAAAAGAGAAACTAATTAAAATTTTTTAATTATTTTATTTTCTTTATTTTTATTTACATTCCCAATGATTTCGGCTTTCCCAGTTCCCCACTCCCCAAAAGTCCCATAAACCCACTTCTCTCCCCCTGTTCCTGAGTCAATCCCCCCTCCCCCTGCTTCTCTGTCCTGGTATTCCCCTACACTGCTACATCCAGTCTTTCCAGGATCAGGGGTCCCTCATTCTTTCTACATGGAAATCAATTGATATGTGAATTGTTTCTTGGGTATTCTGAGCTTAATATTCACTTATCAGTGACTGCATACCATGTGTGTTCCTTTGTGATTGGGTTACCTCACTAAGGATGATATTTTCCAGTTCTGACCATTTGCCTAAGAATTTCATGAATTCATTGTTTTTAATTGCAGAGTAGTATTCCATTGTATAAATATACCACATCTTCTGTATCCATTCCTCCATTGAGGGACATCTGGGTTCTTTCCAGCTTCTGGCTATTATAAATAAGGCTGCTATGAACATAGTGGAGCATGTGTCCTTATTGTATGCCAGGGAGGCCTCTGGATATATGCCCAGGAGTGGTATAGCAGGATCCTCCGGGAGTGTCATGCCCAGTTTTCTGAGAAACTGCCAGACTGCTTTCCAGAGTGGTTGTACCAGCTTGCAATCCCACCAGCAGTGGAGGAGTGTTCCTCTTTCTCCACATCTTCACCAACACCTGATGTCTCCTGAGTTTTTGATCTTAGCCACTCTGATTGGTGTGAGGTGAATCTCAGGGTTGTTTTGATTTGCATTTCCCTAATGACTAAGGATGATGAACATGTCTTTAGGTGCTTCTCAGCCATTCGATATTCTTCAGGAGAAAATTCTTTGTTTAGCTCTGTACCCCATTTTTTAATAGGGTTATTTGGCTCTCTGGAGTCTAACTTCTTGAGTTCTTTGTATATATTGGATATTAGCCCTCTGTCAGATGTAGGGTTGGTAAAGAGCTTTTCCCAATTTGTTGGCTGCCGCTTTGTCCTTTTGACAGTGCCCTTTGCCTTACAGAAACTTTGTAATTTTATGAGGTCCCATTTGTCAATTCTTGATCTCAGAGCATAAGCTATTAGTGTTCTGTTCAGGAAATTTTCCTCTATGCCCATGTGTTAAAGGTTCTTCCCTAGTTTATTTTCTATTAGTTTCAGTGTGTCTGGTTTTATGTGGAGGTCCTTGATCCACTTGGAGTTGAGCTTAGTACAAGGAGATAAGAATGGATCTATTTGCATTCTTCTGCATGCTGACCTCCAGTTGAACCAGCACCATTTGTTGAAAAGACTATCTTTTTTCTGCTGGATGATTTTAGCTCCTTCATGAAAGATCAAGTGACCATAGGTGTGTGGGTTCATTTCTGGGTCTTCAATTCTGTTCCATTGATCTACTGCCTGTCACTGTACCAATATCATGAAGTATTTAACACTATTGCTCTATATTACTCCTTGAGGTCCAGGATACTGATTCCTCCAGATGTTCTTTTACTCTTGAGAATAGTTTTAGCTATCCTGGGTTTTCTGTTATTCCCGATGAATTTTTGAATTGTTCTTTCTAACCCTATGAAGAATTGAGGGCGACCTCTGCTCCGGGGATCGACTGCTCTGGGCATCCGTGTACCCAGGGACTCCCTAATATAACATCACTTGGGACACAGCCTGTTAGGCTTACATCTGCCCCCAAGAGCGGGGCAGCTCTATGGTCGCCTGGGCGCCAGCTCTGCTGTGGGCCATCTACCCTGCAGAGTGATCTGTGCCTAGAGGGGGCAAAGTGCACTCCAACATCTTTGCTCTGGCAACAGAGCAGTTGGGACCTCCAGGCACAGGGACAATCAAGCATAATATTGCTTGGGACTCAGTCAGCTTGTGTGCTCCCTGCTCCCAAGAGATGGGCAGTTCTGTGGTCACCTATGTGCCAGCTCTGCTGTGGGAAATCTGCCCTGCAGAGGGACCCACACTGAGAGAGAGTGCACCCTCACAGGGAGAGAGTCCACCAGCCTCCCCTTGGCGATCTCTGCTCTGGGGACTGACTACGCTGAGCCTTCGGATATGCAGGGATTCCGCAATATAACATTAGGGCTCCAAAGTCACTCAGGAGAAGGGCAGCCCCCAAGCAATCGGTGCCAGGGGAATCCCGGTATTCTGGGGGAGGGGGGCAGAAATAGCCTTGCAGGATCACAGGAGGTCCAACCAACAGCCAGTGACAGCAGGACCAACTAACATCAGAGGTAACCAGATGGCAAGAGGCAAACGTAGGAACGTTAATAACAGAAAGCAAGGCAATATAGCACCATCCGATCCCAATTCTCCAACAGCAGCAAGTCCTGAATACTTCATCACAATCAAAAGGCAAGATCTGGATTTAAAAGCACTTCTCATGATGCTATTAGAGGATTTCAAGAAGGACACAAAAAATCTAATAAAGAAATACAGGAGAACATGAATCAACGGGTAGAAGCCCTTACAAAGGAAACACAAAAATCGCTTAGAGAAATGCAGGAGAATATGGGTCAACAGATGGAGGCCAATAGGGAGGCAACACAAAAATCACTTAAAAAATGAATCAACGGGTAGATGCCCTTACATAGGAAACACAAAAATCGCTTAAAGAAATGCACGAGAATATGGATCAACAGATGGAAGCCCATGAGGAGGAAACACAAAAATTGCTTAGAGAGATACAGGAGAACTTGGGTCAACAGGCAGAAATCCTGAAAGAAGAAATGCAAAAATATCTTAAAGAAATACAGGAAAATACAAACAAACAAGTGAAGGATCTGAGCAAATCCATTCAGGATCTAAAAAAGGAAGTAGAAACAACTAAGAAATCACAAAGGGAGACAAATTTGGAGGTAGAACACCTTGGGAAGAAATCAGGAGTCATAGATGCAAGCATCAACAATAGAATACAAGAGATGGAAGAAAGAATCTCAGGGGCTGAAGATTCCATAGAAAGCATTGACTCAACAGTTAAAGAAAATACAAAATGCAAAAAACGTGTAACCCAAAACATCCAGGAAATCCAGGACACAATGAGAAGAACAAACTTAAGGATTATAGCTATACATGAGAGTGAAGATTTGCAACTTAAAGGGCCAGTAAATAACTTCAACAAAATTATGGAGGAAAACTTCCCTAACGTAAAGAGAGAGATGCCAATGAATGTACAAGAAGCCTACAAAACTCCAAACAGACTGGACCAGAACAGAAAAACCTCCCGTCACATAATAATCAAAACACCAAATGTACTAAACAAAGAAAGAATATTAAAAGCAGTAAGAGAAAAAGGCCAAGTAAAATACAAAGGAAGACCTATCCGAATCACATCAGACTTCTCACCAGAGACTATGAAAGCCAGAAGATCCTCGGCAGATCTCATGCAGACTCTAAGAGAACACAAATGCCAGCCTATACTACTATACCCAGCAAAATCTCAATCACCATATATGGAGCAACAAAGATATTCCATGATAAAACCAAATTGACACAGTATCTTTCCACAAACCCAGACCCGCAAAGGATAATAGGTGGAAACTGCCAATACAAGGAGAGAAACGACACCCTGGAATAAATGAGATAGTAACCTTCTTTCATCAAGCCAATAGTAGATAACCACTCAAACATAAAGATAGCATCAAGAATAACAGTTGGAAATAATCACTATTCCTTAATCTCTCTTAATATCAATGGTCTCAATTCCCCAATAAAAAGACATAGACTAACAGACTGGATACAAAAATAGGACCCAGCATTTTGCTGCGTGCAGGAAGCACACCTCAGTGTAAAAGTCAAACACTACCTCAGAATAAAAGGCTGGAAAACAATTTTACAAGCAAATGGTCCCAGGAAACGAGCCAGAGTAGCTCAATGATAACTTGGTCAAGGAGAAAATAAAGAAAGAAATCAAAGACTTTTTAAAATTTAATGAAAATGAAGTCACAACATACCCTAATTTATAAGACACAATGAAAGCATTGCTAAGAGGAAAATTCATAGCCCTGAGTGCCTTCAAAAAGAAACGGGAGACAGCATACACTAGCAGCTTAATGACACACCTGAAAGCCCTGGAACAAAAAGAAGCAAATACACCCAAGAGGAGGGTATTTGCTTCTTTTTGGCAGGAAATCATCAAACTCAGAGATGAAATCAATCAAGTAGAAATAAATAGAACCAAACAAAGAATCAATAAAACTAGGAGTTGGTTCTTTGAGAAAATCAACAAGATAGATAAGACCTTAGCCAGACTGGCCAGAGGGCACAGACAGTATCCAAATTAAAAATATCAGAAACGAAAAGGGAGAGATGACAACAGAAAAAACCACGAGGTCATTTCAATAGATGCTGAGAAAGCATTTGACAAAATTCAGCATCCTTTCATGCTAAAGGTCTTGGAAAGATCAGGAATTCAAGGACCATATCTAAACACAGTAAAAGCAATTTACAGCAAACCAGTAGCCAACATCAATCTAAATGGAGAGAAACTTGAAGCAATTCCACTAAAATCAGGGACTAGACAAGGCTGCCCTCTCTCTCCATATCTTTTCAATATAGTACTTGAAGTTCTAGCTAGAGCAATTAGACAACAAAAGGAGATCAAGGGATACAAATTGGAAAGGAACAAGTCAATATGATAATATACTTAAGCAAACCAAAGAACTCAACCAGAGAACTCCTACAGCTGATAAATAGCTTCAGCAAAGTGGCCGGATATAAATTCAACTTAAGCAAGTCAGTAGCCTTCCTATATTCAAAGGATAAGGAGGCTGAGAAAGAAATAAGATAAATAATACCATTCATGATAGCCACACACAATATAAAGTATCTTGGTGTGACTGTAACCAAACAAGTGAAAGATCTGTATGACAAGAACTTCAAGTCTCTGAAGAAAGAAATTGAAGAGGACCTCAGAAGATGGAAAAATCTGCCATGCTCATGAATTGGCAGGATTAATATAGTAAAAATGACCATCTTGCCAAAAAGCAATATACAGATTTAATGCAATCCTCAACAAAATCCCAACTCAATTCTTCATAGAGTTAGAAAGAGCAATTCAAAAATTCTTCTGGAATAACAGAAAACCCAAGATAGCTAAAACTATTCTCAAGAGTAAAAGAACTTCTGGGGGAATCAATATCCTGGACCTCAAGCTGTACTACAGAGCAATAGTGTTAAAAATTGTTTGGTATTGGTACAGTGACAGGCATGTAGATCAATGGAACAGAATTGAAGATCAAGAAATGAATCCACACTCCTATGGTCAATTGATCTTTGACAAAGGAGCTAAAACCATCCAGTGGAAAAAAGATAGGCTTTTCAACAAATGGTGCTGGTTTAACTGGAGGTCAACATATAGAAGAATGCAAATTGATCCATATTTATCTCCTTGCTCTAAGTTCAATCCAAGTGGATCAAGGACCTCCACATGAAACCAGACACACTGAAACTAATAGAAAGGAAACTAGGGTAGAACCTTGAACATATGGGCATAGGGGAGAATTTCCTGAACAGAACTCCAATAGCTTATGGTCTAAGATCAAAAATTGACATATATGACCTCATAAAATTACAAAATTTCTTTAAGGCAAAGGACACTGTCAAAAGGACAAAGCAGCAGCCAAGAAATTGGGAAAAGCTCTTTACCAACCCTACATCTGACAGAGGGCTAATATCCAATATATACAAAGAACTCAAGAAGTTAGACTCCAGAGAGCCAAATAACTCTATTGAAAAATGGGGTTCAGAGCTAAAGAAAGAGTTCTCACCTGAAGAATATCTAATGGCTAAGAAGCACCTAAAGAAATGTTCAACATCCTTAGTCATTAGGGAAATGCAAATCAAAACATCCCTGAGATTCCACCTCACACCAGTCAGAATGGATAAGATCAAAAACACAGGAGACAGCAGTTGTTGGCGAAGATGTGGAGAAAGAGGAACACTCCTCCACTGCTGGTGGGATTGCAAGGTGATACAACCACTCTGGAAAGCAGTCTGGCAGATTCTCAGAAAACTAGGCATGACACTCCTGGATGAACCTGGTATACCACTCCTGGGCATACACCCAGAGGCTTCCCCTGAATGAAATAAGGACACATGCTCTACTATGTTCCTAGCAGCCTTATTTATAATAGCCAGAAACTGGATAGAACCCAGATGTCCCTCAACGGAGGAATGGATGTGGTATATTTACACAATGGAATACTACTCTGCAATTAAAAACAATGAATTCACGAATTTCCAAGGCAAATGGTCAGAACTTGAAAATATCATCTTTAGTGAGGTAACGCAATCACAAAAGAACACACATGGTATGCAGTCACTGATAAGGGGATATTAGCCCAGAATCTCGGAATACTCTAGACACAATTCACATATCAACAGATTTCCAAGAAGATGGAAAGAGTGATCACTGGTCCTGGATAGAATGGATGTAGGGGAATACCAGGACAGAGAAATGAGGGGGGTTAAATGGGGAACAGAGAGAGGAAGGGGGCTTATGGGTCTTTCGGGGAGGGAGGAAATGGGAAAGGGGAAATCATTTGGAATGTAAATAAAAAACTTAGAAATTAATAAAAAAATAAAAATATATTTATAAAAAGAATTGAGTTGGGATTTTGATGGGGATTGCATTGAATCTTTTTATTGCTTTTGGCAACATGGCCATTTTTACTATATTAATCCTGCCATTCCACGAGCATGGAAGATATTTCCATCTTTTGAGGCCTTTATTTTTGTCTTCAGAGACTTGAAGTTCTTGTCATACAGTTTTTTCACTCATTTGGTTAGAATCATACCAAAATATTTCATGTTGTTTGTGACAATTGTCAAGGGTTTCATTTCCCTTATTTCTTTCTCAGCCCTTTATCTTTTGAGTATAGGAATGCTACTGATTTGCTTGAATTAATTTTATATTTGGCTACTTTGCTGAAGTTGTTTATCAGCTGTAGGAATTCTCTGATGGTGTTTTTTGGGTTGCTCATGTATACTATCATATCATCTGCAAATAGTGATAATTTGACTTCTTTCTTTCCCATTTCTATCCCTTTGACCTCTTCTTATTGTCTAATTGCTCTAGTTAGAACTTCAACTACTATATTGAATAAACATGGTGAGAGAGGGCAGCCTTGTCTAGTTCCTGATTTTAGTGGGATTGCTTCAAGTTTCTCTCCACTTAGTTTGATGTTGGCTACTTGTTTTCTGTATATTGCTTTTACTATATTTAGGTATTGGCCTTGAATTCCTTTACTTTCCAAGAGTTTTAACATGAAAGGATGCTAAATTTTGTCAAATGATTTTTCAACATTTAAAGAAATGACCATGTGGTTTTTTCTTTGAGTTTGTTTATATAGTGGATTACATTGATGGATTTCCATATATTGAACTGTCCCTGCATCCCTGGAATTAAGCCTACTTGATTTTGGTGAATGATGATTTTGATGTGTTCTTGGATTTGGTTGGCCAGAATGTTATTGAGTATTTTGCGTAGATATTCATAAGGGAAATTGGTCTTAAGTTCTTTTTGTTTGTTGGATCTTTGTGGTTTTGGTATCAGTGTAATTGTGGCTTCATAGAACAAGTAGGGTAGTGTTCCATCTGTTTCTATATTGTGGAATAGTTTGGATAGTATTGGTGTTAGGTCTTCTTTGAAGGTATGACAGAAGTCTGCACTAATACCATCTGGTTCTGTGCTTTGTTTGGTTGGGAGACTATCAATGACTACTTCTATTTCTTATGGGGTTATGGGATTGTTTAGATTGTCTGTTTGATCCCGATTTAACTTTGGTATTTGGTATCTGTCTATGAAATTGTACATTTCATCCAGATTTTTCAGTTGTATTGATTATAGTCTATTGTATTTGGATCTGATGATTTTTTGAATTTCCTCAGTTTCTGTTGTTATTTCTCCCTTTTCATTTCCAATTTTGTTAATTTGGATACTGTCTCTGTGTCCTCTGGTTAGTCTGGTTAAAGGTTTATCTATCTTGTTGATTTTCTTAAAGAATCACCTCTTGCTTTAGTTGATTCTTTGTATAGTTCTTTTTGTTTCTACTTGGTTGACTCCAGCCCTGAGTTTGATGATTTCCTGCCTTTTATTCCTTTTTCATGTATTAGCTTCTTTCTATTCTAAAGCTTTCATGCGTGCTGTTAAGTTGCTAGTGTATGCTTTCTCCAGCTTCTTTTGAGGCACTAAGAGCTATGAGGTTTCCTCTTAGCACTGCTTTCATTGTGTCTCATCAATTTGTGTAAGTGGTGCCTTCATTTTCATTAAATTCTAAAAGGTCTTTATTTCCTTATTTCTTTCTTGACCAAGGTATCAGTGTGTAGAGCATTGTTCAGCTTCCATGTGTATGTGGGCTTTCTGTTGTTTTTGTTGCTATTGAAGACCACCCTTACTCCATAGTGATATGATAGAAGGCATGGTATTAGTTTGATCTTCTTATTTCTGTTGAGGTCTGCTTTGTGATCAATTTTATGATCAATTTTGGAGACGGTACCATGAGGTGCTGAGAAGAAGGTATATTCATTTGATTTAGGATGAAATGTTCTATAGATATCTATTAAATCATTTGGTCTAAAACTTCTGTTAGTTTTACTGTTTCTCTGTTAGTTTGTGTTTCCCTGATCTGTTCATTGATGAGAGTGGGGTGTTGAAGTCACCCATAATTATTGTGTGAGGTGCAATGTGTGCTTTAATCTTTAGTAAAGTTTCTTTTATGAATGAGGATGCCCTTGTATTTGGAGCATAGATGTTCACAATTGAGAGTCCTTCTTGGAAGATTTTTCCTTTGATGAGTATAAAGTGTCCTTCCATGTCTTTTTTGACGACTTTTGGTTGAAAGTGTATTTTATTGGATATTAGAATGGCTACTCCAGCCTGTTTCCTGGTACTGTTTGCTTGGAAAACTGTTTTCCAGCCTTTTACTCTGAGGTAATGTTTGTCTTTGACACTGAGATATATTTCTTGTATGCAGCAAAATGTTGGGTCCTGTTTATGTATCCAGTGTGTTAGTCTATGTCTTTTTACTGGGGAATTGAGTTCATAGATGTTAAGAGATATTAAGAAATAGTGATTGTTGCTTCCTGCCATTTTGATGTAATTTTTATGTTTGTGTGGTTATCTTCTTTTTGGTTTGTTGAAAGACGATTAATTTCTTGCTTCTCCTAGTGTTTAGTTTCCCTCCTTTTGTTGTTTTTTTTCCATTAATTATCCTTTGAAGGACTGGATTTGTGGAAAGATACAGTGTAAATTTCTTTTTGTCATGGAATACCTTGGTTTCTCTATCTATGGTAATTGAGAAATTTGCTGGATATAGCAGTCTAGGTTGACATTTCTGTTCCTGTAGGGTCTGTAAGACATCTGCCCAGGCTCTTCTGGCTTTCATAGACTCTGGTGAGAAGGCTGGTATAATTCTGGTAGGTCTACCTTTAAATGTTACCTGACCTTTTTCCCTTACTGCTTTTAATATTCTTTCTTTGTTTAGTACATTTGGTGTTTTAATTTTTATGTGACAGGAGGAATTTCTTTTCTGGTCTAATCTATTCAGTGTTCTGTGGGCTTCTTGTATTTTCATGGGCATCTCTTTCTTTAGGTTAGGGAAGTTTTCTTCTATAATTTTGTTGAAGACAGTTACTTGCCCTTTAAGTTGGTAATCTTCACTCTCTTCTATACCTATAATCCTTAGGTTTGTTCTTCTCATTTTGCCTGGATTTACTGGATATTTTTGGTCAGGAGCCTTTTGCATTTTGTATTTTCTTTGACTGTTATGTCATTGTTTTCTATGGTATCTTCTGCATCTGAGATTCTCTTTTCTATCTCTTGTTCTCAGTTGTTGATGGATCCATGCTTTTTTCCTAGGTTTTCTATGTCCAGAGTTGTTTCCCTTTGTGATTTCTTTATTGTTTCTACCTCCATCTTTAGATCCTGGATGGTTTTGTTCAATTCCTTCACCTGTTTTGTTTTTTTGTTTTTTTGGTTTTTTTTTTTTTTTGTGTGTGTGTGTGTTTTCCTGTAGTTCTTTAAGGGCTTCTCCCTGTTTACTTGTGTTCTCCTGTATTTCTTTAAGGGGGTTATTTATGTCCTTCTTGAAGCCTTCTGTCAGCATTAGGAGCTGTGATTTTAAATCCAAATCTTGCTTTTCTGATGTGTTGGGGTATCCAGGTCTTGCTGTTGTGGGAGAATTGAGTTTGGATTGTGCCATTTTGCCTTGATTTCTGTTAATAACGTTCCTACCTTTGCCTTTTGCCATCTGGTTATCTCTGGTGTGTGTTGGTCCTGCTGTCACTGGCTGGTGTTTGTCTCTCCTGTGTGCCTGCAAGCCTATCTCAGCACCCCTGGGTCACCGGCTTTCCCCTGGCACAGATTGCTGTGGGGCTGCCCAGCTCCTGGGTGCAGGTGAATCTCAAGTGATCTTATACTCAGATGATCTCTGTGTTCCTGGCTCTAATAGCCTGCTTAGTTACAGGAGTGAAGATGGTGACCTCACCTCTAATCGTGCAACTCCCTGCACAGCAGATGTCACCTGGCAGAAAAGGTGCACAGATGGCTGTGGCAGCGCTGCCCAGCTCTTGGGTGCAGGTGGAACCCTGGCAGGCCGTATGCCAACAGACCTTATACTAGGGTGATCTCTCAAAAATATGAAATCTTAAGAATAATAGATTAAAATAAAGTACTTGTTAATTTACTTGCCTTCTGTGATTTATTAGTGTCAAGAAAAATTATCACAGAAAATAAATTAACATGAAATGCTGTAATATCTATGGTTCAAAGACATCAATTTTATTTTCATCTCCTCTTCCTACCAAAACACTATAAATAGGAGTAAAGGGAACTGATGTATGGCTTATGTAGATTTTACAGGTGTGTCTTTTTTCAGTGTGGTAGGTTTTGTCATTTTCTTCTGGCTAATTGCCTCCTCAAACACTGATACCAGGCAAATATGTTAGGCTAGTGTTTCCTCTGGTGTAATTTCAAAGAATTGGGACAAACCATGTGAGTCATAGGATACTCTATTCTACTCCCATGTAGACTGATGCTCTGGACGTTGTATCATCTACACTGTGGTCATGATCATGTGTTATGCAGTCTCCTTCCTCCTTCCATCATAGCTCCAGAGTTTCTTTTGTGGGAGATGTTACACATTATGGACCTGCTTCATTTTTGTTGTCAACATAATCCATTATGGATTACTTTCTTTTCTGGCATTCTGATTTTACGATCCTCAGTTCTATTCTATTACAGAAGGGATGGATCCCATGTTCCCACAACTTAGGCAGTTGTGTTTGGAAAAGATTCCTCATGAATACTAAATTTCAGAGGTGAGGGGTCATCTATGAGCACTGGAGTGCATTTTAAAATAATGTGTATGAGTGCTTGCCTTGCATGAACCTGGAAGAGCAGCTATTGCTCTCAACCACTGAATCTTTTTCAGTCCTACACACACTTTAAAACAAGTGAGTACCGTTTTGTATAAAACATTTGTTTGTATTTGTTGAGATCATTTGGAGCATTCAGTTTCAAGTCCTTGATATGAAGTAGTTATCTGACACATAATTATTAGACTAACCTAATCTTCTTGAGATAAACACAATAAAGCTGTGATGTGGGACATTGACAATATACTTTTTCTTTTTCCTACTATCCTCATTTAAATGGAGATCAATGCTCAGGTAATTAATTTTTCATCTTTCTTCTCCTATAAATATACACACTTGTGGCTATAAAACTTTCTTCAATTACTAGCTTAATCACATTCCATAAGTTTTGTGCCATGGTCTTCTCTCTTGTAGTTCAATTCTTTGTGTAGTTAACCACTACATTTTTGATTAAAGATCATAGAACTAGGAGAGAGAGCTAGAATCAGGGGTGGAGCAGGGCATCTCTTGGATGGGCTACATACTAGGACAACAGAAGTTCCCAGGAATCTATGAGGATGATCCTAGCTAAGACTCCTAGCAATAGATATGGAACCTGAAATGACCAACCCCTGTAACCAAGTAAGACTTCGAATGGAGGTATGGGGACACCAAATTGGCCACAAAACCATAGATCCACAATTTGTACTGCCTACAAGTTGTGCAGGGATAAAATTGGAGCAGAAATTGAGGAAATGTCTAGCCAATGACTGACCTAACCTGAGATGCATGGCATGAAAGAGAAGCCACACCCATCACTATTAATGATATTCTTCTATGCTCGCAGACAGGAACCTAACATAATTATCATCTGAGAGGCTTCACCCAGCAGCTGATGGAAACAGAATCGGAGACCCACAGCCAAACATTAGTTGGAGCTAGGGAAGTCATGTGGAAGAGGGGGGAAGAGACTGAAGGACCCAGAGGGATCAAGGACACCACAAGAAAACATACAGAGTCAACTGACTTGGGCCCATAGAGGGTCACAGAGACTGATCCACCAACTAAAGAGCATGCATAGGATGAAGAGTTAGAGGCTCCTTACACAAATATAACAGATGTGCAGCTTGATCTTCATGTGGGACTCCTAACCAGCAGAAGTAGTGTCTGTCTATGACTCTATTGCCTGCCTTTGGATTCCAATCTCCTAACTGGGCTATCTTGTTTAGTGCCCTTATGCACCTAATCCTGCTGCAACTTGATAGGGCAAGGAGTATTGATATCTATGGGAGGCCTCCCTTTCCCTGAGGGGATGGAGAGTGAGAGGAGAGAGAAAGGGGTGAGAGAAGGGAGGTAAAGCTGAGAGCAGGATATAAAGTAAATAAGTAAATCAATTAATGAAAAAAAGATATAGATTTATAAATTTCAAAAGTTTACAGTTTTGGTTTTCAATTACCATGAAACCATTTTACCATTTCATAGTCAGAAAACACAAATGCATGATTGGTTATCTTATAGATGCCAAGATATATCTGTGGCTTCATGTATGTTAAGTTTAACTACTGTTCCATGCATGTTTAAAATGTAGTAGTCATTAATTTTGCTTTTACCTGAGTTTTGTCAATCAGTTATCTATTTCTCTGCTCATCTTTTAGAGTGATGCAATAATAATAGAATAAGAAAAAGAATGAACATAGTCTTAAGGTTAAAAGACATGAGGGTTATAAGGGTTTATAAGTGTAATAAGAAAAGAAAATAGAAAAGAAGATTCTCAAAGATTGGGTCACTGTATTAGTCAGGGTTATCTTGAGGAATAGAACTGGTAGAATGAATATGTGTGTGTATGTATCTGTATGTATATACATATATACATATACATATATACATATATATATATATATATACATATATATGTATATATATAAAGGCTATTTATTAGAGTGGCTTACAGGCTGTTTTCCAGCTAACCCCAAATGGTTTTTTTTAACCAATAGAAAGTCAAATAATACAGTGATACAGTAGTTGTTCAGCCCTTAAGACTCAAGAAATTGAACTTAATCATAATCATTTCTGCCTGCAGATGAGGGAGTATATTTGGATAAATTTTATATATTGATTCTTTGCTATTTTGCCAGATTTTCCAAGATCTATTGAAGACTAGAATAATCACTTTTCAACAGACAGCACAAAAGATATTTATGTATTACACCTTGAGAGCATTTGCACCTTTGCTAGAGAAGCCAACTTCAAAAGGCAACAGAGAATACAATGAGGAGACCCGTCTTGTTATCATTAGTGCGTAAAACAAGGAAGAAATATGCAACAGGATGAAAAGTGCATAGAATAAAAAGAAGTGTAGATTGGAGAATGATTTTTGAAATCTCCAAAATAAGACACTTCAAAAAAAGTCAGAGAGAGGGAGGAACACATTTGAACTTGTTGTCAAGCTTAGTTAAAAGCCTAAAAGGTAATAATGAAAAGTAACTGTAACCCTCAAGGGTCATTCCAACTACTTTACACATACAATATGCTTTAAACTGTTTCACAAAAAAGAGCAATGCCCCAACCATACAGAACCTATTTTTAAATACTAAGGATTTTCCACAAATTGCTTAGATGGCTTCCATCTGGGTAGTTTCATTTAAAGCCCATTTGAGTATAGCTGTTGCCTGTTCTTCAGAGAAATAATTCTTGTAAACCTTGTCTATGGTTCAGAAAGAATGTACCCATACAGAAGGATGGCGACTATAAATGTTTATTCTATCCTGTCTTTACTTCTGACAACCCTGGAGCTACAAACAAGCTAGACAATCAAAACAGCTTGTTTGACAATCCAAATCTTTGTCCTGAAGGAGTTCTTTTGAAATTCTGTCCATCTGTTTTCTTACTTTTAAAGTGGAGACACTAATTGCACCGTTGTCAGAATTGATAGGAAGATTAAATATCATGACACAATGCAAAGTGATCAATGAATGAGAACAAAGTATATACACATGACAAAGAAAACTGGAGATTTTCCTTTTAATGTAATTTAATTTTTTTGTTTTACTTATTCATTTTACATCCTGCTCATTGCCCCCTCCCTGTGGTCACCCTCACTCACCGACAATTCTTCTGCCATCCCCCTCCCCTTACCCTCTAAGCAGGTAGGATTCCCTGGGTATTCCCCCCTCTTCACCACTAAACTTAGTCTGTGTGAGGCTAGGCACTTTCTCTGCCACTGAGGCCAGACAAGGTAGCCCAACTAGAACATAACCCACATACAGGCAACAGCTTCTGGGATAACCCCTGCTCCACTTATTTAGGACCACATGAAGGTCAAGCTGCATATCTGCTACATATGAGCAGGGAGACCTAGGTCCAGCCCATGTATATTCTTTGGTTGGTGGTTCTGACTCTGAGAACCCCAAAGGTTCAGGTTAGTTGACCCTGTTGGTCTTTCTGTGTAGTTCTTATCCTCTTTGGGGGCCGCAATCCTTCCTCATATTCTTCTGTAAGAGTCTCTAAGTTACATTCCTTGTTCGGATGTGGGTGTCTGTACCTGTCTGTCTGACTCAGTTGCTGGGTGGAGCCTCACAGAGGACAACATGATCTTGTCTGTATAACTAAGCTTGCCTTATTAGTCTACCCCTGAACTAGTATTATAACCTATTATTATGCAATTGTAATTTTGTAAATATAACAATGTATGCATTATGTAGTAAACCAAAGGCAATGTATATAATTTCCATAAACCTCAATTGACATTGATTATACGTATTACTTATATTTATTGTAGTTAAATAATTTGGTGTGGCAAGTTTGCTGGGGAAGAAATACAATTTAAGCAAATGTTGTCTCTAAATTTTTCATTTGAATTAAACTCATAAAATAATTTATTGCAATCATTGTTGGATTATGCTAATCAAAATAGAAACCCTGGAAAAACTTAATCTTTTATATCTGCTGAAAAGTGACTCAGTGTCAATACTCCTATAAAAAGACATAGACTAAGAGACAGGATACATAAACAGGACCCAGCATTTTGCTGCGTGCAGGAAACGCACCTCAGCATCAAAGACAAACACTATCTCAGAGTAAAAGGCTAGAAAACAATCTTACAAACAAATGGTCCCAGGAAACAAGCTGGAGTAGCCATCCTAATATCAGATAAAATAGATTTTCAACCTAAAGTCATCAAAAAAGACACTACATAATGGTCAAAGGAAAAACCCACCAAGGAGAACTCTCAATTCTGAACATCTATGCTCCAAATGCAAGGGCACCCTCATTCATAAAAGAAACTTAACTAAAGCTCAAAGCACACATTGCACCCCACATAATAATTGTAGGTAACTTCAACATCCCACTCTCTGCAATGGACAGATCAGGAAAGCAGAAACTTAACGGGGACACAATAAAACTAATTGAAGCTTTGAACCAAATGGATCTAACAGATATATAGAGAACATTTCATCCTAAAGTAAAAGAATATACCTTCTTCCCAGCAACTCATGGTACCTTCACTAAAATCTAACATATAATTGGTCACAAAACAGACCTCAACAGATATAAGAAGACTGAACTATTCCCATGCCTCCTATCAGATCACTATGGAATAAGGATCGTCGTCAATAGCAACAAAAACAACAGAAAACTCACATAAATAAGGAAGCTGAACAATGCTCTTCTCAATGATACCATGGTCAAGGAAGAGATAAAGAAAGAAATCAAAGACTTTTTAAAATTTAATGAAAATGAAGGCACAACATACCCTAATTTATGGGACACAATGAAAGCGGTGCTAAGAGAAAAATTCATAGCCCTGAGTGCCTCCAAATAGAAATGGAAGAGAGCATACACTAGCAGCTTAATGGCACACCTGAAAGCCCTGGAACAAAAAGAAGCAAATACACCCAAGAGGAGTAGAAGGCAGGAAATCATCAAACTCAGGGATGAAATCAATCAAGTAGAAATAAATAGAACCAAACAAAGAATCAATAAAACTAGGAGTTGGTTCTCTGAGAAAATCAACAAGATAGATAAGCCCTTAGCCAGACTGGCCAGAGGGCACAGACAGTATCCAAATTAACAAAATCAGAAATGAAAAGGGAGATATAACAACAGAAACTGAGGAAATTAAAAAAAATCATCAGATCCTACTACAAAAGCCTGTATTCAACACAATTAGAAAATTTGGAGGAAATGGACAATTTCCTAGACATACGAAATATCAAAATTAAATCAGGATCAAATAGACCATCTAAACCATCCTATAACCCCTGAAGAAATAGAAGTGTTCATTGGAAGTCTTCCAACCAAAAAAAGCACAGGTCCAGATGGTTTTAGTGCAGAATTCTATCAGACCTTCAAAGAAGACTTAACACCAATACTCTTCAAACTTTCCACAAAATAGAAACAGAAGGAACACTACCCAACTCGTTCTATGAAACCACAATTATGCTGATACCAAAATCACACAAAGATCCAACAAAGAAGGAGAATCTTAGACCAATTCCTCTTATGATTTTGATGCAAAATACTCAATAAAATTCTTGCCAACCGAATTCAAGAACAATCATTCACCACAATCAAGTAGACTTAATCTCAGGGATGCAGGGATGGTTCAATATAAGGAAATCCACCAATGTAATCCACTACATAAACAATCTCAAGGAAAAAAACCACATGGTCATTTTTTTAGATGCTGAAAAGGCATTTGAAAAATTCAGCATCCTTTCATGCTAAAAGTCTTGGAAAGTTCAGGAATTCGAGTCCCATATCTAAAGATAGTAAAAGCAATTTACAGCAAACCAGTAGCCAACATAAAACTAAATGGAGAGAAACTTGAAGCAATCACACTAAAATCAGGGACTAGACAAGACTGCCCTCTCTCTCCATATCTTTTCAATATAGTACTTGAAGTTCTAGCTAGAGCAATTAGACAACAAAAGGAGGTCAAAGGGATACAAATTGGAAAGAAAGAAACTATCACTATTTGCAGACAATATGATAGTATACACAAGTGACCAAAAGAACTCTACCAGAGAACTCCTACAGTTGATAAACAACTTCAGCAAAGTGGCAGGATATAAAATCAACTCAAGCAAATCAGTAGCCTTCCTATACTCAAAGGATAAGGAGGCTGAGAAAGAAATAAGGGAAATGATATCCTTCACGATAGCCACAAACAATATAAAGTAGCTTGGTGTGACTCTAACCAAATAAGTGAAAGATGACAAGAATGTCAAGTCTCTGAAGAAAGAAATTGAAGAAGACCTCAGAAGATGGAAAAATCTTCCATGCTCATGAATTGGCAGGATTAATATAGTAAAAATGACCATCTTGCCAAAAGCAATATACAGATTCAATGCAATCCCCAATAATATCCCAACTCAATTCTTGATAGAGTTAAAAATAGCAATTCCCAAATTCATCTGGAATAACAGAAAACCCAGAATAGCTAAAACTATTCTCAACAGTAAAAGAACTTCCCAGGAAATCAGTATCCCGGACCTCAAGCTGTACTACAGAGCAATAGTGTTAAAAATTGTTTGGTATTGGTATAGTGACAGGCATGTAGATCAATGGAACAGAATTGAAGACCCAGAAATGAATCCACACTCCTAAGGTCACTTGATCTTTGACAAAGGAGCTAAAACCATCCAGTGGAAAAAAGATAGCCTTTTCAACAAATGGTGCTGGTTTAACTGGAGGTCAGCATGCAGAAGAATGCAAATCGATCTATTTTTACCTCCTTGTACTAAGCTCAAGTCCAAGTGGATCAAGGACCTCCACATAAAATCAGACACACTGAAACTAATAGAAAAGAAACTAGGGGAGCGCCTGAACACATAGGCACAGGGGAAACTTTCCTGAACAGAACATCAATAGCTTATGCTCTAAGATCAAGAATTGACAAATGGGACCTCATAAAATTACAAAGTTTCTATAAGGCAAAGGACACTGTCGAAAGGACAAAGGGGCAACCAACAAATTGGGAAAAGCTCTTTACCAACCCTACATCTGACAGAGGGCTAATATCCAAGATATACAAAGAACTCAAGAAGTTAGACTCCAGAGCGCCAAATAACCCTATTAAAAATGGGGTTCAGAGCTAAACAAAGAGTTTTCACCTGAATATTATTGAATGGCTGAGATGAACCTAAAAAAATGTTCAACATCCTTAGTCATTAGGGAAATGCAAATCAAAACATCCCTGAGAGTCCACCTCACACCAGTCAGAATGGCTAAGATTAAATACACAGGAGACACCAGATGTTGGCGAGGATGTAGAGAAAGAGGAACACTCCTCTGCTGCTGGTGGGATTGCAAGATGGTACAACCACTCTGGAAATCAGTCTGGTGGTTCCTCAGAAAACTGGGCATGACATTCCTGGAGGATCCTGTTATACCACTCCTGGGCATATACCCAGATGCCTCCCCGACATGCAATAAGGACACATTTTCCATTATGTTCATTGTAGCCTTATTTATAATAGCCAGAGGCTGGAAAAACCCAGATGTCAATCACTGGAGGAATAAGTACAGAAGACTTGGTATATTTACACAATAGTACTCTGCAATTAAAAACAATGAATTCATGAAATTCTTAGGCAAGTGATCAGAACTGGAAAATATCATCCTTAGTGAGGTAACCCAATCCCAAAGAACACCTATGGTGTGCAGTCACTGATAAGGAGATATTAACCCAGAAGCTCAAAATATCCAAGACACAATTCACATATCAATTGATTTCCAAGAGGAAGGAAGGAGAGACCCCTGGTCCTGGAAAGATTTAGATGTAGCAGTGTAGGGGAATACCAGGACAGAGATGCGGGAAGGGATTGAATGGAGAACGGGGGGGGGGGGGGGAGCAGGGTATGAAGGCTTATGGGACTTTCGGGGAGGGGGGAACCAGGAAAGGCGAAATCATTCGGAATGTAAATAAAAAATATGGAAAATAAAAAAAGGACAGTGAGTCACAGATAACTGAAGAATAAATAATGTCTTTGATTCACCTCAAAGTCTATGTTGGAATTCTCTTTAGCATTTTCTGAAGGTTATCTCTAATTCTAATTTTGTGTTTATGTCCTGTCTTTCTGAGAAATTGGAGCCACATAGGCCCTTTCCACGAGCATCAAATTCCTTTAGAGTAATTAGGTAAGCTTCGGTGCTGACACCAGTGGTCTTAGCTTAATTACAGGCACACTGAGGGCAGAAGAGGGCATGCAATTTGGAGCTGGCATTTGGATATTAATTGGTGTTAATCAAAGCAGAACTTCTATAGCTCCCACCTTTACAAATGTGGAGCCTCAATCATATTTATTGTAATTGCTCAGAAACAATGCAAACTTTACCTATCCCATTTAATTTAGTATGAAAATACGAGCTTACACATATCACAAATTTAAGAATGGCACACCTTCATTAATACCTTATCTGAGACCATTTCAGCCCCTTTTGCTTTACAGTTTATGAAGAAATGCTAGTCTCAGTGGAAAAGCAGCAGATGAAGAGTGAAGAAATTGAGCTAACATGTTAAAGAGACAAATTTACTGCATTTCAGAAAAGTTTGTATGCTTACTAAATTAATGACTAGCAATAGAAAATGTCCGTGCTCAGTAACAATGTCCCCTCCCAACCTTCCCTGCCAACTCCTCTTTCTCCTTCTCTTTACCTTTACTTTAATAGAAAATATTGCATCTAGAAGAAGCTTTTGTTTATATGAGCTGTTACTGAGTCACCAGTAGCAGGCTGATGAATTTCCTCTAATTTTCCCCAATTTTCTTTTCTCTCCCTTCTCCCTCCATATATATACAAGTAAATTTACAGTTTATGAAGAGAGAAATTTTTAGACATAATTTCAGAGTCAAAAGTTCAAAATCAAGTTTTCTTTTCTTCAATACTTTAGGCTTCCTTGGTTTTAGAGAAAACATTTTTATATTGTGTGTCTTGAACATTTGACAGAGAGGGATTTGGTTAAATATAAATTAAAAAGTCACCTGGCAATACAAATTAAGCAGCCTTACCTCTTAACATAAAAAGTCGTTATTTCTACAAAAACAAGTGGGCAAAGCTGACTTATCATGAGCTATGTGATGTGGAGGTGGTAAACAGCTGTCTATTACTCAGAACAGCAGGACTTGTTAGAAGCTAATGATTTCTTTTTTCATGCATTTGATCCAGACTCCATAATATCTCATTCTGTCAGAGCACCCTCTGGGGGTAGCATGAAGAGATCACATTATTCTACAGTACTTATTCTCCAATCACAAAGTCAAATTCTGCTTCTTATTATTGACATATTTGTCTTTAAATGGGTGTCTGGCAACAGACAAAGAAATGAACAGAGCAAAACTTAGCTAAGTGTAAAGCGTAGGGCCTGACAGGCAATCGAAGTTTTATGTAAGTTTAATATAGATTAGTTTGTTTTCAGACCATGAATTTTTTTCAGCTGTAGTACATGTGCTGCTTATTAATGAATACAATCTATGAAACTTGGAGCACAGAACTTTTTTCCTTTTCCTTCTGAATGAAAGTTCAATGAGTTTAGTTCACATTGATCCACAGCTTCATAGCTCAGATATAAAAATATGAGAAAATTCTGCAACGAATTTGCATTCTAGATCTTTCCTGTGGCTTACATGATGTGATAGCTAATCTTCATTGCTAGCTTTACTAGGTTTAGAATTTTCATGGTAACACAATCTCTGATTGGGACCATGACAATGTTTCTGGAAAGAGATAACTTAAGAGAGAAGACCTGTCTTGGATGTGTGTAAACAATCCATTAGCTGGGGTCATGTGCTGAAAAAAATGGGAAAGCCAGTTCAGAGGACTCTTCTTCTTGGTCTGCATTCCAAATAAAGTCTCATGTGGTCCAGTGCCTTGTCATAAGATGGGTGCATTTCTTTGAACAGTAAATTAGAAGAACCCCTCCTCTTTTATGCTTCTTCTTGTTCACAGTCAATGAGCTACAATTTACATAGAATAGAGTCTATTATTTAGTGTACAGTAATTATCTTAGTTAATGCAAAGTCAGGTTATGCAAAACATTAACAAACCATATAACCAGAGAATAGTGTGATATGGAGACTGTATACATGTAAGTTTTATGATATACTTGACAAATAACATTCACACTACTTGAGTTTTGTTTTAAGTCTGCAAAGGAACTAAGGGATGCAAGGTAACAAGATTTGTTAAAATTAGAGGCTCACAAAAGGATGCAGAAGTTCATGAAGTTCATTGTTTCTATTTTAATTTCTTCCTTGTTTTCATAATTTTATTTAACACTAATTCCACTAGAATTTAGTTGAAATTAGGAAAACTTCTAAGGATTACTGTCTCCTGCTTATGTAGACTGCTACCATACAATAAATCATTTCTGTCGAGTGTCCCTATTCATATCTATAACTGTTACCTGCAATCTATCTTCCTCTTGTCTGCCCATATTTGTATCTAACTACCTATTATCCCTTCTTCAATATCTAGATAATTATAACCAGTTGAATCTATGATATAATTATAAAATAAGTGGTAAGTGTGTATTAGTCTATGAAAAAATGCAGTACAACAGTCAACCCACAGTTAATGAATTAGAATTTATATTGAAAATATATTTGTATATGTATATAGTATAGGAAATAGCATACCAAGGCCGTATATATAATTTGTTCATTGTAATTATAAACCATTTCTAACACTAACTTTTCTAGAAATTAGTATTAGAGGGATAAAACATATAAAGCTTTAAAACTTAACATCTTGATTTTAGAATGCAAATAAACATTATCTTTCAAAGAATGTCTGCCTGTGTTTAAGGAGATAGTTCAATTCACTTTTGTAAATTTAATTATAGGAAATTATTTCTTAAGTTGCTTTTCCATCTAAATATTAACTCCTTCACTGGAAAAAAAAAAGCTTCAGTTATATGGTCATGAAAACAACTGTTGTTCTTGAATTATAACCAAATCAATAAACAAAGTGAAGTGTTTATATATTGTCATCCAACAATATATAATTGTTTTTATTAATCTTTCACATTATTTTACTTAGATATTTAATATCAATTATTTAATTCAAATATTCCAGTTTCCTCTAGAGAATATTATTATCTGCATATACACATTTATAACCTTAAAAACATGTTTTCTTTTTTGGCTCACAAAGACTGAATTGACAACCAGGGAGCTGCATGGGCCAGATGTAGGCCCTCTACACATGTGTTACAGTTGTATAGCTTGATCTTCTTTTGGGATTCCTACTTGTGGGGCAGGAACTGTCTGTGACTGTTGTCTGCCTTTGATAGCTTCTCCACACATTGGGTTGTATCCTTAATCAAAGAGGAGGCACCTAGTCTTTCTAAAAGTAGACATGCTATGGCTGTTTGATACCCATCAAGGCTGGATCATTTATGAAGACAAATGAAGGAGTGAGGAGAAATGGAGGAGGTGTGGATGCTGGTGAGGGGAGAGAGGAGGTGTGTTGTCGATTAGGAGGAGAGAAGGGAGGGGAAATTGCCGTTGGTATGTGAAATACGTAAAATATAAATAAATAACAAATATGAACCCAATCTGCAGCATCTTAAAAATAAAGACAAAAACAAAGAAGTCAAAAACTATGTTTTCTGACCTTAATACAATAAATACTGACAAACAAGATCATAAACTATTTTATAGGGCAGTGATTGACATTCGATGAATATAGACACAGAAGAAACTATGTTACTCATTTTCCTCTCTGGACTTTTTCTTTCAAATAACACATTCTTATGCTGTAGCACTGGCTTATCTAGAACTCACTTTGAAGACCCAGCTAGCCTTAAGTTTGTATAGCTCCTCTCCTTCTGCTGCCTGAGTGCGCCTGTGCTCTGTCACACCTGCTCCTTTTGTGTCTTGTTTGTTTGTTTGTTTTTGTTTTGACAAAGAGCAGGCAGAGTTTGGAACATTCTAGACAAGACTTTGAATACTCTGCTATATTCATGTTCCCTGTTTCTGATTTTTTGACTTCCCAGTTTTGTTTGCTTTCCATAACTATCAGTCTTTATGCTCTTTAATATTATCTCATCCAAATAAGTGACACTAAAAGACACTGTCTTAAGTACAAGTATCAAGTCCCCGTAATTAAAATAGCTGTTTAAAGTATAACATGCAATTGTATTTTATGTATGGAAAGAAAAAAAATAATATGAAACAAAACCACCAAACTAACTGTTGATGGTTTAAGTAGCTGTGCATTCACCAAGTATTTACTGGGTGCCCGCTGCATTCAAGTTGAAGGTACTCAATAAATGCTTGTTGGTTGAGTGTATTTTCAGCTGTGCATTTCAGTATTATTCTTGTGTTTCTTATTTTCTCCAGAGAGTATATTCTATTTGAAGGATAAGTGTATTTGCTTAAAACAAAAGAGAAAGGATAGAAAGGCAAATGGCAGGGATTCTGTGGCTAAAAATCAGTTGTCTGGTATCATTCTAGTTTTCTCATCAATCGAACCATTCCCATGTTGGTTATGTGGTCATTGGAAAAACCACAAAGGCATTGAATTTACATTCCATCCTTATTCACATTGTCCCTCCTCACTGAGTCCCTTATAAGACTTTGGATACTCCTGAAAGCTTCTGTGGGTAAATTTGTGAAGCATTTTAGTACCAAGCCTGAAACCAGATACTGAGCAGATACTTAATACTAGGAAGAAGGAAAGATGTTGGAACAGAAGTCATTTGTTAAACAGAATAACAAAAACTTCAACATTTGGCTTTAAGCTTTTCACAATGTGCTTGGTATAATGTTTTAGTCAACATCTTTTGCCAAATTGTCCACTCACAAAAATTTTTAGAACAATTTTATAGCATGCATGTATAAAACAATAGCTTTTAAAAAGTAATGGTGAATCTCAGAATTCTTATTGCACCCTGAGAAAGTTGATAAGTGGAAATATAAGAAGAGAAATCAATGCAAATACACAGGAATTTGTAGGATTCTCCCACAAAAGGAAGTGAATGATGGTGAGGTTTTGTCACTGTAAAGCTACTTGCCTTGCAAGCTGTAGATTTCTCCAACACTGTTCTGACGTGTTATGTGATGCCAGTATGCACTCCGAGGAAGAGAGATAGATTTTGATAACGTCATCGGTTCAGTCAAGCTTGTCTGAAGCTAAAAGAGAAGGAAAATATTTCTTAGGCCTTCTTAGAGATATCAAACTCAATCAACCCTTTAAAATGACAATGATTGAATATGAGTGACAGAAAACAGATTATGTTAAAGATACCCAGATAATTCCCTATTCAAGGATAGCTATGTCAAAAGTGAAAGTGCCACTGATATGTTTGCCATACTACTCCAGTAAATGGTTCCCCAGATGTACACATACGGAAAGAGAGACAGACACAGAGAGAGAGAGAGAGACAGAGAGAGACAGAGACAGAGACAGAGACAGAGACAGAGACAGAGAGAGCACGCACTGGAAAAAGGCATGCAGGGGGTATATAATCATATTTCATTCTACAAATGCATGAAATTATTGAAAATAGGGAGACTTATAGAAAAGTATGAAAGGTGGCAGAGAGAAAGGAAATAACTAAATGGGAAAAAGACCATGCTGCACAAGAATGACACCAAGCACCTTCTTAAAAGCTGGGTAGCTAGGTAAGTTCCTGTAAACCCAGTGCTTCAGGGATGAACAAGTGGGCAGGATCATGGGGACTTTTATTCTGCTATTGTTTGCCAGGTTCAGTAAGCAGCCCTGTCTCCAGGGGATACCTGTGATAAAGCAATACACCTGATAGCCCTTTGGCCTCCACACATAGGTGTTCACCCTGTCACATATGTGTATAGACAACACACACACACACACACACACACACACACACACACGCATACACACCATGTGCTACTATAAATATATAAATATTAAAGCACATATAAAAAACATTGAATCAGACTCATTAACATGGTCATTAAGAATCCCAATTGATTCTTGCCAGTAGAGAAAGAACACTGGCACATACCCAGGGGAAAATCAGACACAGGCCACCTTTGAACTAGTTTGCATTTCAATGGTTGAGAATTATTTACATTTCCCACAGCATTTATGTATATATTTATCTATCTGTCTGTCTGTCTATCTATCTATCTATCTATCTATCTATCTATCTATCTATCTATCTATCTATCTATCTAGTTTACCAATTTGTTGGCTGCCATTTTGTCCTATTGACAGTGTCCTTTGCCTGACAGAAACTTTGTAATTTTATGAGGTCCCATTTGTCAATTCTTGATCTTAGAGCATAAGTTATTGGTGTTCTGTTCAGGAAATTTTCTCCTGTGCCCATGTGCTCAAGGCTCTTCCCCAGTTTCTTTTCTATTAGTTTCAGTGTGTCTGGTTTTATGTGGAGGTCCTTGATCAACTTGGAGTTGAGCTTAGTACAAGGTGATAAGAATGGATCGATTTGCATTGTTCTGCATGCTGACCTCCAGTTGAACCAGCACCATTTGTTGAAAAGGCTATCTTTTTTCCACTGGATGGTTTTAGCTCCTTTGTCAAAGATCAAGTGACCATAGGTTTGTGGGTTCACTTCTGGGTTTCAATAATCTTCCATTGATCTACCTGCCTGTCACTGTACCAATACCATGTAGTTTTTAACACTATTGCTCTGTAGTACTGTTTGAGCTCTGGGATACTGATTCCCCCAGAAGTTCTTTTACTGTTGAGAATAGTTTTAGCTATCCTGGGTTTTCTGTTATTCCAGATGAATTTGGGAATTGCTCTTTCTAACTCTATGAAGAATTGAGTTGGGATTTTGATGGGAATTGCATTGAATCTGTATAATGCTTTTTGCAAGATGGCCATTTTTACTATATTAATCCTGCCAATCCATGAGCATGGCAGATTTTTCCATCTTCTGAGGTCTTCTTCAATTTCCTTCTTCAGAGACTTAAAGTTCTTGTCATACAGATCTTTCATTTGTTTGGTTAGAGTCACACCAAGATACTTTATATTGTTTGTGGCTATTGTGAAGGGTGTCATTTCCCTAATTTCTTTCTCAGCCTGCTTATTCTTTGAGTATAGGAAGGCTACTGATTTGCTTGAGTTGATTTTATATCAGGTCACTTTGCTGAAGTTGTTTATCAGCTGTAGGAGTTCTCTGGTGGAGTTCTTTTGGTCACTTAAGTATACTATCATATCATCTGCAAATAGTGATAGTTTGACTTCTTCCTTTCCAATTTGTATCCCTTTGACCTCCTTATGTTGTCTAATTGCTCTAGCTAGAACTTCAAGTACTATATTGAAAAGATATGAAGAGAGAGGGCAGCCTTGTCTGTAAGTCAAAGGACACTGTCAATTGGACAAAGTGGCAGGCAACAAACTGGGAAAAGATCTTTACAAACTCTATATCCAACAGAGGGCTAAGATCCAATATATACAAATAACTCAAGAAGTTAGACTCCATAGAGCCAAATAACCCTATTAAAAATGGGGTACAGAACTAAACAAAGAATTTTCACCTGAAGAATATCGAATGGCTGAGAAGCACCTAAAGAAATGTTCAACATCCTTAGTCATTAGGGAAATGCCAATCAAAACAACCCTGAGATGTCACCTCACACCAGTCAGAATGGCTAAGGTCAAAAACTCAGGAGACAGCAGGTGTTGGCGAGGATGTGGAGAAAGAGGAACACTCCTCCACTGCTGGTAGGATTGCAAGCTGGTACAACCACTCTGGAAATCATTCTGGTAGTTTGTCAGGAAACGGGGCATGTCAATCCCAGAGGACACTGTTATACCACTCCTGGGCATATACCTAGAAGACTCCCTGTCATGCAATAAGGACATATACTCCACTACGTTCATAGCAGCCTTATTTATAATAGCCAGAGGCTGGAAAGAAACCAGATGTCTCTCAAGGGAGGAATGGATACAGAAAATGTGGTATATTTACACAATGGAATATTACTCAGCAATTAAAAACAATGAATTCATGAAATTCTTAGGCACATTGTCAAAACTGAAAAATATCATCCTAACTGAGGTAACCGAATCACAAAAGAACACACACGGTATGCAGTCACTGATAAGTGGATATTAACCCAGAAGCTCGTAATACTCAAGACACAATTCACATTATCAATTGATTCCCAAGAAGTAGGAAGGAGAGGCCCCTGGTCCTGGAAAGACTGGTTGTAGCAATGTAGGGGAATACCAGGAGAGAGAAGTGGGAGGGTATTGACTGGGGAACAGAGGGAGGGAAGATGGCTTATGGGACTTTTGGGGAGAGGAGAACGGGGAAACGGGAAATCATTTGGAATGTAAATAAAGAATATAGAAAATAAATTAAAAAAAAGAAAAAGATATTTATTTTGCACTCCAGATTTTATTTCTCCCTCCAGTCCAGGTCCACCCTCCAACTGTTCCACATCCCATACCTCCTCCTTGTCTCCCTGTGTCTATGAGGATGCCCCATCAACTATCCCCAACCCACCAGACCCCTAAACTCCTTGGTGCCTCCAGCCTCTTGAGGGTTAAGTGCATATTTTCTTACTGAACCAACATCCAGCAGTCCTCTGCTGTATATGTGTTGGGGGCCTCCCCTTGAACTGGATCCCACTTTAGGCCTGTATCTGGAACTTCCAAGAGAGGGCTAATTTCCAAAATTTATAAAGAGCTCAAGAAGCTAATCACCAAAAAATCCAAACAACCCAATAAAAAAATGGAGTATAGAACTAAACTGAGAATTCACAACAGAGAAATCTTGAATGGATGAGAAGCACCTAAAGAAATGTTCAAAGTCCTTAGTGATCAGAGAAATGCAAATCAAAATGACCCTGAGATTCAACCTTACATCATTCAGAATGACTAAGATCAAAACCTCAGGGGACAGCACATGTTAGCAAGGAAGTGGAGATAGAGGAACAATCTTCCATTGCTGGTGGGATTGCAAACTGGTACAACCACTCTGAAAATCAATCTGAGGTTCCTCAGAAAATTGGAAATAGGACTACATGTCCACAGCATGTATAGAATGGCAAAATAACTTAAGGCACGAAGGAGCAGGCTGTCAGAGTGACATAGCATATAAAAGACAACAAACATAAGAGAATCATTATCAGACTCTTTCTAACACCTCCTCCCACTTTTGTGCAGAGCTGTTTTCCTTTACTGCATCATTCTTTTGCACATAATGAATATTCTGTCTGAGAATCTCAGTGATAAGAGCTAAATTTTGAATGTATTGTTTTTGAGGTTAGTTGATTACATCATTCTGTAGGGCATATGAATAACAAACAAAATACAGAAATGGTTTGTTTATTCTTTGAATATGCTACTTAAACATAACCCGAGCAACATATAAACAGATGCCTTATCAAATGCCATCACAAGGCTAAGAATGCCATTAGTTAACTTCTGAGATCTATACCAGAGACACCTCTGTTTTACTGTAACTTTTTCACCTGATATTATCATTACATTATTTGAAAATGTCTTAATTTATGATGTTCTTTGTTCTGTTCCTATAAAAGCATCATGAAATATTATCACACTGGAACATGGAATTTGGAGTAACTTAAATTTGCTATCTTGTACAAGATCAACACAGTTTATTGAAAGTTTGCTACCAGATCAATTTTTGCAGCTGATTCTTATGTATCTCAAATGACACTTTCAAGTTCTCTTTTCTATTTACACAGTACTCATGTTCCCACTCCCATCTTTTATATATGTTGGTACGTATAGGAGTGTGAAGGACAACAGATTGTGTGTGTGTGTGTGTGTGTGTGTGTGTGTGTGTGTTTTGTGCTGGAATTAAATAGAGTTTTCTCGCACCCGCAGCATCCTTGTTATAAATAGACATGTCCAGTTCTGCTGCAGTCCTGACAGCTAGGAAACAGCTATGAGTAGGATGATTCATATTTAGATATCATCATATGTGCCCTGTAGATAAATTTCATCTCCTACTACTTACTGTATAGGAGTAGAATCAGGTTTCATTTTATGGTGCCCCTATTGAGAGAGGAAGCCAACTTCTGATATAAAATATGGAATTAAGCATATAAATATTTATTTAATTGATATCAGCAATGCTCATTAATAACATCAACTAAATTGAATTCATATTAATCATAGTTTTGTTTATTGTCTAATCTCTATTCCTTTCTTAATCTAGTATAATTTATTATTATCTTTTTAATTTTATTTTATTTTCTAAGGTTTTTTTTATTTACATTCAAAATCATTTCCCCTTTCCCATTTCCTCCCTCCCCGAAAGTCCCATAAGCCCCCTTCCCTCCCTCTTTTCCCCATTCAACCCCCTCTCGCTTCTCTGTCCTGGTATTCCCCTACATCCAGTCTTTCCAGGACCAGGGGTCTCTCTTTCCATCTTCTTGGAAATCTATTGATATGTGAATTGTGTCTAGGGTATTCCGAGATTCTGGGTTAATATCCCCTTATCAGTGACTGCATACCATGTGTGTTCTTTTGTGATTGTGTTACCTCACTAAGGATGATATTTTCAAGTTCTGACCATTTGCCTAGGAATTTCGTGAATTCATTGTTTTTAATTGCAGAGTAGTATTCCATTGTGTAAATATACCACATCTTCTGAATCCATTCCTCCGTTGAGGGACATCTGGGTTCTGTCCAGCTTCTGGCTATTATAAATAAGGCTGCTATGAACAAAGTGGAGCATGTGTCCTTATTGCATGCAGGTAAAGCCTCTGGGTATATGCCCAGGAGTGGTATAGCCGGATCCTCCGGGAGTGTCATGCTCAAGAAGTTAAACTCCAGAGAGGCAAGTAACCCTATTAAAAAATGGGGTACAGAGCTAAACAAAGAGTTCTCACCTGAAGAATATCTAATGGCTGAGAAGCACCTAAAGAGATGTTCATCATCCTTAGTCATTAGGGAAATGCAAATCAAAACAACCCTGAGATTCCATCTCACACCAGTCAGAATGGCTAAGATAAAAAACACAGGAGACAGCAGTTGTTGGTGAGGATGTGGAGAAAGAGGAATACTCCTCCACTGCTGGTGGAATTGCAAGCTGGTACAACCACTCTGGAAAGCAGTCTGGCGGTTCCTCCGAAAACTGGGTATGACACTCCCAGAGGATCTGGCTAATTTATTATTTTCATAAAATGGAGTTACTGAAATTTAATAAAAGTGATTTTATTTCTATTTTTTAATTATGGTAAATATTTCTTATTCCAAATGGTCAGTCTTTGGCACCATATAAACACAATAAGCATATGGTACAAGTTGAAAATAAATTCCAGGAAATTAGCAGAAAATTCCTTCCCTGAATATCTGAGGCATCACAGTTCCTGTTGCCATAGTATTCTGTCTCCATGCTGTTTATGCCTTCTATGTTTAATTTCTTTATTCTTTGCCTTTACTTTTCTTTCTACTTGTAGAAAGATATATTTGTGTCTAAAAGTTGCTTATGGATTTTTCTTGACCTATTTTCAGATCTTTTTCTGTACATTATAATTGTTTTCCTGAACATTATTACTCACCATTCATACAATAAATTATGGCTGTGAACTGTGTCCTCACCAAGGGCATTGGAGCACTAAACTCCAGTGTGATCATATTCAAAGGCAGGTACTTTGGGGTGGCTAACTAAGGTTAAAGAAGACCACAGGATGCAACACTAGCCCAAGAGGATGGTAGCTATATAAAAATAGAACACTAGTGGGAATAATATTCATAAAGAGGCCATGGGATGACACAACTGTGAAATGGACATCTACAAGGCAAGCATTGAGACATCAGAAAAAAAATAAACCTTTTCACTGTTGGCTTTGAAGTTTTAGACTACAGAACTGTGAAAGAGTAAATTTATACTGTCTAAGCTATCCACTCTATAGTATTTCTTACTGCCATACCAGACAAATATAGGAGACTTTAACCAAACAAGGAAATTGTATGTCCTCAAATATGATCTTTCTAGTAATTTTTAATCTTCATGTTATCTTTAAGCAATGTGTTGAAAATTAGCCATAGTGACTAAGACAATACATTTATAGTTCAAGTACTTTTATTAGAAACTACTGTTGATTCTATTTTTAAATTTTTGCTAAAACTTCTTTTGGTGATAGAATTAAACAATCAGATAGAAAGACATAATCCTTAAGCCTGAAGGTAAAAAAAAAATAGGTCTTAAAATGCTATGGTCATTTCTTAACTCAAAGAAATTTGACCTGAGAGCCTTTATGATAGTTAGAATAAGTATCTAAAAATCCATGTTGGGAAAATAATATTTATATTAGAAAGATAGAAAGAAATATGCACATTTGCATATATATGTAAAAGAAAAATTAAGATACCGTTTGTCTTAGTTGGGCTTTCTACTGCTCTGACAAATACTATGAACAAAACACCAAAAGCAACTTGGGAAAGAAAGGGTTTATTTCATTTTAAAATTCTTCATCACTGAGCTAAATTAGGGCAGGAACTCAAGGAAGGAACCAGAAAGCAGGAACTAAAGCAGAAGCCATGGTGGAAAACTGCTTACTGACTTGCTGTCTATGGCTTTCTCAGTCTGTTTTCATATACAACTCAGAAACACCTGCCCAAGAGTGTTGTTATTCCCAGTGGCCTATTCTCTCTCATATCAATCATTTATCAAGAAAATGTCATACAAACTTGGATGTAGGCAATCTGATGAAGACAGAGGTTTTTTTTTTGTTTGTTTTGTTTCTTGTTCTGTTTTGTTTTGCTAGATAACATAGCTTCATCAAGTTGAAAAAACAACAAACAAAAAACATTTCTGTCTATTACAGTGTTTCAGTAAATGAAACAGCATTGATTCTTGTTTTCCAGTTTTCTTTGTGGGGAGAATCTGCCGTATTGCAGTTTTTTTTGTATTTTATCTAGTGAGAAATTGTATAAGAACACTTAACTATTAACTCTCCAGCAAGCAGCAGTCACCTGATTCTCATTTTGCATAGGCAGGGTCAGGATTTAGAAAGGGTGCTTCAGCACAGATGCAGAAATCAATTCGACAAGGAAGTAGTTAGTTCAATCCTTGAAACACTTGCCCGTGCTTTCTGCCGTCTCCTTTTTTTGTTGTAGCCATTTGAAATAACATTTAGTTCACCGAGAGCCTGAACAATGAACCAGAAAATGCTTATTTAGTGTCTGAAAAGAGTGCATGCCACAACTCAACCAAGTGTGAAGAGTAATAGAGATGGCTGTGTTCTACCTGAGAGCACAGCCCACAAGACAAAGACAAAGAATATGACTTAGGCCCAAAGTGATCTATACACAAATGAAGTCTATACTTGTATGAGCAAGATACCTTAGATTTTATCTAGGCAAACAATTTTAAAAGTTATTTATCTGTTTATTTTTGAGATCTGTGTATAGGCAATATAAAAATAGATCCTAGTACTATATGCAAAAACTGAGCAAGCAGAGCAATGGCGTTGAGGACATATTTTTGGTCTAAGTCAAGGTGATCTACAGAAGTATAAAAGCCAAGAAAAACTGGAATATTTAATCAATGTGGATGGGTGTGTGTGTGTGTGTGTGTGTGTGTGAGACAGAGATGAACTGACCTAAGCAAGCTATATATATTCATGGGTGTGCATGCATGTGTATGTGAGAATTTTTGTGTACACAAGAATAACTCAAACTAGAAAAGTATAGTCAACACCTTAGTTTCTTTGCCTATTAATATGATGAAGTACTCTGATGAAAGCCAATTTTAAGGAGAAAAGATTGGCTTATAGTTCAGAGGTATGAACATCATGGTGAGAAATTGAATTACAACAGGAGCTTGAAGCAGCTGACCACTTCACAAACAGTCTGGAGGGAAGAGAAATGAATGTTTCTACTCATCCTGCACTTTGTTTATAAAGTCCAAGACCCTAGGCAGGAAACAGTGCATCCCACATTAGGTGAGTGTCCCCCTTCAATTAATACAGTTGAGAAAATCTCCCACAGACTTATCTCTCGGGTGATTCTACATCTGTCTAGTTAACAATACTAACTATCACACCTGTCTGATGAATTAAATGCTTTAAGGAACATGTGTCAATGTGTTTGTTGGTATGTCTGAGACAGAACAGAATTAAGAACAATGCTGTAAAAAAAAAAGCCAAAAAACTAACAATTGCAAAGATAGCAATAATCAAAAAACACACTAGTATAAAATGTGAAATATATGTTAATTGTAAAAAGAAAAATATTGAGCTGTGTAATACAGAAGTATATACAGAGAACTTCCAGTTGATAATACCACATTTTATTTGTTCTTAGCAAGTTCATAAAACTTTAAAATTGTATGTGAATAGAGACTCCAGGGACAATAAACCAGCCATGCTTGGCACTGTTTGCAGTCATTAAAACAACCCTCTGAAGTTTGATGGTTTATGGGTAATTGGTTTTTCACAGACTTGGCTTAATTTTCAGTAGGGAACACCTCACACTTAATCTTCCATTTTATTCAAGATAAATGGGAAAGAATTAGAAGACATTTTGCTGAGTTTGTTCTAAGGTAACAAATAAAACATGATTTACACAGTCATTTAATGAAAGTTGTTCAATGTCTTTCATTTGATCTTCATACAATATTATTTAAATTTGCCTTGAAACAGTGATCATTACTATTGTATGTTTGAATTATGTGCTAACAAATTACAGTTAGGTAACTTGAAAAATATGAAACAAACCCTAGAATTAAAGTAATGACATCAAAACAAGTGGTTTTTACAATACTCTTTTATTTTTATCACCAATGATACATTTAAGAATGTATGCACATTCAAGCCAGGCTTGGGACTTACTGCAGGCTTATAATCCTAGTATTCAAGAGGCTGAGGGGGTGTTCTGAGTTTAACACCAGCCCAGGAAAATTAATGAGACTCTGTCTCAAAATAAAAAGAAGGAACACCACCACCACCACCACCACTACCATCACCACCATCACCATCACCACTACCACCACCAAAACTCCTTGAGGGTTGGCAGTGGTGGCCTTAGTTTTTTCTTCCACTGCAGACATTAAAGAATATCTGCATATTCTTAGAGTATCTCACATTTGTGAATTAGAGGAAAAATGCATTTACAGAACTACTCTTTGTACAGAGGAATGCTGATGAACACATGGTAAATATTAAAGCTCACAGTTGTTTTACATTGCAGTTTTGCTCCTTTAAAACTTTAAATATACAGTGCTTTATTTAAGTAATGTTCACACATTCTAAAAGCTTGGAAAAGCATTTATCCCATTTATGCACAAAACTAATTTCTCTTTGTTAGCCTATTTATGAATTAGTAATCCCTTAGTTATCAAGAAAGCCATTCTTTCATACTAACTCTATGAAGTAGGAGTTATTACCAAGCTCCACATAGCCTCTTCTAGGATGAGTCTATTTACAGGGGTAGGTAGATTTGTGCATGTGTATATGAGCACTCATGGAGACCTGAAGGGAGCCTCAGCGTCCCTGGAGCTGGAGTTATAAGCATTTGTGGGTGCTGGAAACTAAACTCTGATCTTCTGCAAGAGCAGTAAGTGCTCTTAAATGCTGAGCCATTTCTCTAGATTTTTGCATTTGGTTTTATTAGACATTATTTACCTCATATATATGCATATGATTCCTAGAGTTTTTAAAGCCCCTGTGACTGTATCCAGAGATATCAGTTAAAGATGTTCTGTATATCACCACATTAAGATGCTTCCAATATTTTCATATACTTTTCTGTAGAAAACCTTATCTTTTTCTTGATTAAAGTACTTTCTACAGAATGTTTCTAAGAAGCATGTTTTAATGGAATCCTGCAGTGGAAGTTAAAATGCTAAGAAAATAACCCATCTGGGAGGCTGTTTAGGTTTTTCAAAAGTGAGTATATGAGTATATGCTTGCCAGTTATAAAAATTTTCATTTTATTTCATATGTTCTAAAATTGTATTTATTTTAAGAAAGAACACCTTCATACCAAGCACTACAAAGAACTGGTTGTGCCAGTCAAAAGTGGCCCACATTTGAGTGAGAGCTGCTAACATAATGAAGTGGAGGAAAACTGGAAGAAGGAGGAGGAGAAGAAAGGGGAGGAGGAGAAGGAGGGAGAGGAGGAAGAGGAAGAAGAGGAGAGGGGAGAAAGAACCAAATCTATCTTCACAGAATTAATACAACATGGCAGTGCTTTCCAGATATTGAACTGCTCATGAGTCTGACATGCTATTTATGTGCTGATAGGGCAGTCCATGTAACTATTTATACAAAACATCATTTCATAACAGGGCAGTAATGAGTGATTACAAAGTGCTGTAGTAAGGTCTAACTGGGGAAGGGTGAATTCATTCAGTTTCTATTGCTTTTTAAATGACTTCACTGAAAAGTTAACTCCCTTCTCATTTTATCTTTCCTTTAATATATTTTTACCATAAAAATTAGATTTCAGGAAAAAGCATCTTAGATATTTGGTTTTAACAAAATGTTAAAGTATGTATCTCTGTAGAAGGGGATTTTGAATAGGCTTTCTAGTTACCCCTAATATCACAAGTTTAGAAATTCCTAGTAACAATGCCTTTTTAAAATTTACTTACTTTTGACAATGTATCAGGAAACCATGTTTTTATTTTATGCATGATTTCTCATTTATTGTTTAAAGCATCGATATTTTACTATGACTATAATCTTTAACACCATTAAAAGAAGAGTTAAAAAGGAGGTTTTTTTTTTCATCCCACCTCCCCTTGTTCCCTCTGAGTTCTCCCTCCCCAAAATATGTCTGGTTATCTAGGTCTATTTTTGACTTCTCTGTCTATCATGGTTATATATGTATTCAAATCCAACAGGCTGGAACACAAGATATGTGTGGCTGAAACTCTGATTAATGATTTCTATACAAGGAATTTAATTCTTGGCACATTCTTGGCATAACATTCTTGGCAATATGGTATCTTGATAGCAGAGCATCTCTAAGTAATGCAATTTGATAAATTTCACTAGTTCTGGAAGGAAGAATGTTATCTATGGAACAAAAATTGATTCTAGACTTGTTCTATTAAAATATCTAAATTAAATAATTTGTATATTAGAAATCAGTAATAGCTCCAATTAAAAATGTACTACCTCGCTTAATTCTCCAATGCACCCTAAACAAGATTCTTCTTTTCTTCCTGGGGTTAAAGATATTTGTATTCATTCTTTAAGCATTTCATACAATGTATCTTGACCATATTCAGACTCAAACTCCTCCCATATCCACCTTCTTGCCCTTACCCATTCAACTTTGTGTTTCACCACAAATAAATAATTAAAGTCCACGATATACACAAACTGAAAGAAAAAAAAAATGATCATCTCCTTAGATGAAGAAAAGGCCTTTGACAAAACCAACATCCCTTCATGATTATTTTTTAATCCATCAGGTCCAGCTTGTGTTTCTCAAATGCTTTTGGGAATAGAGTCTGTCCAAGAGCATGGTAGATCTACCAGGGCTACACCTTAAAGAAAATTGATAGCTCCTCTCTCATGAGCTATCAAATTGCAATAGCTCCTAAGCTAGGTGTGCCATTTTCTGCCCAGGTTTCTACCCCCATACTGGAATTTTTCTGGCTTCAGCTGATTCAGATTTTGTGCCTTCTGTCACAATCATGAGTTCGTTCGTACAACAGACCAGCTGTATCTAGATGTACTGGCTGGTTTTGTGTGTCAACTTGACACAGGCTGGAGTTATCACAGAGAAAGGAGTTTCAGTTGGGGAAGTGCCTCCATGAGATCCAACTGTGGAGCATTTTCTCAATTAGTGACCAAGAAGGGAGGGCCCCTGTGGGTGGTACCATCTCTGGGCTGGTATTCTTGGGTTTTATAAGAGAACAAGCTGTGCAAGCCAGGGGAAGCAAGCCAGTAAGAAACATCCCTCCATGGCTCCTGCATCAGCTCCTGCTTCCTGACCTGCTTGAGTTCCAGTCCTCACTTCCTTTGGTGATAAACAGCAATGTGGATGGTCAAGCTGAATTAACCCTTTCCTCCCCAACTTGCTTCTTGGTCATGATGTTTGTGCAGGAATAGAAACCCTGACTAAGACACTAGAATACAATTTTCTTGTATTTATCCACCAACCACTTTCTGATTTGATTTTTGTCTCCCTTCCTGAGGTGGAACCCATACTTGGCATTGTTATTATTGAAAAAAATTACTTTTCTGTATAAAACATATTTGGTTTTAAAAACTAAAGAAAATGTTGAATCTACCCAACATCCCCATATCTACAGAGTTCTTTTTCCTCTTTAGAGCAAGGCAAGGCTCAGGTGTAGTGTAAGGAAACCCTATGGAGGGTGGAGGGCAATCTCTCAGAAGGGCCCACAGATAGGCTTCTAAGAAGTTTACTATCCAGAAACTCACTTTGACTGACATGAAAATATGAATAACCTGGGACAATATTTTATTGCTATTTATTAAAAATTTCATGATCATGATGTCTTATACATAGTTACTTTAAGACTTAGGACATTTGTATTTCAAGAAGTAAAGGGACTTGATATAACTCAGGATAAAACAAACTATTTAATCTTGCAAAACTGTACACAATCTGAAAGAGAAAGCTTTACTTCTTTGCTTGTATTCATCAGTACAGTTCATTGAGTACCAAATAAGTGCTTAATGATCTTGTACCAGTTAATAAGTAGTTAACATGTATGTAAAACATTATATTTGAGTTAGTCACTATTAATTACTTCATAATATTTTTCAGAGATAGAAATCAAAATATACATTATTAATTGACTTACCAATTTAGAAGGTGTTGTCATATTGATATTCAGTACTACTTAATAGAAAAATACAGTTGTATTCATTATGGCTGACAATTTTCTAGATATCAGATTGTTTTTTCTAAAACATTTTAATTTACATTTTTTGTTTATTTGTGTGTGTATGAGTGTATAGAAGTGTGCACCTTTTATTACATATGTGTGGATGTAAGAGGATAAATTTTAGGAATTATTTCCCTGCATCGTGTGGATTCCAAGGATTGACCTCAGGTTGTCAGACTTCACACAGAGCATCTTTACCTGCTGAACTATCTCATCAGCTCTGTTAAATGACAATAGACATATCAAAATAAAAAAATGTTATTAATAATGACAAATCCAGGTTTTACAGCAATGTGATATTAGAAGATCCTATTGAATTCCTTCTTTAAAAAAAATAGCCATTGAGAAACTATTGTTACTGTATATTTTGCACATGTCTGTAAATCCACAAATCATGTATCACTGAAATGGTAAAAGTAAATACTTTCAGTTTGCCTGTAAGCTTATGTTTAGGGCATTCACTACTATGAAATTCTTTGGTTAGTTAATCCTTTAAAAGTATTTTAAAGCATATGAAAATTCATAAGCATTTAAATATGAGTATCACATGGTATGGTTTGAAAATTAAAAAAAACAAAATAAATACAAAACAGCAACAACAAACAGTTACCACTGTCATCTTTCTATTTTTTAGCATATATATTTTCATATCTTAGAGGGTTTTATTTTCACCTGCACTTTGTACTTTTGCCTAGTTTTCACATATAACTTTACATTATTTTAAATTGAAAACAGTAATCATTTTTTTAACTTTTTCTTTTTTTCATTTTTTAAATTTTTTATTTGATATATTCTTTATTTACATTACAAAAAAAATTCCCGTTTCCTGGTCCCCACCCCCAAAAATCCCATAAGCAATCTCCCCTCCCCCTGTTCCCCAATTAACCCCCTCCCCCTTCCCTGTCCTGGTATTCCCCTAGACTGCTGTATCTAGGCTTCCCATGACCAGGGGCCTGTCCTCCCTTTGATGTCCAACAAGGCCATCCTCTACTACCTATGCATCTGGAGCCATGGGTAACAGCATGTGTATTATCTGGGTGATGTTTTCATCCCTGGGAGCTCTGGGAGTACTGGGTGGCTCATATCATTGTTCCTCCTATGGCACTGCAAACCCCTTCAGCTCCTTGGCTCCTTTCTCTCGTTCTCCTGTGCTCAGTTCAATGACTGGCTGAAAGTGTCCCCCTCTGTATTTGTCATGCACTAGCAGAGCCTTCCAGGTGACAGCTATATCCAGCTCTGGTCAGCAAGTACTTGTGGGCATAGGTAATAGTGTCTGGGTTTTGTAACTGTATTTGGGATGGATCACTAGGTGGGGTAGTCTCTGGATGGTCTTTCCCTCAGACCCTACTCCACACTTTGTCTCTTTATCTCCTTCTGTGGGTATTTTGTTCCCCTTTTTAAGAAGGACCAGAGTATCCATACTTATTTCTTCCTTCTTCTTGGGCATCATTTGATATGTGAATTGTGTCTTAGGTATTCCAAGCTTCTAGGCTAATATCCACTTATCAGTGAGTGCATAGCATGTGTGTTCTTTTGTGATTGGGTTACCTCACTTAGGATGATATTTTCCAGTTCCACCCATTTGCCTAAGAATTTCATGAATTCATTGTTTTTTAATAGCTGAGTAGTATTCCATTGTGTAAATATACCACATTTTCTGTATCCATTCCTCTGTTGAGGGACATCTAGATTCTTTCCAGCTTCTGGCTATTATAAGTAGGACTGCTATGAACATAGTAGAACATGTGTCCTTATTACATGTTGGAGAATCATCTGGGTATATTCCCAGGAGTGGTATAGCTGGGTCCTCAGGTAGTACTATGTCTAATTTTCTGAAGAACTGCCAGACTGAGTTCCAGAGTGTTTGTACCAGCTTGCAGTCCCACCAGCAGGGGAGGAGTATTTCTCTTTCTCCACAATTTTGCCAGCACCTGCTGTCTCTTGAGTATTTGATCTTAGCTATTCTGACTGCTGTGAGGTGAAATCTCAGGGTTGTTTTGATTTGCATTTCCCTGATGACTAAGGATGTTGAACATTTCTTTAGGTGCTTCTCAGCCATTTGATATTCCTCAGGTGAAAATTATTTGTTTAGCTCTGTATCCCATTTTTTAATAGGGTTATTTGGCTCTCTGGAGTTCTTTGTATATCTTGGATATTAGCCCTCTGTTGTTATGTAGGGTTGGTAAAGATCTTTTCCCAATTTGTTGGTTGCCGTGAAAACAGTAATCACACAGACCCTTAAAGTGCTGTTTAATTTTTGTTGGAAAGCTTTGAGTGTGTTGAAGTATATTAAAAAATAAAGGGGAAATCTCTGCCATGGTTTTAAAACTTAGTATTCTTGAGAAGTTATCAAGCTCTGATAGAGTGATTTAAGAAAAGTGTTAGTCCAGCTTATTCTGAAGAATGGACTAAATAGGAAGTACTTTAATTATACTAGCATTAATCTTTAGAAACATACCTGTAAAATTGATAGTGAATTTATCAAAATACCTCCTTACATATGAATTGGTGAATTCCACTGTTGAGACTCATAAGACCCATTATTCGAGTATCTTAAACTCTTAGAGAGGGAACGCACCCCAAATATAGAGTACCTATCTAAATTTGTACAGGTACTCATCATCTTTAAATCTTTAGGGATAACTGTCTGACTCTTGCCTCAGTTCTGGCCCAGACTGAGTGAATTAAATTTTATTTATAAAAAATGGCTGAAGATTGTTAGACAACTTTGAAAGAGTGTGAATGATAAGTTGTCACTACATCTGGGCTCAGTGACTTGCTTTCTTCACAGATACTGGAAGGCAAGTATTCAAAACCACCCTATATGTTCTATTACCATCATAAGATGAAGTGATTCTTGATGATGTGTATGTGCCTGGCAGCTAAATGGATATTAGGGATATAACATCCTAGAAGTACAGTCTGAAAGCAGTGATGTTGGGCAATGTGTTTGTAACCCAAACAGGATGCTGTGTTTCACGACAAATAATTGTAGCATACTGAAATGATTCTTGACTTTTTTCATGATAATGTACTTAAAATTCTTCAGTGATAATCTGCACACCGGAACAAGTATAAGTAACAAAGTTCAACTTCTGCCTCATTCTCTTAAGCCATCCACACTGCTTTGGGTAACCAAGGCAGCAGGTCACACACATATCTATGAATAACACAACTTCTAAGTCCTAGCCAAAAATAATTTTGTGTTAAACTATGTATGGTATTATAGAGTTGACATTTTCCTTCACAGGTTTGGTAACAGAGACAGAGCATGTGTTGGCACTATATATTACACAAATGGACTAGTATATTCATTCACAATCATGAGATTACATAAAACAGATCCTTACCCGGGCCTTCTGCTCCATTTCTAGCATTAATCTTTCATGTTGCTCGGCTATAGCCAGTGTTGCAGAATGGACTTTCTGATAGATCATTTCTCCTTCCCTTGTTTGAAAAGTGAATAGTCCTTCTCCTGTGTCACACATTCTGTGAAAAAAAAAAGAGATAGAGGAAGAGATTAGTCATTGTGGGTTTAAGTGTGTCAACAGTTTCCATATCAAAGACGCACTTACCCTCAGATTTCCTCCTCCATGCTATTTCATTCTTGGAAAATCCATCCAATACATGCATCTCTAAGTTGTCCATGAGGGAGGAACTAAAGGGGAAAATCCATATGTACTTGAGCTTTTAATACTTAATGAAATGTGCTGGATCATTAAAAATGGCTTGCTCAGTGCAGGTGTCTAAATGATGAGTTTTCCATACTATCATAAATAGCTACCAAATAATTTAACCTTTGATCAAAGAACAGGAGTTTTAATGTCTGGTATTTGAATTTAAGAATATTTAGTTTTAACATAGTTTCTGCCAAAACAGGGGTGTAATTTTAGGCAAGATGCTCTCTGCCTGTCTCTGTTTGATGTATTTCCAAAACAGTAACAAATCACTTCATACAATCTTGAAGGTTAAAGAGTTGGTAAAGAAACAGTTTACAATGCTGTTTAGCATGCTCAAGAGTGTTAAAAATTGTTAGGTACTTTCATCACAAAATTTGGAACTAATAATAAGGAAAGTCTAGAGGTAATTAAATAAATATCTACCTTAGAGAAATGACTGGGTTGGTATATGATTGTAAGATATAAACAGTTATGCTGTTATGTTATACTATTAAGAAGAAGTATAATGCAGTTAGTATTATAGGTTACACATACAACAATATTTAACTTCTTACTAGAAATGCTTGCAGAGATATCAAAATGGGTTCATTTTCAATTATTTAATCACAATCACTTGATAAGACAAATTTGCAGATCAGTTTTATTAGTACATGTTAATTACAACATAAAGTCTTATTTTAATTGGTATTATAGCTCAGCTTTAACCATAACTGAAGATTCCCTATATTCATGTGATATTCGTACTCTGATATGAAGAACTGGTTAGGTTTATATGCTGCTGAATTTTAGGTATTGTCATTGATAGATTTGTAGGTTAAAACATCAAAATATTCATGAGGCCAAACTATTGGAAAAATTGGATTCTTCTGTGTGACTCTCCAAGGGAATTTTAGTAGCAAGGAAATGTCTCCAGAGACTTCTGACATTGCCAAGACTGTGAGTGCCAACCCTCCGGGCCCCATCCAACCAGTACTTAGTTTCTGTGAAAGTCATCTTAATAAAATTCACACAGCATGAAATGGAAAGTCTTGGGGAAAAAATAAGAGTTTTCACAAAGCATTCAGAAATGCAGAAACCACAGAAAAACCATTGATAAGTCCTGGGCATATCTTGTTTGAGGTTTATTTATTGTCAAGCACAGAACACTGCTTATTAGCCTCAGGAAATGAGATAATGAAGACACAAATCATTATTTCATACTCAGTCATTGACATGTGAAGTGCTGATGCCTGTCCACTTCCTGAGACTTGAGATTTAATTCTGCCCAGTGGGAAATTCTGAATGATTACAGGAGAGTTTTCCTAAACTGAGACCATTCACTTTCTTTGAACCAGACACAAGGCATTTGGATGTGTTATAAAAACTAAAGAAACATTAGTTGCAAGGAACTTCATCTCCCCAATGATTTTATCAACCAAGGTGAAGGTTCATATAACCACATGATGGGGTCATGCTTATTGTTTTTGTCAGTCATGTTAACTTGAGCAATTTAAGGCTCTTTGCCTTAACATGTGGTGTCTGAAGGAGGATAGGGAATAAAAATGTAGACGTTTAGTTATGTATTTAAACAGTATGATGGTAAAAAGCTAATATTACAGGACAGAACAAGGAAAAAGGGATAAATAACATTGATGGCTTTTAACTTGCTCTTCAAAGGAGTATGCATAAAGCAAATCATGTACCACTGAAAAATTATTCAGGTCCTGTATTGTAATCTATTTCTTAACAATGTCCCATGTGATTCATTTGAATGTTAGGAGACTCAACTTGTTTATCTGAAAATACTCTTTCCTTAACATGGGAAGAGCTCAAGCATGGATGCTCATTGCATTGAGCATCCTGACTCTGTGTCCAGCAACTTAACATTAAATTAAAGACATTCAGTGAATGAACATTTTGTGAAAACACGAAAACATGGATGGTGTGTATTAGCCTAACTCCACACTACGATTGTAGGTATATATGTTTTCCAACCTATATTATTTGGCTTTAGAAATTATTTTATTTTATTATTTATAGACATATAATTTTATTTTTTATTATTTTCTATATTTTTTATTTACATTCCCAAAGATTGACCCTTTCCCAGTTCCCTCCTCCCTGAAAGTCCCATAAGCCCTCTTCCCTCCCCCTGTTCCGCAGTTAACCACCGCCCGATTCTCTGTCCTGGTATTCTCCTACACTGTTAGATCCAGTCTTTCCAGGACCTTCCTTCCTTCTTGGAAAACAAATTGATCTGTGAATTGTGTCTTGGGTATTCCAAGCTTCAGGGTTAATATTCACTTATCAGTGACTGCATACCATGTGTGTTCTTTTGAGATTAGGTTACCTCACTAAGGATAATATTTTCCAGTTCTGACCATATGCCTAAGATTTTCATGAATTCATTGTTTTTAATTGCAGAGTAGTATCCCATTGTGTAAATATACAACATCTTCTGTATCCATTCCTCTGGTAGGGGACATCTGGGTTCTTTCCAGGTTCTGGCTATTATAAATAAGGCTGCTATGAACATAGTGGAGCATGTGTCCTTATTGCATGCCAGGGAGGACTCTGGGTATATGCCCAGGAGTGGTATAACAGGATCCTCCAGGAGTGTCATGCCCAGTTTTCTGAGGAACCACCAGACTGATTTCCAGAGTGGTTGTACCAGCTTGCAATCTCACCAGCAATGGAGGAGTGTTCCTCTTTCTCCACATCCACCCCAACAACTGCTGTCTCCTGTGATTTTGATTTTAGCCATTCTGACTGGTGTGAGGTGGAATCTCAGGGTTGTTTAGATTGGCATTTCCCTAATGACTAAGGATGTTGAACACTTCTTTAAGTGCTTCTCAGCCATTCGATATTCTTCAGGTGAAAATTCTTTGTTTAGTTCTGTATCCCATTTTTTAATAGGGTTATTTGGCTCTCTGAAGTCTAACTTCTTGAGTTCTTTGTATATAATGGATATTAGCCCTCTTTCGGATGTAGGGTTGATAAAGATCTTTTCCCAATTTATTGGCTGCTGCTTTGTCGTTTTGACCTTGTCCTTTGCCTTACAGAAATTTTGTAATTTTAAGAGGTCCCATTTATCAATTCTTGATCATAGAGCATAAGCTATTGGTGTTCTGTTCAGGAAAATTTCCCCTGTGCCCATGTGTTCAAGGTTCTTCCCTAGTTTCTTTTCTATTGGTTTCAGTGTGTCTGGTTTTATGTGGAGGTCCTTGAACCACTTGGAATTGAGCTTAGTACAAGGAGATAGGAATGGATCGATTTGCATTCTTCTGCATGCTGACCTCCAGTTAAACCAGCACCTTTTGTTGAATAGGCTATCTTTTTTCCACTGGATGGTTTTAGCTCCTTTGTCAAAGATCAAGTGACCATAGGACTGGGGATTCATTTCTGTTCCATTGATCTACATTCCTGTCACTATTCCAATACTGTGCAGTTTTTAACACTATTGCTCTGTAGTATAGCTTGAGGTCTGGGATAGTGATTCCCCCAGAAGTTCTTTTACTGTTGAGAATAGTTTTAGCTATCCTGGGTTTTCTGTTATTCTAGATGAATTTTTGAATTGCTCTTTCTAACTCTATGAAGAACTGAGTTGGGATTTTGATGGGGATTGTATTGAATCTGTATATTGCTTTTGGCAAGATGGTCATTTTTACTACATTATTCCTGCCAATTCATGAGCATGGAAGATTTTTCCATCTTCTGGGGTCTTCTTCAATTTCCTTCTTCAGAGACTTGAAGTTCTTGTCATACAGATCTTTCACTTGTTTGGTTAGGGTCATACCAAGATACTTCATATTGTTTGTGGCTATCATGAAGGATATCATTTCCCTTATTTCTTTCTCAGCCTGCTTATGAGTATAGGAAGGCTACTGATTTGCTTGAGTTGATTTTATATGTGGCCACTTTGCTGAAGTTGTTTATCTGCTGTAGGAGTTCTCCGTTGGAGTTCTTTGGGTTGCTTAAGTATACTATCTTATCGTCTGCAAATAGTGATAGTTTGAATTCTTCCTTTCGAATTTATATCCCTTTGACTTCCTTTTGTTGTTTAATTGCTATAGCTGGAACTTCAAGTACTATATTGAAAAGATATGGAGAGAGAGCGCAGCCTTGTCTAGTCCCTGATTTTAGTGAAATTACTTCAAGTTTCTCTCCATTTAGTTTGATGTTGGCTACTTTTTTGTTGTATATTGGTTTTTCCATGTTTTGATATGGGCCTTGACTTCCTGATCTTTCCAAGAGTTTTAACATGAAAGGATGCTGAATTTTGTCAAATGCCTTTTCAGCATCTAATGAAATAATCATGTGGTTTTTTTCCTTTGAGTTTTTTATACAGTGGATTACATTGATGGATTTGTATATATTAACTGTCCCTGCATTCCTGGGATGAAGCCTACTTGATCGTGGTGAATGATTGCTTTGATGTGTTCTTGGATTTGGTTGGCAAGAATTTTATTGAGTATTTTTGCATAGATATTCATAAGGGAAATTGTTCTGAAGTTCTCTTTGTTTGTTGGATCTTTGTGTGGTTTTGGTAACAGCGTAATTGTGGCTTCATTGAATGAGTTGGATCATGTTCCTTCTGTTTCTATTTTGTGGAATAATTTGAAGAGTATTGGTATTAGGTCCTCTTTGAAGGTCTGAGAATTCTGCACTAAAACCGTATGGACCTGTGCTTTTTTTGGTTGGGAGACTTTCAATCATAAAACCAGACACACTGAAATAGAAAATAAACTGGGGAAGAGCCTTGAGCACATGGGCACAGGGGAAAATTTCTTGAATAGAACACCAACAGCTTATGTTCTAAGATCAAGAAATGGCAAATGGGACCTCATAAAATTACGAAGTTTCTATAAGGCAAAGGAACTGTCAATAGGACAAAAGGGCAATAAACAAATTGGGAAAAGATCTTTACCAGCCCTAAATCCGACAGAGGGATAATATCCAATATATACAAAGAACTCAAGAAGTTAGACTCCAGAGAGCAAAAAAAAAACCCTATTAAAAATGGGGTACAGAGCTAAATAAAGAATTTGCACCTGAGGAATTTCGAATGGCTGAAAAGCACCTAAAGAAGTGTTCAACATCCCTAGTCATCAGGGAAATGCAAATCAAAACAACCCTGAAATTTCACCTCACACCTGTCAAAATGGCTAAGATCAATACTCAGGTGACATCAGGTACTGGCAAGAATGTGGAGAAAGAGGAACACTCCTCCACTGCTGGTGGGATTCCAAGTTGGTGCAATCACTCTGGAAATCATTCTGGTGGTTCCTCAGAAAACTGGGCATGATACTACTGGAGGACCCTGTTATACCACTCCTGGGTATATACCCAGAGTATTCCCCAGCATGTAATAAAAACACATGTTCCACTATGTTCATAGCCTCCCTATTTATAATAGCCAGAATCTGGAAAGAACCCAGATGTGCCTCAACAGAGGAATGGATATAGATAATATGTAAATAAAAAACTTAGAAAATAAAAAAAAGATAATATGGTACATTAATAAAATGGAATACTACTCAGCTATTAAAAACAATGAATTTATGAAATTCTTAGGCAAATGGGTGGAACTGGAAAATACCTTCCTATGTGAGGGAACCCAATCACAAAAGAACACACATGGTATGCACTCACTGTGCTTCTGGCTGTTGGCTGTTTTCTGAAAGCTAAAGAAGGGAGAAGCAGCTCTTTTGTCCTGGGACTACAAAGTGGGATAGCTACCAGAGCATGATCTACTATCATCCACAGTGCCTTTACATACAAAGCAGAAAAACAAAATGAAACAGTGACTGCATTTAGAATAATTCCCTGTAGCATGTAGCCTAACAATTCCAAAGGATATTGCTAAGATTTTCACTAACCAAATCGTGTAAACACAATTGCCATAAAAGAAATACTGAAGAATTATATTAAGCTGGAAAAAATAAATTAACATAGACAGAAGGAAGCCCTACAATATTGTTTTTGGGGTAGACACAAAAACACTTTGTTTTTACAAAATTATGTGGAATATGAGCTTTTTATTAATGTATGATGGGAAATTTGTTATTTTGGCCTCTTTTTTTCTTCATGTGTTTTCTGGCTGACTAATATAAATTCTTATATTGTAAAAGCTAATAGCATTTCAAAATGTCAGTTTTAAAAACAAAAAAGTTCCAGGACAGTCAAAACTATACTGACTCTTTCTTGAAAACTGAAAGGCAAACAAAACAGAGAGAGAGAAAGACAGATACAGAGAGAGAGAGAGAGAGAGAGAGAGAGAGAGAGAGAGAGAGAGTAAATGAATGAGACTGATATAGTTTTGAGTCTCTCCAGGTAAGAATATGGGTCTTGTGTATAGCCAAGACACAATTCACATATCAAATGATGCTCAAGAAGAAGGAAGAACAAAGTATGGATACTCTGGTCCTTCTTAGAAGGAGAAACAAAATACCCACAGAAGGAGATACAAAGACAAAGTGTGGAGTGGAGTCTGAGGGAAGGACCATCCAGAGACTACCCCACCTAGTGACCCATCCCATATACAGTTACAAAACCCAGATACTATTATCTATGCCCACAAGTACTAGTTGACCAGAGCTGTATATAGCTGTCACCTGGAAGGCTCTGTTAGTGCATGACAAATACAGAGGGGGACACTTTCAGTCAGTCATTGAACTGAGCACAGGTTCCCCAATGGGGGAACGAGAGAAAGGAGCCAAGGAGCTGAAGGGGTTTGCAGTGCCATAGGAGGAACAATGATATGAGCCACCCAGTACTCCCAGAGCTCCCAGGGATGAAAGCATCACCCAGATAATACACATGCTGTTACCCATGGCTCCAGATGCATAGGTAGTAGAGGATGGCCTTGTTGGACATCAAAGGGAGGATAGGTCCCTGGTCATGGGAAGGCTAAATACAGCAGTCAAGGAGAATACCAGGACAGGGAAGTGGGAGGGGATTAATTGGGGAACAGGGGGAGGGGAGATGGCTTATGGGATTTGGTTGGTGGGGAACCAGGAAAGGGGAAATCACTTGAAATGTAAATAAAGAATATATCTAATAAAAAAGTCACTAAAATAAATTTATTTCATCTTTTTTTTACATTCCAGATTTTATACCCCTTCCTGGTCCTCCCTCTGACTGTTCCACAATCCCATACCTCCACCCCAACCCTCCCCCCAACCCCCATCTCCATGAGGATGTCTCCAACCCTCCCACCACCCACCTCTACTCCCTGGGGCATCCAGTCTCTTGAGGATTAGGTGCATCTTCTCTAATTGAGCCCAGACCTGGACATCCCCTGATTTGTATCTTTTGGGGGCCTCATATCACCTCGTGTATGCAGCCTGGTTGGTGTTCTAGTATCTGAGACATTTTGCAGGTCCTGGTTAGCTGAGACTGCTGTTCTTCCTATGAGGTCACCCTCCTCCTCAGTGAGCACATTTTTGTGAGCGCACCATAACCTCAGTAAAGTGTCAGGTCTTGGGGCCTCCCCATGAGCTGGTTGCCAATTTGGGCCTGTCACTGGACCTCCTTTTCCTTTGGTTCTTCTCAATTTTTGTTCTTGCAGTTCTTTCTGATGGGAACAATTCTGGGTCAGAGTTTTTGACTGTGGGATAGCAATCCCATCACTCACTTGATGCCCTTTCTTTCTGCTGGAGATGGGCTCTCCAAGTTCCCTCTCCACATTATAGGGGATTTCATCTAAGGTCCCTCCCTTTGAGTCTTTCACCACACTGAATAGAATGGCTTTGTCTTTTGAGATTCTTAGAAAATTATGATGTGGAGACATGTAGTGTGTGCTAGGATGTCAGGGTATTGTAACATGATCAGAATCTACTTCAGAGACTTCCCTATATGGATAGTTTTTAGATTCAATTTCCTGAGGACATTTCTGAGAAGTTCTCTATCTTTATCCCATCTCAGACCTTTTATAATGACTCAAAATTATAACCATCAGTTTCATTTCTGTTATGTCCTAATAAATAAGTAGTAATCAAGAGCATGTGTAACTATGTGTGTTTATAGGAACCTACATTCCAAATGACACAATTTTATTCCTGTTTTTTGTAGTTACTCAAGGAGAGAAATAGCCTTAGCATGAAAAGTATGGAGGACAGATTTCCTGGAGAAAGCTCCCCATCACCAAACAGTAGCCAGTGTTATCCTTTCCTTTCTCTAATTCAAAAAAAATACACCTCCTTTTGAAGTAGAGATTTTGAAATATTAATCTTTCTCCCAAATGATAATTGAAAGAGGAGGGGTTTGTTGAGTGTGGGAGATGGAAAAAATAAGTCAGAGCTGTAGGGGTGTTCATATGTGTAAGATACAATGTAAGTACATATGAAACATCACAATAAAACTAATTATTTTGTAAACTTTAATAAAAAAGTTAAATATAGACAAACTTTTGTGTATAGTTTTGAGAGGAAGAGGGAGAAAGTGTGCAGTTGGTGGGTAAGAAAGTGGAGAGAATCTGGGCAGAGGTGAAGGTATAAGAATTTGATGGGGAGTTTGTGAAGGAAAGGCTAGAAAGGGAGAATTTGTAAATAAATAGAATAACCAATTAATAAAAGGAATATGATAAAACATATTGAATGAAAAAATTAATAAAAATAAAATTTGAGGAAGCCATGGTTCACTTTCCACCACAACATAAATCATTATGGTAAACTAAGCCTGTAATCTTAGCACTCAAGGCATAAAAACTAGAAGGTCAAAAAAAGGTTCATGGTCAGTTTAGCTACAGAGAGAGCTCAAGGACAGTCTGGGATACAAGAGACTCTCTTAATTCCATCTTCCAAAATACAATTTAAAGGAATTATCTGTATGTTTCTGGGTAAAATTTTGATTGATCATTCACAAAGTTGTTAGCAGAGAAATGGAGACAAAGCAGATTCCCTAATGCTCCAGTATTTCTCTTTAGGATTTAAAATTTAACATTCATTCAACTGTAGACAATAATAAAACCCTTAATATTACAGAACAATTTAAGCCAATTAACACTTTTATTCTGTTCATAATTTATTTTTTATTATCACTTAACATTATTTGTATTTTATCTCTTTACTAGTAAAAGATCCACTGTGAAAGCTCTGGTGAGTCAAACATAGAAGTCAAAGAAAATCTAGAAATAGACTGAATGCATTTGAGTCAAGTAACTGAAAAATAGAGTCTCACATTAGTGAAGGACAATGGGAATTTTCCACAAAGTGGGATGGATGCTTGTCATTAAAAAAATGAAAATAACCCTATGTGAATCGATGTCTCTGTTTACACTAGAAGTTTCTGTGTTTCAATAAAATGATAATAGTACAAACAAAAATGTGAAAAATTAGTATATAAACTCCGAGAAGGGAAGAGATTTGACAAACCGATTTGTCAAAATATGGTAAAAATTGATGAATCTACTTGTGGAAACCTTTTCTTTATATTATGTATGCATGAGATGTATGGGTTTATGTCTGGGTAGGTATGCAGGCCTGTTTGTCCTTAAGGAGGCCACAGATTAATATTGTTGTCCTGTTCTGTCACTATACACCTATTGCTGGGAGTCAGGATCTGTCGCTGAACCTGTGCTATGCTAGTGGCCAGTGAGCTCCTAGAATTCTTCTCTATCCTGGGCCCCTGTTAGGTCACACATGGCTTGTGTGTGAATGCTGATTCTAAATTTGGTTCCACTAATTATAGAGTAACCACTATTGTTCACAGATCCATCTCTTTAGCCTTGCAAAATTAATTTGAAAGAAAATAAAACAAAAGATCTAAGAAAACAAAAACTAGGAAAAGCAATCTTAACTAACAACATTAATAGTTTCTCAACCACAAAATATAAAGATGCTGTAGCATTTTAGAGATTGTTTATTGTGTTGTTTGAGCATTGAGATAATACAACATTTAAGAGTACCTGTAATGTAACTGTTATTAAGTAAATATTGTCCCTATTCCTACTAATAACCAGTTAGATTTCTAAAATGTATTTTAAATGGGAGTGCAAGATGATTATTATACACAGTGTGCTAATGTTTCTGTAAATATACATTTCAGTAACTGGGAGGAATTAAAGAGATTTATTGTACAGCATTGTGCCTGTAGCAATCTTGAAACATGCTGAGTGAGGTAGCCAGTGGCAAAGAGCTTGCCTACCAAGCAAGAGGCCCTGGGTTCACACCTCCATGTGTCAGAAAACAAAATCAGAATGGTTGGTAAATGATCTTACCACAGTATTAGATGATACGTCCTAATTAGCTAGCTTTTGTCATTCTATGGTGTATACATAGCAAAATGTCGCTGCAATGATAAAGACCTACTATTTACTTATTAATTTTTAAAGTATGTACAGGAAGAATTTATAGGTATTTTTGTATGAGCACTAAATTCTTCAAAAACATTTAAAAAAATCAATAACAGTGTTTTGTGAGGTATAAAGTATTGTCATGGCACACAGTATAGAAAGGAAGTTCTCAGATAAACCTTCATGTTAGTGGTCAAACTTTCCTAAAGTTTGCAATTGAATTGAATTAGTAAAAATTTATTTACCACATTACATTTTAAGGCAAGTTTGCTCAATTTTTTCTCAGGAGTATGGTGTAGCTGTTGGTTTTTTACTGCTTAGCTCAGTCTCTGTACTTAGAAGATACTTTTCACTATCAAAATTGAAAAATACTCTGCTAATCCTCATTAGGAGTCTCATCATTTTAAATTTTAAATTCTCTCTCTCTCTCTCTCTCTCTCTCTCTCTCTCTCTCTTTCTCTCTCTCTTTCCCCCAGAGTTAGCTCTTGACCTTGAGCTGTAAACATGAACTCAGCAGCTGTGGTTGCCTCTATAAGACCAAGCCAGTCAATACTCTAGTATGAATTGGAGTCTCAGTGAGATCCTATTGGCAGTTGATAGCCACTGTGAGAGGAAGAATCAGTAAGTTTTCTTAAGTGATATGACACATAGTAGACTGCATTTGCTCTGGCAGAAGACTCAGTTCTACGTCTGTGTGCATTTGGGCAACACTAATAATCCTCAGAGGATTATACAAAAGTAAAGATATAAGAAACTTGATGAATTCACAAAATTCCTAGGCAAATGGTCAGAACTTGAAAATATCATCCTTAGTGAGGTAACCCAATCACAAAAGAACACACATGACATGCAGTCACTGATAAGGGGATATTAACCCAGAATCTCGGAATACCCTAGACACAATTCGCATATCAATAGATTTCCAAGAAGATGGAAGGAGAGACCCCTGGTCCTGGAAAGACTGGATGTAGGGGAATGCCAGGACAGAGAAGCGAGAGGGGGTTGAATGGGAAAAAGAGGGAGGGAAGGGGGCTTATGGGACTTTTGGGGAGGGAGGAAATGGGAAAGGGGAAATGATTTTGAATGTAAATAAAAAAAAACTTAGAAAATAAAATAAAATTAAAAAAAAAGAAATTTGAATTTTATAGGAGTATGTATGAATATGGGAAGTGTGGGAAGAGTTAAATAAGAAAAAAGGAGGAGAAATGATTTAAGTTCACTGTATTCATTTATGAAATTGTCACTGACCCCCAGTGAAACAAACAGGGCATCAACTGGAGGGATGGATTTCCCATCCCACAGACAAAATCTCTGACTTAGAATTGCTCCTGTCTGAAAAACCGCAGGAACAAAAATGGAGCCTGAGGAAAAGGAAGTCCAGTGACAGGCCAAAATTGAGATCTAGCTCAAAGGGAGGCCTCAAGACCTGACACTATTACTGAGGCTATGGACACTCACAAAAAGGGTTCTATCATGACTGCCCTCTGGAAGACCCCAACAAGCAGCTGAAAGTGTCAGATGCAGGTATTTGCATCCAACCAATGATCATAAGCTGCTGACCCCTGAGGTTGAATTAGGGAATAGCTGGAAGAAGCTGAGGAGAGTGACCCAATAGAAGACCAGCAGTCTCAATTAACCTGGACCCCTGGGATTTTTCAGACACTGAGTCATCAACCAGGCTGCATACACCAGCTGATATGAGGCCCCCAGTAGATATATAGGACTGCGGGGTCTGGACTCAGTTAGAGAAGATGTACCTAACCTGTTGGCCATCGGTGAGCTGAGCTCAATGCCCCCAGCTGAGCTGTTTGCACAGGTTTCCTGAGAGCAGAGCATCCTGTGGCTTCGCTTGATTTCTGTCTTCCCGCCCGGTGTGGTAGGGACTTGCCAGGTGCCTGATCTATGACTATGATTGTTTTTTCCTGTTGTTTTTCACGTGGCCTCTAGTATATATTACTGGTCCCTCAGTAAAGCTTTGGCATTCTCCTCACCAGAATGACCCGAGTTTGTATTTTCTGTTAATTCCCCCAAGCCTACGCCCGATATTCGGTACCGTGCATCCCCTCAAGAGACTTGGGGCTCCAGGGAGTGGGGAGGTCTGGTGGTATTGGGGAGGGCATCCTTTTGGAGACAGGGGTGTGGGGGGAGGTATGGGACATAGAACAGTCAGAAGGTGGACTGCGGGGGGATAAAGTCTGGACTGTAAAAAAAGATTAAAGAAGAAAAATAAGTATATAAATAGAGACAACCAATCAAACAGATAGGTCCAGGGAAGTGGCTGTGCATTAAGAAGGCACAATGTTATATTAGAGCACTGGAGTTTAGACCTCTTGCCCAGAGATGTCCATACACATGCACATACACATGTATACACACACACACACACACACACACACTATAAATAAGAAACACAACCACTTGCAGTTTCAAACAATATGTCTACTTCCTTTTCTTACAAAAGTGATATGCAAAGAGTTTTATTGTTGTTATCATACATTCTTACAAGTATTCAGGTGAGCTAATTCTTCCATGAATTTGGCCAGAAAATACTTTTCTTCAACTGCTGCACATATTTCTTTCTAATCACCCACCATGTTGCCCCTGGTCTCTATATCTACATATGTTTTTGAAAAAAGAACTGATTATATTATTCTAGTGGTATTATCATTAAAGAGACTCTTGGTGCCACCCGAAATTCATAGAAAGAACCAAAGCCAAATGATACTCTTAGATGCTAAGCTGGTTAGATGATATATAGTATAATGAGCTCTACTAACTTCAGTTTCCACCCAGAAAAGAGTTTCTGTTGTTGAAGATCCATGCTTCCATAAAATATTTGTTTGACTCTAATGCCCAATTCAACAGTGTTCAATTTTGCTACTTTGAGTCTGTCACCCCAGAGCCCTTGTGAATAAGTTGAATGAACACTGGTGGTTTGAATATGCTTGACCTGTGCGGAGTGGCACTATTAGGAGGTGTGGCCTTGTTGGATGAAGTGTGTCATTGTCTAGGCAGCCTTTGAAGTCTCCTAGGCTCAAGTTCTGCCCACTGTGGAAGAGACTCTCCATCTGGCTGCCTTCATATCAAGATGTAAAACTCTTGACTCTTCCAGCAACAAGTCTGCCTGCACAATGCTAGGCTTCTCATGATGATGATGATGGACTGAACCTCTGAAACTGAAAGCTAGCCCCAATTAAATATTTGCCTTTATAAGAGTTGCCTTGGTTATGGCGTCTCTTTATAGCAATGCAATCCTAACTAAGACAAACACTTTTGTAAGTCTGGATCATAAAATCCAATTTGCCCTCTGTCATGTGAAAAAAATAGGACTGAAGGTATCTGCTATGACTGGATTCTCACTTTGGCCTTGGACTTTTTATTCCCCAGAACTATGAGAAAGAAATGTTTTATGCACTTCTCAGATTTAAAATATTTTTCTGTAACTGTCATAATCTTTAAAGACAGAGTCCAATAATAAATAAGAGACATTTATGGCATATACATCTGTGTGCTAGAATTCTTTCTGCTCTGGTCATTTACTCAAGATCAAGGGAGCTTGAATTAATAGAATAAAATCAATTGTGTGGATGAATTAAATGCTTGGCAAGAAAGCAGAGGAACAGTATAGGCTGAGATACAAGGAGTAACAAACAAGAGGTTAAGGAACAGAAAGACAAATGAGAAAGGCCATGGAGTCAAACGGTATTAAATAATAAGAAGTAGGGAGAAAGAGATTATTCAAAAATGAGAACCTTAGCAATATCCTTAGTACTAGAAAGTTCACAGGAGCCAGAGTGAAGGGAATAAAGATCAAACACAGCAAAGGAGGCAAAATCAAATTCAAATCTATGATTTATTTTCAAGATCCCATTCTTTCAGAATATTTTATGCATCTCTCTTATTGTGCTTCCTGTCCACAATTCTGGATGAATATACTGACTGAATTTTCATGAAAACCTAAGCTGGACTCGTGAGAATATTAAATTATTTCCATTGGATGATTTAAGGTAAAGGACACAGATGTCCTGCATTATATACTCAGCTGTGAAGGTAAAAATCAGAAGGTGAAGAATTTGGTGAGGGCAGACAGCCTTTTCTTGAGCTCTTAACTTTCTACTCTGATTCATCTGGCAGTCATATTTTGTTTTATGCATTCATAGCTTATAAAATACTCTAACCATCACAAGTTAATGATATCTCTGAGTAGACTAAAATATTTCTTTCATATTTCTAGGAATACTTTGAATAAAATTAGGTACCCTTTGAGAGCTTAATACTGCTAATCAGAATGAATGAATCATTTCTTTAGCTTAGAATTATTGACAGAAATATGGATTTATTTTTCTGGAGTGAGCAATTTAAGACTTGAATGGAGGGCAACCATAACAACTTTGGCTTCACAAACCAATGGGGTCTCATGAAAATATTGTAGCTAGGTGAGGAGGAAATAAAAAATATCAGTGTAACATTCTTTGGTATGGCAAATGTGTGAGGCAGGTCAAGTAGCTGCATGATATCTAGATCCCTTCACAAACCTCCTATAGAAATAGCAAAGCAAAAGTCAGGGAACATAAAATGGTGGGTGCTTCCTTTTTTCTCTGACTTCAATACAGAACACAGCTTTGTGAGAGCAGAATGTAAGTGCCTCTCACTGGAACCTTTTCTGTTGTTTTCATCCCTGTGTCATGCCAACTGTTATAAAGAGAATAAAATGCCAAAGGAAAATTGTTGTGAGAAATTTACTCTTTTACCCTTGAGACTTAATGGAAATTCATGTGGTATATATTTTATCTTATTTTTCTTAATGGTCAATGCCCTTGGGTGTGTATTGTAAATACCTATCAGGTATAAAAGCAATCTTGTTGAAAGATATTCCTTCAGCTTTACTGGCTGTTAAATCTCCATGAAATGTTCATTTTAATCTTCTCTATGAACAAGAGTCAGCTGCTAAGTAATATCTGCAGGACTTCATCTTTCTCATGAAATATAAAGATGCATTATAGAATCATAATTATGAAAAATCTTGTATCATTCTGTGTCTATGATTCTGAATGCTAGAGGTGCAAAATTATTTTGTATTTATAGAATTCAGGACTATATTTTCCCATATCAGGATTGGTTCAACAATTCAATTTTCAGTTATTGCTTGTTTCACTATTTTCATGAGATTTCCCAATAAATTGAAGAGGAAAACAAATTAGTGATGTAAAAAGAATAACTTTGTGTTTCTTTTAAATTGATATATAGAGACAGATAATAATGGTTTTGTAAGCAGGGCTAACTTGTTTGCTATACTAGTTACACAAGAAGTAATAAGACTAATTATGAAGTTAAAATGATGCCTCAAGGAATGCTGATGAGAAGGTAAAAGATTGGGTTGAGCATTGACTGCCCTGGGAAAATCATCTGTACTCCAATTTGAAATTCTGCCTTACATACTTGAGAGAGTTGCTTTAAGGGTCAAAAGTAAAGACATGTTGATGCTGCCAAGTATTCAGCCAAGACAGATAGCAGCAAGTTTATGGGACATGGATTCACAAGAGCTCTGTATCACATGGAAAGAAAATTTTCTCCACAGTAAATTTTATTTTTCTTTTATAAAAAGATGTATGTGAGTGTCTCTGTGTATATGTGAGTCTGTCTATGTGTACATATGGCTATATATTTGTGTGGAGGTGTAGTTAAATACCTGTGTATATGAGTATGGACATGAAAAGACATAATTCTTCAGGTACCTTAAACATTTGGTTTGTAGCAGGGTCTCTCATGACCTGGACTTTTGCCAAGTAGGCTAGCCTAGCTAGCCAGCAGTTTCCAAAGATGCATAGGTCTCTGCCTCCCAGCTTTCTATTACTAGGGTTATAAGCATGAACAACCCATCCCAGCTTTGCATGTGGGTCTCAGAAAGCCCATTGAGTGACAAAACTTTTCCTGTTGAGATGCAACACCCACATCTACTCACCCAGTTTGGGATTCCACAAAAGTAGATACCACCAAAATTCAACTTGGTAAGCCAATAAATTTTATTGTGCTTACTTATAGGAATATGGATGAACAATTACTTTCAGGAGCAGAAATGACTCAGAGAGAACTGAATCACTAAAGCTCACCACACCCTGGGTAACAACACACAAAACCTGAAACCTGGAGCATGCTGCATAGCCTAAAGGTAACTCAACGGGTTACAGAAGATATTTTCTAGGTGCCTCAATTGGTGCAAACCTCTTCCAGGCAACTTGGCTGGTTTTTGGTTTTTTGTTTTGTTTTGTTTTGTTTTTCCAGGCAACTGGTCTTGTCTCTGAGTCTTCTCTGCTATTTAACTCCTCTGTGTAAACAGTTCTATCTGGCCTTGTGAACTGGCCTTCAAACACAGCTTCTCTTATTCACAGTTCCCTCTCTAGCATCTGCCCATCCTTTGGTTTTTCAGCTCTTGATATTTGTGGAGAACTCAGATGGAGATAATCAAGTGTTCTAATGGCTCTCATAAGCCACCCCATCAGGGCCTGATTGCTCTCATACTATCTTGTGTTATAAGGAAAGATATATAAGGTTTTTTTTGTCATAAGGAGAGATATATACTTTTCTTACTCAACTTCCCTATCTCCACAGCAGTCAGACTGATCCCATCCCCTCCCATGTCCCAAAGCCTCACAAGCCAGGCTGCAACAGACTCTTTCATTGCTTGTTTAAAAGTTCTTCCTGATTCTAGCAATTCAATTGCAGTGTATTTCTTAACAGCCCTAGTTTCTTGCATTAAATTCCCATCTGCAAACTGGATCACATATTTCCCCTTTTCTTCTTTCTCTTAAAGTTCAGACCTGTGTGTGTGTGTGTGTGTGTGTGTGTGTGTGTGTGTGTGTGTGTGTGTGATGTCATCTGTTGCTTTTACCACATTCTTCTCCTCCTCACTCTTTGAATCTTCTCATGGGTTCTAAGTTCTTGGATCATAGGAAAGGATTTTGAGCACAAATCCAACATGTTTTTTTCCCTTTCCTTCCCACCCCCAAGCCTTAAGAAGCAGTAAGCCAACACCTCCATTTTATCCTTATTTATCTAATTTACTTGCCAGATCAGTCACTAATATGGAGGATGTTACCTGTATTTCCCTTGTTGCAGTTCCTGCTTTAAACAAACAAGTTCTTGCTTTGCCCACATCTAAGGTCTCAGACTAAATTCTACACAACAGAGGCTTGACAGCCTCAACCCTTGTTTGGTAATCTCAAAGACTGCAAGTTTTCCCTAGATATTTAACTGTTTCATGGCATCTCCATATTCACATAGTGAACACCATTTATCGAACAGGCATGTTATTCCATACCACACTGATGACTGCAATCTGGGGTTCCTTCTATTGACACTCCTGATCCTGATGACTTAGCCTTAGTTATACAACTCACTACTCATAGCAATAACCATGCCAAGAGCTATTGTAGCACAATGGTACACTAATTTGCACCATACAGGTGTTGGGGACAAGCAAAAAACAACTTATTCTATGTACTACCATTTCATTTTTAGAGTCCATTTAATCATAAGGAGAAACTAAATTCAAGGTCCTAGCCTCTAGGGAATCTGTGGATCTCCTGATAGCTGAACAGCTTCTATTATAAGGAAATAATTGTCTGAATCCAGACATCTCAAGGATAGCTTCTCCATCTTGCTGGTGGGGTCAAACTAAGGTCATGTTCCCAGGCCCAGGAACCTACTCTTAACCTGACTGGTAAAAGCTCCCTTGCTCAACACCTATGTCAAAGTGTAATTGGACAATGCTATAATACACTCCACTCCACCTCAATTTGTGGTCTCATCCTTTAAATATGCTGTGCAATTTCTCTTCAGGGTAGCAATTCAGCTCCTGATTGATAAGTAGCAGTTTGATTATGATAAATTTTTGTCATCTGCATTGACCTGGTGTTTGAGTGGTGGCAGATTTATGTTGGATTAAATAGGCCCCAATGTGTAGATATACCACATCTTCTGAATCCATTCCTCCATTGAGGGACATCTGGGTTCTTTCCAGCTTCTGGCTATTATAAATAAGGCTTCTATGAACATAGTGGAGCATGTGTCCTTATTGCATGCAGGTAAAGCCTCTGGGTATATGCCCAGGAGTGGTATAGCCAGATCCTCCGGGAGTGTCATGCCCAGTTTTCTGAGGAACCGCCAGACTGCTTTCCAGAGTGGTTGTACCAGCTTGCAATTCCACCAGCAGTGGAGCAGTGTTCCTCTTTCTCCACATCCTCGCCAACAACTGCTGTCTCCTGTGTTTTTGATCTTAGCCATCCTGACTGGTGTGAGATGGAATCTCAGGGTTCTTTTGATTTGCATTTCCCTAATGACTAAGGATGATGAACATCTCTTTAGGTGCTTCTCAGCCATTAGATATTCTTCAGGTGAGAACACTTTGTTTAGCTCTGTACCCCATTTTTTAATAGGGTTACTTGCCTCTCTGGAGTTTAACTTCTTGAGTTCTTTGTATATATTGGATATTAGCCCTCTGTCGGATGTAAGGTTGGTAAAGATCATTTCCCAGTTAGTTGGTTGCCGCTTTGTCTTTTTGACAGTGTCTTTTGTCTTGCAAAAACTTTGTAATTTAATGAGGTCCCATTTGTCTATTCTTGATCTTAGAGCATAAGCTATTGGAGTTCTGTTCAGGAAATTCTCCCCTGTGCCCATATGTTCAAGGTTCTTCCCTAGTTTCCCTTCTATTAGTTTCAGTGTGTCTGGTTTTATGTGGAGATCTTTGATCCACTTAGAATTGAGCTTAGTGCAAGGAGATAAGAATGGGTCAATTTGCATTCTTCTGCATGTTGACCTCCAGCTGAGCCAGCACCATTTGTTGAAAAGGCTATCTTTATTCCACTGGATGGTTTTAGCTCCTTTGTCAAAGATCAAGTGACCATAGGAGTGTGGATTCATTTCTGGGTCTTCAATTCTGTTCCATTGATCTACATGTCTGTCACTGTACCAATACCATGCGGTTTTTAACACTATTGCTCTGTAGTACAGCTTGGGGGAACGCCAGGACAGAGTAACGAGAGGGGGTTGAATGGAGAAAAGAGGGAGGGAAGGGGGCTTATGGGACTTTCGGGGAGGGAGGAAACGGGAAAGGGGAAATGATTTGGAATGTAAATTAAAAAAAATAAAATAAATAATTAAAAGAAAAAAAAATAAATAAACTAATCTGAATCTGAAAAAAAAAAAGTAGGCCCCAAAATATAAGAAAGCATAATGCTATCAGAAGGGCTCCCACAGATACTCTCCCTTCAGCTTCCTTAGCCTCCTTTGTTACCCATAACCATGACCATGTATTCACTCCTTCCCAACTCATTTTTGGATCTTCTATAACCTTGTTCAAGTGGCAATTATGTTGTATGACAAAACTTTTCCTGTGGAGATACAATAGGCATACCTACTCACCTCAGATAGGGATCATATGACAGCCAAAGTACAGATACTACCAAAGTCCAACTAGGTGAGCCAATGAGTCTTATTAGGGTTACTTACAGGAATATGGGTGAGGAGTTACTTACAAGAGCAGAAATGACTCATAGAACTGAATCATCAAAGTCCACCACAGCACAAAAGATGGGGACCTGGAGCACACTGCACAGTTAGCAGGCAGCTCAACAGATTGGAGACTGTCCTTTGCAACTGACTCTGATCTAAACCTCTTTCAGGTAGTTCTCTGGTTTCTGCTTCTTCCAGGAAGATAGGATAGTCTCAGAATCTTCTTTGCATTTTATCTCCTTTGTGGCTTGACTCTCTGAAAGAGATGCTCAGCTTTTATTGCTTACCTGCACAGGGAAGGGTCTATCAAATCTGGTCAGTTTCAGAGACTTTCTGAAACTGTTTTGAGTGGTTTTAAGAAGTGTCCCTTACAGATGAAATGTTTCAATCTAGGAGGAAACTGTCATACCATAAACTAAACTCAGGTTTTCAAAGCAGTTTATTTGACTGAACCACACCCCAACTCTTCTCTCTTTCAATCCTTAGCAAGACATAATTTTGAAGCCTTGGCTAAGTCAGCGTTGTTGGATTTTCTGTTTGGAAATACCTTCTGTTCTGAGACTGTGACTCATAATGCCTCTGGTAGGCCCAGTCATAGTTTATGTTCCATTAAATTAGTCCTTTAGCCTTTCAGAAAATTTGTCTCTGAAAAAGTATTTCCCCTGGTAGAGAGGGAGCTTTCCAAAGAGGCAGATTCTCTGGAGTTCTACTAGTTCACACAGCATTTGAGAAGGGAGCAGAAAACACTACTATTTCACCAGCTCATGGAAAGGTCATTTATCAGTGTGTTTCTCCTGACAATGATTGCACAGCTCTGGTAATGCTTCTTTTTCAAAATTCATTTTTGTTCTGGGGCCTGCGCTTTCTCCCCCTGCAGCAAGTTTCATTATATTTAGAGCAGCAGAGCGTGCAGAAGATGTAGTTAGAATTGCAGGCAAAATAGCCCACCCCTATTCCTATTGTCAGTTTTCCACATGTTTAATAGAAGTGCAGTATGAAAAGATATTTATAGCTGATCAGGATTGAAGAAATCAGAAAGGTTTAAATCCTCCCTTTAGATTTGTGTAGCTTTATTCATTTTCCTCTGGGGTACTCTTTTAAACACATCAATTTTCTTTGGCACAAAGAATAAGACAACAATTTCTTTTAGTGAATATACTTTCTTTAGGGTCCCTATGTTATCATAAGACTCAATTTGAACAAATTTTACTAGTGAATAGAATGATGATCTGTATCTCCTCAAGATTCTATGCTGTCATTTGTGCTTTGGGTATCAAATGTTTGTTAGCAACATCTTAAGTGAACACACATGAGATAGGATTTAAACCTACAGACATGAAATATTTTTCTATCAATGAAAATATTAGCTGAAGAAAATAATGCAATACTTTACTATTTAAATCTTGTGGATTTCTTTGTTTGCTTGCTTGCTAGCTTGAATCATCATTATGGATTATGTTTCTCTAGTTCTGCTAATAGTGACTTATATGACCTTGAATGTTTGGTTTGCTCCTTATCTGTGCCTTGAAATCTTTTTTTTTATTGTCTTCCATCTCTAGAACTGGGCTCAGGGAAACCGACTTATACAGGTTCAGATTTTCTGCCTTCTGATTTGTCTCAAGGAAGATTTATGTATTTACTCACAAGGAGTATGAAATTGGTGTGTTTTCTCCCAACATCCGTGGACTTGTCTCAGTACAAGTTTATATAGTGAATTACCTTTCAAAGATCCAGGTTGTCTGTGGGCTTTGGTTTCCTCATACCTTTAGACCTCTTTGGGTAGAAGAGACCTGTAAATCTCCCTCTGCAGCTGTTTAGTGGAGATCATCCATACTGAGACTATTTCTTAATCATGCTCATACCTCTTGAAATGGTACCTATGTTGGATTCTCTTTTGTTAATCTCTCTGAGTAAAAACCTTTTGTATTTTTCATGAACCTGAATACAATTTCAACAATTTACTTAAACGCTCTAAGTCACAGTTGCTTCTCTGTAAAACAGGAAAATAGTAGCTGTCCAGAGGCTGCACTAAGGGGCTATAAGAATGGTAAGAATAATCTAATAGTAGCTGGCATGTGGAAGAAACCTACTTTGGAGTTCATATTTATACACAAAACCTCACTGAGCAACATAAAAATACAAACTACTTTTCATGTACCTTCACTGTGTTTTTTCCCTTTCCTCTCTCCAGTCAGTACCTTTATTCTCTTTGCTTTCTTTCAAATCCATGGTCCATTTTTATTCAGTTATTGCTGTGGGGTGTGTGTGTGTGTGTGTGTGTGTGTGTGTGTGTGTGTGTATGTGTGTTCATAAATACACATATAAAACTTTCTCAGTAGTTAATAGTATTTAACCTGTATGTTTCAGTGCTGACAATTTGGTATTGATAACCATTTGGTATGCTTTTTCCTGGGGAAGACCCCTCTCAGGTATCCTTAGTTTCCTCTAGTTCTTTGTCTAGGGTGAAGGCCTTGAGAACTTCCTCCATTCAACATTAGTATGTTTATTAGTGTCATTCTTCTTTAGATAAGTCATGTTTAAACAGTCATATTCATGAGACTTTGCAATCTCTTCGACCCCTCTTTTGCAATGATCCTTGATCTTTAGGTATAGGAGTTGTGTTACAGATGAATTTTGATTGGTTATGGCTTTCTGTAATGGTCTCTATATGTTGCCAAGAAGTGGCCTTGTTAAGGAATAAGAACTACAATTAACAGTGGGTATAAGCACAAGTATTTAGAAAATTATAAGGTACTATTCTGGTTTAGTTAAGTAGTGCTTGTAGGTTTCCTTTAAGATCCATGAATTTACTAATCCTAGTACAGGAACCTGATCAGTTGTCTTTGAAGCTCCTTTCATCAAATGTGGCATTTCTCCTCATATTTTGACTCGGTGTCAACCTGTGCCTTGTGTTAGCCAGAGAGAGGGAAAAAAGAATGAGACAGGCAACCTACAAAGTGTTCTTCATTTGGGAATGCTTGCTGCTTTGGAATCCCCCTACCAATTAATATAAGTAATGGCTACTATTTTCCTGTTCTACAGAGAAGCAAACTGAGAGGTTAATAAAGTTAATCTTGTTCCCTGGTCCACTGGACACTCCAGTCACAGCTGGTCCCCATCAAAGCTAGCTGACTACAGCAAAATGATGTGTGAAAGTTGATCTAGCTCTTTTCTACTGTTGATAATCTAGTAGAGACTTATGGACAGAAGTGGTTAGTATTCAAGCCATTACATTTTAGAATCAGTTGTTCCCCGGAAACAGGTAACTCTTATAGTCATTCTTTATTAATTAATTTTTAAAAGGCTAAATATTTTAAGCATATTATAGAAACAAAAGGTTATCAGTTGTTACATTATTGTCAGTGGCATTATGATGGGGAGAGAGTGAGTGCTCTAGTGCCATGCTTTCTGGGGCTACTGCAGCAGCTGAGGAAATTTGGCTAAGGCCTTTGGAAGATGAACAGGAAGATAATTTATAACATTAGTTTCCAAATGCTTGCTGGTCATGCATATCAAGGAATGATTCTTGAGTGTTGCATAATAGAACTAAAAAGTAAAAAATATACAAAAGAACAACAAAACAGGAATTAGATGGCAGAAACAAATAAGTTTCATATATTATAGTCTTTTAACAATAAATATATATTTTGATCAACACTGATAATTCTAAATGTTTATTGAATACAGTGTTGCATTTCAGTACTCTTACGAATGAGACAATCAGTTTGGCTGGAGTAATAGCTCAGTAAAGTGTTTGCTGTGTAAATGTAAAGACATGATTCAGTTTCCAGGACTTATTCAAGCAATATGATCATAAATGTTACTCAAATATTTTTCGATCCTGATCCATGACTACCTAAGGAAAAGATGTTCATCAATCATCCTAAGGAGTCTCCAGAGAATTGTAATGATTAGGCTGAAGAATTCAGTATCTACATTGTTTTAGCAGAATGTTTAGCAAATTTGAGTTATAATCCTAGCTCAGAAAGAAACATCTAGGCCACTGTTATCTCAGATAAGTTTCAAGGATACAAACCTTTGGAGGAAAGGGCATTGTTATTGTCTCTAGAATTTGCTAATGAATATGTTTCTAGTATTAGATCAAAGAAAATAAGTGAGTCAGTAGGTTTATGTTCAACAATGATATCCTATCTGCTAATAAGGACCTATTTGAATGTTTGAAGGCACTCATTTGAAGAAAAGAATAATATCTTGTAGAGATAATCTCCCACCCCTTTTTCAGAATTGGGAGCCAAAGGATTACAGGTATGAGAGGTGATATTATTTTTTGAATAAACAATGTATTAAAAATACCAAAGCATCTTCAGCTGTGATGAAAAGTGCAATGTAGTCCTAAACATTTGAATCCATTTTATAAAATGTGATTAAATTTACAGCTCTATTTAAAATAAATATCAAAAACCATATCATTTTGAGAAAGGTTTTAATTTCTTCTAAGTTACTATAAAATTCAATTTTTTTATGTTACTGTTCTGGATGGACTCTTGCAGTAAAAAATTACATAAATTAATTATTTTTGACCACACAAATGTTTTACTAAATATTCAATATATGTGTATTTCACACTGGTCCAAACACATTTTCCATTATCTTTTACTATGACTCTATTAATAACAACCCTGCTTACATCACTTATTTATGTAATTTTCACATTGTCTTTTGTGACTGGAGAGGAAAAATTAAGTCTTTGTTATTTTCTTTTTCTATTCTCTGTTCCCATCAATAAAATGCATGAAATACATACTTTGAGTAAATTTCTAATAATGCTGCTACTGCATTTTTAAGATTCCTTCCAAGAGAGATAGCTTAGGCAAGAACTAATATAATTAGCATTTTTGATGGATGACTAGTGTCAGGATATAGCGATGAAACTGCTTATTACAGTTAAATAATTCACCTGAAGGTGTACTGCATACAACAGCAAAATGCAGAAGACAAAAAATCCCCTACATTCTACTTTAGAATAAACACGTGATGTTTCCTACTTTTATTCATTGTATTTTCACAAGCATATTTCTTTGGCAATATTATTCATATGCTATTAAAGTTCTTATCAGATCTATAGCTTGTGATTTTGACATTTCTGCTGACTTTGCCATTAATCTTCTTCCACTGAAGTAGGAAATAAGTCAAAAATAAGAAAATTTTATCAGTTAAATATTTGATTGGGATATGATCTTCCATTAATAAAATAAATATTTATTAAGGCCTTGGTATGTGATAGGAATATACATGCTTACTCAAGAAAACAGAAGAGCTTTCAGTATTGATTCTGTAACACTTGATAACCACTTAAGAATATATGTTCATAGCAGCCTTATTTATAATAGCCAGAAGCTGGAAAGAACCCAGATGTCCCTCAACGGAGGAATGGATTCAGAAGATGTGGTATATTTACACAATGGAATACTACTCTGCAATTAAAAACAATGAATTCACGAAATTCCTAGGCAAATGGTCAGAACTTGAAAATATCATCCTTAGTGAGGTAACTCAATCACAAAAGCACACACATGGTATGCAGTCACTGATAAGGGGATATTGACCCAGAATCTCGGAATACCCTAGACACAATCCGCATATCAATAGATTTCTAAGAAGATGGAAGGAGAGACCCCTGGTCCTGGAAAGACTGGATGTAGGGGAACGCCAGGACAGAGTAACGAGAGGGGGTTGAATGGAGAAAAGAGGGAGGGAAGGGGGCTTATGGGACTTTCAGGGAGGGAGGAAACGGGAAAGGGGAAATGATTTTGAATGTAAATTAAAAACAAACTTAGAAAATAAAAAAAAAGAATATAAGGATGGACTTTCTAATGCAAAGACTCTTATGTTATCACAGGGGATTTAGGTCATGCCTGTCTTCTAGGATAATTCTAATTTTAATATTTATATGCTATTATGCTGGTAAATATGATGAACATTAAGGATAAAGTAATAATAAAGTGAAACTGCAGCCTCCAAATATGTCTTGGAGCAGGATATATATACATATATATATATATACATATATATATGTATATATGTATATGCATATATGTATATATGACAATATAAATTAAATGATTACTTAATTAATTAGAGATTGACTTACCTTGAATACACTATGTAGGTGAGGCCAGACTTGAACACCTTATCTTCCTGCCTCAACTTTGTGATTGTTGAGGTTACTTAGATGAACCATCATATCTTGCTTTACAGAGAGATTTTTGGGTGTATAAAAATTTATCTTCCTTTCTGGTTATATTTAATCCTGTCTATAAGAACTCAAGCACTGTGCCTCCTTCAAGTTTATATCAGTATCTACACTCAAGTAAACTTTTGTTATTAATAAACTACCTTAAATATTTGTTTTAAGATGTTTTCAGTGTTCGGTTTTTAAAGTGTTATGACCATACAATCAGTATGCAAACTGTATGTAAATTAGAAAACAGAAATCAATCAGCCTTTTGTCTAGGATCAAGTGCAAATGCCTGAAACTAAAAACTAGAATATAGAGATTATGCCCATATATATATAATAGCAAATGTTGACGTTAAGTCTTTTTTTTTCTAAATGTTTCTCAGAATTTCTGTCAGCATTGAGATTCTGTGTCATTAGCAAATGGATTGTAAAAGATTTGCATTCTGGATTGGAATTTTCTGTCTATCAACCAGCATGTCTTTGACAATTTCTTTAGTGTCTGAACAATTACATATAGGATTAGCATATAGAGTCTGTAGGGACCAGTCAACAACATGGCCATCATTCATTTCTTTGGTAATGACTGTTGACTATAATCATCATTCAGCAGATTTGCCTTTTTGTCAGTCCAGAATTGCAGAGTAAAAGTAGTGAATTACATATTGATCCAACATTATAATTATAAAATATTATAATAGATATTCACTGCATATTTATTATCTTACTTAATATGCTTTATTTTTTCAGTTCTTCAAAAATAATATTTTATAAGTACACACACACACACATTGTTCTTTGCTTAAATATTTCCCCATTATTTCCTCTTATCTCCTCTACATGCCCTCCCATTATAATTTCTTCTTTTACATTTCTTTTTACCGACTTAACTGGATTTGTCTACTTGAGTGTGGTTAGAGGGATTCTTGGATTATTTGCTCCCACCTGCAACTTTTTATTGTTTATAGTTTCTCTCTGAGGTATGGGGACTTATGAGCCCCTTCCCTATGAATGGCATCTAGAAGGTTTGATGTATAACAAAGAACACACTTATTAAGAATAAAGTTTCAGGCCCTGGCCAGCCCAGCCCAGCCCAGAGAGGCTGGAAGAAAGACACCCAAGCATCTGCCTCAGACACCACTGTGATGGATGACTGAGAGATGGAAGAGACAGAGTACATGATGTAGACATAGAAGTAAAGGTGAAGCCAAAAGGTTTATAAACTCTGGAGAAAGATGCAAATGGAGACTCATAGGCAGTGAAGAGTAGGAGGATATGAGGAGGCCATGGTGAGGTCCTGGTTTGGGTTGCTGCAAAGGCCTTGTCTGGATTCGTGATCCTTCTGTAGTTGTGGTTTGTGTCAGTTTCTGTAGACCAAATTACCACCAATGGCTAAGCCAATGTTTTTGATCTGGGCTGCCATGTAAAACCATGTGGATATTTGAGGGCTTACTGCCTGGGAGGACATGCCGATCTAAGCAGCCTATGCTGCCACCTAAGGCAAAGGGGACATGTAGGCCTGTGCTGCTGCTGGGGACCATGTATAGGTTCATAGTCCTAGGGCAGCTGGGGTCTGTGTTGATGTCCCAGTCCTGTGTTACCATCAAAGGCCACACAGATGTTCCTGGTCTTGACTACCACTGGGCTGAGTTTGCTCTACCTGTAGCATACCTGAGAGAGCTGGTCTCAACCCTCACCTGAGCAGCCCAGTAGAGCTGACCCTGGTAGATGGGTTTTGGGTAAGCTGCCCTTAGGGTGTAAGCATGGGGGAGCTGACACTGGACCTTGTCTGGGCAGCAGAGTAGAGCTGACCCTGGTGGCCTGGGTACTGGTAATCTGGCCCTGAGGGCATGAGCTAGGGAGACCCGGCCCTTCCTCTCATTGACTGCAGAACTCAGGGGAGTGGGCTCTACACCTCTCCTCGGCAGCATAGTAGAGCTAGCCTTGGTGGTGAAAGTGTGGGCGAACCAGCTTAGAGGACTTGATAGCGGGAGAGCTGAGCCTGCCTCTCGCAGGCCACAGCACTGGGTGTCTTAACCGTAGCAGGGCTGGAGGGCTCACCTTGGTGACGTGGGTACAGGAGAGCAGGTGGACTGACTAACTCAGCTACTACTTCCCAGAACTTTCCCAGGGCTTTGAGTTGGCCCACTCTAACATCTAACAGTATTGATTAGATCAATAATCTTCTGGGGTATGTGAAAGGGCCAGTCTTTCAGATACAAAGCTGCAGGATCTACATGACACAGGGCAACAAAAGCTTATTCAAGGTAAGTCCCCATGAGGATCCAGTATAGATCGCGTAGCAGAAACCAGATGCCTCAAAACAGACCAATTATTCATTGCAATGAACATTTACAAGTAAAGATATGTGGACAAAATGGTATAACGTGTGACACTATGACATCTACAGCTTCCATATCAATACATTTTCATTCTATCTTATTTTTTTGGAGGGATAGTTGCAATGGTAGAGGGACGATATGAACGGTTTGAGAGATGAGTGGGATTTGGATGCCCGAGATGAAATTCACAAAGAATCAATAAAAAGTAAAAAAAATAAATAAATAAATAAAAATTACAACAAAAACACTGTAACTGAAAAGTGGGCTCAGAAGCTGCTTATAACTCCAGCTCCAAGGGATCCCCGATCCCATTTCTAGCCTCTATAGACACCTGCATGTACACAGGATACATTTATGTCACCACATATGCTTGAATAAAAAGTCAAAGCAAAATGAAATGTATTTTAAAATGTACACTTTTAATATCTCCCTAGGAACTTTTGCTATGAGCAACAGATTAAAAGGAATGAAAATAATTGTGAATGCATTGTTTAATGACAGAACAGAAAGCTAGCTTTACCGCTGGTGATATCATTAGCACTAATGTGTTTTCTTAGGTGATGATATAACTACCATGCAGCTAAAAATAGGCTGTGGTTAGCATCCTCACTCTCTCCTACTGTGCTCTTACTGGACAGCTGTTTAAGGAAAATGCTTCCTTGATTATCTTGTCTTCCCTTTATATGTGTCTTCCTAAATACTGTGGTTTGCTTTTCTGACTTTGTAGTTCCCATGCCTCTGTTTTCCATTGTTCACTCAAAATATTCTATTTTAAAATATGTGACCATTTCCATGATTTCATATTCTCAACATTTATGTGTCATTCTTTCTCATTTTCAGCATTATTTTGTGTGTATAGTTTTATTGAAATCTGTTCTGATTGTCTGAGTAATTACATAATTGGATACATACTTTTAGCCACGTAGTTGGGAATTTACTGTGTGAGGCAATTCATATTCTCTTCCATCAATCATAGTTCACTCTAAGATTTCTCCACATCCCACAGCTTTTAGCTTATTCATGCTGAATAATGTCCCCTGTCTGGAAAGACATCAGTGTATCTCTTTACTTACTGATGGATATATTGGTTGTTTCCAGGTTTTATAATTATAAACAAACCAGCTGAAATACCTGGGTGCAGAATTTTGTGTGAACATGCATTTAAATATTTTGTGTAGATGATGATGCAGTAGATATGGTAAAAGGATGTGGGTTTTGAATTACACTTTATCATCTGTAAGGAGGGTGTATCTGGAGATTTTGAGGTTCATTATTATACTCTATCTTTTTTTTTTTTTGCTTCAGTTTTCTCATCAAGCTTTGTCCTGGTTTCTTTTTAAATATGCCTATGGTAAAGACTTTCTTTTAGATATATCAATTTATGAAAGAACGTTTCCTATCTACTGAGACAATTGATATCTATCCCCAATAAGATCCTGCCTCTGTAAGTGCTGCAGGTTGAGCCAGAACTGCAGATAAAACGATATAGGAGATGAAGAAAATTTCAGCAAATTATAGTAGCAAAAATATTGAATGTAACTTAAATATACTGAGAAATAAAGGGATATGAATTAGGGTTTAATTTTTTTAAATTAAAAACCAATGCATTTTGAAAGCACAGAATTAATTTGTGTATACATACACTGAAGTCATAGAGTTTAGTACCTATATTCTTAAGTTTTATTAGAAGGAAGATAGCTAATTAGTCACTAGTAAAACTAATTTGAGATAATAAATGCTAATGTGCTAGAAATATCTTGCAATCTGAGGATGGCTTGACTATTATAAGAGATTTCTGAACACCTTGATAAGAGGATATAAGTAAAGATTATGGATAAAGGCAATAACTTTGACTGGTATTTGCTTAATAATTAAATTGCCAAGTATAAGTAATGTCAATATGAATAATAGTGGTAAATAATATGATTAGTTAATAATTGTTATGAGTTAATAACTGATGTTGTGCCAACAATGTAAAGACAGATTATGAAAAATATGATTATTATTCTAACAAAAGTTAGAATTTGGATTAATATATATGATGCAATACAACATGTATTTGAACTTCGTCAATGCATCTTACTTTTGCTGAGTTGTATTTCATGCTATTCTTTAAAACTACATATTGTTTGTGAGAATTAATGTGAATGTGCAGTTTGCAAACATGTAGAACCTTTGTATTAACTGTATTTTTCTTTCAAAAATTCTACTACAGTGCCTTCTTTACAAAGACCACAGGTCTATTAAGATCTTAATATATTAAGAATATATTATGCCATTGTTTTGTAAATTCTAATCATTTAGATTTTATTATAATTATGGATATACATTGAATCTTTTTCTTTATAGAAATCAACACTGTCTATAGCCCCTTCAAAAAATCAGGAGCAATTTCTTTATTTATTTCTTCCAAATTATCATTAAGTAGAGAGTTGTTTAGTTTCCATGAGTATGTGGGATTTCTGCTGTTTTTGTAGTTATTGATGTCCAGCCTTTGTCCATGATGATCTGATAGAATACATGGAATTATTTCAATCATTTTTTATCTGTTGAGGTTTATTTTCTGTCCGATTATATACTCAGTTTTGGAAAAGTTTCCATGAGGTACTGAGAAGAAGCTATATTCTTTTGTTTTGGAATAGAATATTCTGTAGATATCTGTTAATATCTATTTGGATCATTGGCATTGGTTAGGTTCCCTGTGTCTCTGTTTAGTTTTGGATTCAATGACCAGTCAGTTGGTGAGTGTGGGGTGTTGAAGTCTCTCATTATTATTGTGTGAGGTTCAATGAATGTTTTGAGCTTTAGTAAAATTTCTTTCATGAATGTGGTTACCCTTCATTTGGAGCATAGATGTTTAGAATTGAGACTTTATCACCATCTTTGACCTCAAGCTGTACTACAGAGTAATAGTGATAAAAACTACATGATATTGGTACAGAGATAGACAGGTCAATAGACGAGATAGAAGTGAAGACCCAGAAATAAAAACACCTATGGACACTTCATCTTTGACAAAGAAGTAAAAGCCATAGAGTTAAAAAAGAAAACATCTTCAACAACTGATGATCTGCATGTAGAAGAATTCAAATTGCTCCATATTTATCCCCTTGTACATAGCTCAAGTTGAAGAGGATCAAGGACATAAACATAAAACCAGACACACTGAACCTAATAGAAGAGAAAGTGGGAAACAGCCTTGAACACATTGGCACAGGGAAAATTTTCCTGAACAGAACACCAATGGCTCATGCTCTAATATCAACAATTGACAATTGGGACCTCATGAAACTGAAAAGCTTCTGGTAAGACAAAGGACACTGTCAATAAGACAAAACAGCAACCAACAGATTGGGAAAAGATCTTCACTAATTCAACAGAGTGATAATATCTAAAATATACAATGAACACAAGAAGTTAGATTCCTAAAAACAAATAACCAAGTTAAAAAAATGGAGTACAGAGCTAAACAAAGAATTCTCAACTGACGATTCTTTAATGGCAGAGAAGCACCTAAAGAAATGTTCAACATCTTTAATCACTAGGGAAATGTAAATCAAAACAGCCCTGAAATTCCAACTTATAACAATCAGAAGGGCTAAGGACAAAACCCCAGGTGACAGCAGGTGCTGGTGAGGATGTGGAGAAAGAGGAACACTCCTCCATTGCTGGTGGGATTGCAAGCAGGTAGAAGTACTCTAGAAGTCAATCTGATATTTCCTCAAAAAGAGGGGAATAGTTCTACCTGAACACCCAGCTATACCACTCCTGAGCATATACCCAGAAGATGCTCCACCATGCCACAAGGACACATGCTCCACTATGTTCATACCAGCATTATTTGTAATAGCCAGAAGCTGGAAACAATCCAGATGCCCCTTAACTGAAGATTGGATATAAAAAATGTGATTCATTTACACAATGGAATACTATTTAGCTTTTAAAAATGAGAACATCATGAATTTTGCATGCAAATGGATAGAACTAGAAAATATCACCCTGAGTGAGGTAACCCAGACCCAAAAGGACATGCATGCTATCTACTCACTACAGAATATCCATAATAAAACTCACAGACAATATGAAACTTAAGAAGAACAAAGATCTAAGTGTGAATACTTCAATCTTACTCAGAAGGAGGAACCAAATAAGCACAGGAGACAGAGGGAGGGAGGGACCTTGGTGTTAGAAGGGAGGGGGAGGGAAAAAGGGGGACGGGATCAGGTATGAGAAGAAAAGCCTAGAGGACCATGGGAATGCATAAAGAAAGGCAGCAGTGTGGGGTGATGGTGAAAGCTAACCTTTAGGATGTCCCAGTGCCCTGGAATGTGAGAACCTTCCAGGATTCAATGGAGATTCCCAACTGTGGGGAGATAGAATTTGAAGAGATCACATCTAATAGATAGACAGGGCCCCCAGTAGAGGCATGGGGCCACCCACCCATTTTCAAATTTTTGACCCAGAATTGTACCTGACTAGAGGAAATGCAAGGACAAAAATGGAGCAGAGACTGAAGGAAAGGCCATTTAGTGACTGACCCAACTTGGGATCCATCCCGTGTGCAGGTACCAAACCCTGACACTATTACTGATGCCACCTTATACTTGTAGACAGGAGCCTAACATGGGTGTCCTTTGAGAATCTCTACCAGCACCTTACTGAGACTGAAGCAGGTACTTATAGCCAACCATGGGACTGAGGTCAGGGACCCTTATGGAAAAGTAAGGGGAAGGATTGAAGGAGCTGAAGGGAACGGTGATTCCATAGGAATTCCAACAGTATCAACTAATCTGGACACCTGGGAGCTCCTAGATATGACACCACCAACCAAAGAGAATGCATGGACTTGTCTGTAACCCCTGGCACCTATGTAGCAGAGGACTGCCTTGCCTGGCCTCAGTGGGAGAAGATGCACTTAATCCTCTAGAACCTTGATATCTCAGGGAAGCAAGATGCTGGTGGGGGTGAGGCAGGAAAAATAATCAGGGTCAAAGAGAGGCCTAGAATATTGGAGAGTGGTATTCATAGTGGTTCTTCTTAGGCTTATTGGATTGGTAGAATTCATAAGTATAAAATTCCCCAGGCAGATTATCTCTTTATGATCTACTGATACAATAGAAACTATTTTTTTTTCATAGACAAGGCAAAAGATACTCTTCCCTCTTAAGGGTAAATTGGTCCCTCATCATAACTATAGAAAAACTATTTTTATAACAATTTTATTGCATTTTGATTTTCTACACATGACTCATAATTCCTCTTTTAAATAAAATGTGCTCTTTTGTTATATTCTTTTTTTATTAATCATTTTATTCATTTACATTTCAAATGATATACTCCTTCCAGGTTACCCCTCCACAAACCCCCCATCCCATCCTCCTTCTTCCTCCTCCTCTTTGCCTCTATGAGAGTGCTTCTCCACCCACTCACCCACTCCTGTCTCACCCTTCTAGCATCTGCCTGCACTGGGGCATTAAGCCTCCATCCCTTCTCATTGATGTCAGATAAGACCATCCTCTGCTACACATGTATCTGGAGTCCTGGCTCCCTCCATGTATACTCTTTGGTTGTAGTTTAATCCCTGGGAGCTCTAGGTGGTACAGTTAGTTAATATTGTTCTTCCTATGGGGTTGCAATTCCTTCAGCTCTCTCAGTCCTTCTCTTAGCTCTTCCATTGTGGTCCCTGGGTTCAGTCCAATGACTGGCTATGAATATCTGCATCTGTATTGGTCAGGTGCTGGTAAACCTCTCAGAAAACAACCATATCAGGCTCCTGTCAGCAAGTGCTTCTTGGCATCAGCAATAGTATGGGGATTTGGGAGCAGCAGATGGGATGGATCCCTAGGTGGGACAGTCTCTGGTTGGCTTTCCTACAGTCTCTGTTCCATATTTTGTCTCTGTCTTTCTTTTGGATTGGAATTTCAACTCATGGATTTGTTGCTTGTTGAAGAGAAGATTGAACAATTTAGTGGGGTATCATATTTAATGGAAATATACCTCAGTTTTAGTCAACTTTTGTGGGCTTTACCCTAACTCCTCTCCTTAATTGCCCCAAATCACTTTAATGTACAGTAAAATCCAAAATGCAAGGAAAACAAATTATATCCCTGACTTCAGGACTCAGTGCAGATTCCTTAACACTTCTTCCCATTGGATATGGTGGCTTAGACTTAAGCTGTACAAGGCTAAACAGAGCATCCTTGTGTTTATAAATGATAGACAATTGGGTTGAGGAAATAATACAAATGTTAGAAGCATTAGCTACTCCTCCAGAGGACTAACCAATAGCCAATACTAATTCAATACCCAGCACCTGAAAGATGGCTCATAACTATATATAACTTCAGTTTTGTGGCATTTTTTTCTTCTGGCTTCGTTGGCACTAAACATGATATATACATAAACATGCAGATTAAACAGCCAAATAAACAAAATAAGAATAAGTCATTCTTTTAAAAAGATAACCAAAAGGATGTTTAAGTAATTTCTCAAGCAATCAAAGGTTTCTTAAAGAAAATATACTGAGAAAATATTTTAAAATATGTACTCTAATTCTATGACATCTGGGCCCTATGAATTTGGAAGCCCTACCCCTCAACCAATACCCAGATACTGAAAAACTTACCTCAAAGTATGATTTTCAAATGCAAACTCACCCATCCAAAGTCCATACCCTCTAATCTGACTTTATTTGTTATTCCTGCATTTTTCAGCCACTGTCTAGCTGCCCAAATTATATGAAAGATGGATACTGGACAAAGAGGGTAGCCCTGAAGTACAAAGTTAGCTTACAGCATTCAAATTAGCTAAACCAAAAAAAAAAAACCATCAAAAAATGGGGTATAGAACTAAACAGAGAATTCACAACAATGGAATCTTGCATGGCTGAGAAGCACCTAAAGAAATGTTCAAAGTCCTTAGTGATCAGAGAAATGCAAATCAAAACGATCCTGAGATTCCACCTTACACCAATCAGAATGGCTAAGATCAAAACCTCAGGTGACAACATATGTTGGTGAGGATGTGGAGAAAGAGGAACACTTCTTCATTGCTGGTGGGATTGCAAGCTGGAATAACCACTCTGGAAATCAGTCTGGTGGTTCCTAAGAAAACTGTAAGTAGATCTACGTGAAGACCCAGCAATACCACTCTTGGCAATATACCCAAAAGATGTCCCACCATGCTACAGTGGCAAGTGTTCCACTATGTTCATTGCAGCCTTATATGTGATATCCAGAAGCTGGAAACAGCCCAGATGTCCGACAACAGAAGAATTGATACAGAAAAAGTGGTTCATTTACATGATGGATGGAATACTACTCAGCTACTAAGAATGAGGACATCCTGAGTATTGCAGGCAAATGGATGTAACTAAAAAATATCCTGAGTGAGGTAATTCAGACTCAAAAGGACATGCATGTTATGTACTCACTAATGAGTGGATATTAGCCAAAAGACAAAAAGAAAAAAGAAAAAAATAGTACAGAATACCCAAGATACAGTCCACAGAACTCCAAAAGGTCAACAAGCTGAAGGGCCTAAGTGAGGATGACTCATTCTCACTTGGGAGGGAGAAGAAAGCAGTCACAAGAGGAGAGAGAAGGAAGGAGGCACCTGGGAGGGAGAAGAAAGCAGTCACAAGAGGAGAGAGAAGGAAGGAGGCACCTGGGAGGGAAAGGGGATGGAGGGGGAGGAGAACATGATCTGGTATTGGGTGGGGAAAATGGAATAAAGCCCTGAAGGCCAGCAGAAAGAATGGAAACAGGCAACCTTGGGAGGTAGGAGGTTGTGGGTGCCCTCAAAATGTACCAGAAACCTGGGAGGTGAGAGACTTTCAGGACTCAGAGGACCCTTAGATGAAATGCCCCACAATGAGGAGAGGGAACTTGCAGAGCCCACCTCCAGCACAAACACAGGGCATCAAGTGATTGGTTTGCTATCCCACAGTCAAAACTCTGACCCATAATTGTTCCTGTCTGAAATAACTACAGGGATGGAGATGGAGAAGAGCCTGAGGAAAAGAAGGTCCAGTGACAGGCCCAAAGTGGGATCCAGCTCAACAGCTCAAGAGGAGGCCCCAAGGCCTGACACTATCACTAAGGCACTCACAAAATGGGATCTATAATGACTGCCCTCCAAAAGATCCAACAAGCTTCTGAAAGAGTCAGAGGCAGATATTTGCACCCAAACAATGATCAGAAACTGCTGACCCCTGTGATTGAATTAGGGAAAAGCTGGAAGAAGCTGAGAAGGAGGGCGACCCTGAAGAAGAACCAGCAGGCTCAAGTAAACTAAACCCCTGAGATCTCTCAGATACTGGATCCCTAACCAGGCAGCATATACCAGCTAATATGAGGCCCTAAACACAGATACAGGAGAGAACTGCTGGGTCTTCAGAGAAGATGCACCTAACCCTCAAGTGACTGGAGGCCCCAGGGAGTTTAGAGGTATGGTGGGGGCTGGTGGAGACATCCTCTTGGAGACAGGGATGCCAGGAGGAGGTATGTGATGTGGAACAGTCAGAGGGTGGACTGGGAGGGGAATACAACCTGGAGTGTTAGAAAAAGTAATAATAATAACAAACAAAGAAAAATTTAACTTCCCATCTTATTTCTTTCCCAAGCAAGTTTTTCTTAAAACTATTTTTTCAATATTTGTTTTTATTAGATAATTGCTTTATTTACATTTCAAATGTTATCCCTTTTCCTCATTATCCCTCTGAAAACCCCTTATCCTGTCCCCCTCCCCCTGCTTTTCCCCCCTCACTTTCCTGACCTGGCATTCCCCTACACTGGGGCATTGAGCCTTTACAGAACCAATGGTCTCTCCTCTCATTGATGTCTGAAAAGGCCATCATCTGCTACATATGTAGCATGGGTCCCATGAGTTCCTCCATGTGTATTCTTTGGTTGGTGGTTTAGTCCCTCGGAGCTCTGGGGGTACTGGTTGGTACATATTACTGTTCCTCCTATGGGGCTGCAAACCTCTTCAATTCCTTGGGTCCTTTCTCTAGCTCCTCCACTGAGGACCCTAAGCTCAGTCTGTTGGCTGGCAGTGAACCATGGGTATTTTGATCCCCCTTCTAAGAAGGACCAAAGTATCTACACTTTGGCCTTCCTTCTTCTTGAGCTTCATGTAGTCTGTGAATTGTATCTTGGGTATTCCGAGCTTTTGGGCTAAAATTCACTTATTAGTGAGTACATACCATGTGTGTTCTTCTGTGACTGGGTTACCTTACTCAGGATGATATTTTCTAGTTCCATCCAGTTGCCTAAGAATTTCATGAATTCATTGTTTTTAATAGCTGAATAGTACTCCATTGTGTAAATGTACCATGTTTTCTGTATCCATTCCTCTGTTGAGGGACATCTGGGTTCTTTCCAGCTTCTGACTATTATAAATAAAACTGCTGTGAACATAGTGGAGCATGTGTCCTTATTACATGTTGAAGCGTCTTCTGGGTATGTGCCGAGGAGTGGTATTGCTGGGTCCTCAGGTGTAGGAGACTGTTAGTGTCAGACATGTCTTTCTCAGGCCTGAGCCCTGTCAAGGTGAGGGAAGTGGTTTGGTCAGTCAGGAACTGTTCCTGCTGACTGTACCCTGAGCTCTTGATGAGACACAGTGTGCTGATGTAAACTTTAGGTTAGATTCTCTGTAAAGGTCAGGTTGTTTATCTTTGTTGGTTGCTTAACAAATCCTGTTTTATTTTTTGCTGCCAAATGCTTTACCACATAACGGCTATGCGAACCTGCATTGAACGAGAAACTTGATCAAAATCCTGTCTTGTCTCCATTTCTGGAGTCTCTTACCCCTAGGTCCTCACTCCCCTCAGAGACCTCTTCAAAAATCTGCAGGTGGGTTCACTTGGCACGCAAATGAGGGACCTGAAGTACAGTGGATTTTGTGAAGGACTTTCTTGAGAAAGCGGAGCTGCATGGACTAAAGTAAAAGTAAGTAAGTGATTGCTAACCTGGCAATTTCTTTTGTGTCATAAATCATGGGGCAAGACTTAAGTCAGGATGAAATGTACATGAGACAGTTAAAGCAAACTCTTCAGATGTGAGGAGTAAAGGTTAAAATTAAGAATTTAAGAAAGTAACAGCCTTTTCCTATTGTAGTCTAATGTACAATTTTTTGAAAAATCCATCTGTTTCAGTCTTGGCAGCTGTAACAGAGGGTTAAAAATTATTACAGAAAAAGAAGTCAATTTCTGACTCGAAAAATATTTAGATTTAATTAGTTTAGACAGTGTCACGAAGAGCCAGTCTACGTCTGCGGAATCAAAAAAGGGAAGTTGAGAAAAAGAAATCAAAAGAAAATATTTACCCTGATTTAAAAATAAATTGGAGGTTAGTCTTAAGGAAGAGTTCCCACAAACTTCAAAGGGTAGAAATAAACATAATGTTAAAAAGAATGTTGGCCCCAGGGAAGGCAAGCAGAAGGTTTCTAACATCAATAAAAATAAAAAGAATATATTTGCTGAGGTCATTAAGGACTCTGAACCTTCAGAAGAAAGTGATTTAGACCCAGGAAATGCAGAGGGGTTAGAAGAGGCTTTCAGATATCATAATGAAGATTGGCCTCCTTTTAATTGGCCACTTTCTTATAGCACTCATGGACCAGTGTTGGGAGTGGTAGATTTTCATAAAGAACTCTGCCAACAAAATCAGCAGCTCTGTATGAAGATCCAATTAGAAAAGGAGAATCAGGCATTACTTAAAGAATTATATCATCACTGCAAAGGTAAGGCTGCTAGCAAGGAACCAGAACAACAGGGTGCCACTCAAACTGCTAAGAATAGACATCAGAATCAGCTAGTCTTCCCCATTGTGGAGACTATTCAGCCAGATGGCACAGGGGTCTGAGAAGTTCATGGATTCAATTTTAAATTCATAAAGGAATTAAAAACTGCAATCTCTCAATATTGTCCCAATGCTCCTTTTACTATGGCCCTTTTAGAGAGTAGTACAGCTCACACCTCAAGACTGGTATACTTTGGTTAAGGCTCTCTTGAGTGGGGGTGATTTTCTTCTTTGGAAATCAGAATATTATGATGCATGGAAGGAGACAGGTAAACGGTCTTTGATCCTTTAAAAGAAGGAGTTTTTGGTCTTATTTTAGGTAGAAGTAGCTCCACCATGAAAGGATTGCAGGTGTTTCCTGGAGTCATTGACCAAGACTATAAGGGGAAATTAAAATTATGGCCACGGCTACTAAAGACATAATAACTATTAATGATGGTCAGCGGATTGCGCAGTTATTACTGTTGCCTTTACTACCCTCAGAACATAAATATGTTAATCCCAATTGAGGCTGTGGAGGATTTGGATCCTCAGATATTTATTGAGTTACTGAAATTGAATTGGAAAAGCCTCTAATAAATATCTTGATTAATGGAAAAAGATTTTTCTGGGCTCATTGACACTAGAGCTGATGTTACAGTAATAAAGAGAATGGCCCTCTTCATGGACTTTAACACTGACTATTACTCACCTTAAAGGTATGGATCAGAGTCAAATCCTCATCAGAGTGCAGAGTTATTAGTCTGGAGGGATGCTAAGGGAAATCAGGGATTCATTGAACTATATGTGCTGGATAGACTGCCAATTAATCTTTGGGGAAGAGATCTTTTATCTCAACTGGGAATTATTATGAAAAGTCCCAATGATGTAATTACAGCTCAGATGCTTAAAACAAGATTTGTTCCTGGAAATGGACTTGGCAAGGAACAGAAAGGGATTATTGAACCTATTTTTCCCTCAGGTCAAATTGATACCAAAGGACTTGGATATTCATTCTAGGGGCTGCTGACATTCCTGTACTCTATGCTTATCCTCTAACTTGGAAAAGGGACAATGTGATGCAGTGTGGATTGATCAGTGGCCCCTAACTAAAAACAAAAAACAAACAAACAAACAAAAAAACAACTAGAAACTGCTCATATGTTAGTGCAGGAACAATTGGCAGCTGGTCACCTTTATGTCAGTAACTCCACCTGGAATACACCAATTTTTGTCATTAAGAAAAGGTCTGGTAAATGGAGATTGCTTCAGGATCTTCAAGCTGTGGATAGCACCATGGTTCTCATGGGTGCTTTGCAGCCAGGGTTACCCACACCTGTTGCAGTTCCCAAAAATTTTCACAAAATTATTATAGATTTAAAAGATTGCTTCTTTACTATTCCTCTTGTTGAAGAGGATAAAAAGAGATTTGCCTTTTCTTTACTTGCTATAAATTTTAAAGAACCTATGCATAGATTTCAATGGAAAGTATTTCCTCAAGGGATAGCTAACAGTCCTACCCTCTGTCAAAAATATGTTGCTGCTGCTATTCAACTAGTTGGTGAAAAATGGATAGATGCATATATAATTCATTCTACGGATGATACTCATCTAATTATGATGATCTACAAACATGTTTTAAGGACCTGCAATTTCATATAGCCGAATTTGGGTTAGTAGTTGCTCAAGAAAAAAATTCAATTACAATATCGTTATTCATATTTAGGCTTTCAGCTTTTTCCTCAAGATGTATATTCTCTTAAAATTAAGATTAAAACTGAGCATTTACATTCTCTAAATGACTTTCAAAATTTGTTGGGGGACATTAAAATTGGTTGCGACCTTACTTAAAATTATCTACTGGAGAGTTACAGCTTTTATTTGACATTTTAAAAGGCAATTCTGGTCCTTTATCTGTTAGAACCCTGACCACAGAAGTTAAGCAGGCTTTAGAGTTAGTAAATCAAGCTATTCAAAATCAATTACTCAAATAAGTCAATTATGACCTTCCCATCATATTAATTATTTGCAAGACAGAAATTTCACCTACAGGACTCTTATGGCAGGAAGGACTTTGATGATGGCTTCATCTACCTTCTCCACCAAAGAGAGTCATTTATCCCTATTATTTATCAGTTGCTGACCTTATTATTATGGGCAGAACTGAGAATGTAAAATACTTTGGCAAAGAACCAGCAGAAATCATTGTGCTCTTTAATAGAGAAGTACAATGGCTTATAGTTAATGATCAGCAATGGTTGTTATTTTGTATTAGTTTTAATGGTGATATTGATAATCATTACCATCTAAATAAATTAATTCAATTTGCTAACAAGTATTCCATTTATAGATGTTCCTACATCTTCCTCTCAAATAACTGAGCTCTATGCACTGTTAGAGGTATTAAAACAGTTTGCCGATATCACTGTTAATATCTATTCTGATTCTCATTATGTAGCTCATTCTGTTCCTTTTTTGGAGACTTTAGGCAATTTTAAGTCTGCTAACCCAGCTGCTCCTATATATTTGCAGTGTGTGGATGCTATTAGAGTACATACCAAAAAGTTTTTCTTGGAACATCTTAGAGCCCATGCTAATCTCCCAGGTGCCTTATCTCTTGGCAATGTCAAAGCTGATGCTGCCAGTAGAAATGCTTTCTTTGTTAAATTACAGGAAGCTCAGGAGGCTCATAAATTACATCATTTAAATTTTAGAGCATTATGGTTTTGATTTAGATTAACTCGAGATCAGAGTCATCAGATTGTTAAACAATGCACAAATTGTGCTAAATTACTACCTGTTCCTCATTTGTGAGTTAACCCTCAATGACTGATACCCAACGCTTTATGGCAAATGGATGTTACTCATGATTCTGAGTTTGGACAATTAAAATTTCTTCATGTCTGTCTAGATACTTTTAGTGGATTTTTTTTTTAGCCTCCATACATATGGGAGAGGCAGTGAATAATGTCATAGCATATCTCTTATATTGTTTTTCTATAGTAGGTATACCTTCTTGTATTAAAACTGATAATGCACCTACTTAATGTTCTCATAGTTTAAAGAACTTTTGTAGTAAATTACAGACTACTTTAAAAGCAGCCATACCCTATAACCAACAATGTCAAGGTATTGTGTAAAGAGGCAATGGCATTCTAAAGCATCATTTTATTAAATTAAAAGGGGGAATGGTACCCCTGAAAAAGACCTCAAAAGATACTTCACCATTCTCTTTTCATTTTAAATTTTTAAGTGGACAAGGATGGTAAATCTGCAGCTGATTGTTTTGGCATGCAGATTCCAAATACATGTATGCAAAGGTCATGTGGAAGGACCCACTGTTTGGAGTTAGGAATGCACCCTCCGGTTCCTTATGTGGGGTTGAGAATCTGCTTGTATTTTTGATCATCAAGCTAACTCTGCAAGATAGCTACCAGAAGGATTGGTGAAACAAATTAATGATTGATCCAGGGCTGAGTCCCTGAGAAAATATCTTTTATGTGTTTCAGATAAAGAGCATCATGCCAATGGTCATGATACAGATGGTTGTGGAGGCTGCCTGCATACCTGCACTGCATGAACCAATTGAGCTGACATGGATTGTGGAAGATGGAAAGGGAAGAAGACTTTCATCAGTGACAAGAACAGCAACTCCTAGAACCTGGTTTCTGGAAATCACCCTCTCTAGGAAGGACTCGTTTAACTGTACCATTTGAACTCAGTCACCCCAAGGACATTTTTACATATGCCCTGCTCATGATTCTGATGAAAAATTCTGTGGCTTTAGTGATTCTTTTTATTGTGAATCTTGAAGTTGTGAAACTTCTGGGCACATCTACTGGAAGGCTAAGCCTGGAGACTTGATTATTATGTATCTTAGGGAACATACATCTTTATGAGATAGATATAAGCACTATGATTCCATGGATAATCTCTATTCTTGTAAAGGAAGCAACACTGTCTATCCTACCTCAGGTATTTCATTCACTGACAAGGGTTAGAGGCTTGTCAGAAGTTTAGAGAAAAGGATGCAGATGGTTGCAAACATGACCTGAAGCTACTTACAGGGGGAACCTAAGACAGGGGCTCATCCTTTGGTTTTTATTTTATTTTACAGAAAGGGACATGTAGGAGACTGTTGGAGTCAGACATGTCTTTCACAGGCCTGATCAGGGTCAAGGTGAGGCCATTAGTCACAGGAAGTGGTCTGGTCAGTCAGGAACTGTTGCTGCTGACTGTACCCTGAGCTCTTGATGAGACACAGTGGCTGATGTAAACTTTAGATTAGATTCTCTGTAAAGGTCAGGTTGTTTATCTTTGCTGGTTGCTTACCACATCCTGTTTTATTTTTTGCTGCCAAATGCTTTGCCATATAATGGCTATGTGAACCTACATTAAATGAGACTTGATCAGAATCCTATCTTGTCTCTGTTTCTTACATCTCTTACCCCTAGGTCCTAGCTCCCCTCAGACACCTCTTCAAGAATCCACAGGTACAGGTAGTTGGGACCGCCAGGCTCAGAGACAGACAGGCATAATATCGCTTCGGTTTCAGGCAGCTTGTGTGTAACCTGCTCCCAGGTGCTGGGCTGATCTGCAGTAACCAGCGCACCAGTTCCGCGGTGGGACCTTCTGCCTGGTGGAGGGACCCCGCGCAGGGAGGGAGCCCGCCAGCTTCCCTTCCGCGACCTCTGTTCCCGCGGACTGCGCTGGAGAGACCGGTACCCAGGCTCTCCCCCCGATATAACATCACTTGGGACACGGCCTGTTGGGGCTTCCGTCTGTGCCCGAGGGCGGGTTGGCGCTGTGGTCGTCTGGGTGCCAGATCGGCGGGCCATCATGACCACAGGGTGAGCGGCGCCACGGAGACTGCCCTCCGCCATCTTTGCTCCAGTGACCAGGTAGTTGGGACCGCCAGGCTCAGAGACAGACAGGCATAATATCGCTTCGGTTTCAGGCAGCTTGTGTGTAACCTGCTCCCAGGTGCTGGGCTGATCTGCAGTAACCAGCACGCCAGTTCCGCTGTGGGACCTTCTGCCTGGTGGAGGGACCCGCGCAGGGAGGGAGCCTGCCAGCTTCCCTTCCGCGACCTCTGTTCCCGCGGACTGCGCTGGAGAGACCGGTACCCAGGCTCTCCCCCCAATATAACATCACTTGGGACACGGCCTGTTGGGGCTTCCTTCTGTGCCCGAGGGCGGGTTGGCGCTGTGGTCGTCTGGGTGCCAGATCGGCGGGCCATCGTGACCACAGGGTGAGCAGCGCCACGGAGAGTGCCCTCCGCCATCTTTGCTCCAGTGACCAGGTAGTTGGGACCACCAGGCTCAGAGACAGACAGGCATAATATCGCTTCGGGTTCAGGCAGCTTGTGTGTAACCTGCTCCCAGGTGCTGGGCTGATCTGCAGTGACCAGCGCGCCAGATCTGCTGTGGGACTTCTGCCTGGCAGAGGGACGCCCCCTCCCCCCCCCAGGAGAGATCACACACCCCTGCACAGGGCAGGAGCCTGCCAGCCTCCCTTTGGCGACCTCTGCTCCAGGAATCCACTAGGCTGAGCCTTTAGATGTGCAAGGCCTCCCCAATATAAGATCACTTGGGGCAAAGCACATTAGGGCTCCAAAGTCACTCAGGAGCAGGCAGGCCCCAGAAATCGGTGCCAGGGGAATCCTGGTAATCCAGGGGGGGCAGAAATAGCTTTGCAGGCTCACAGGAGGTCCAACCAACAGCCAGTGGCAGCAGGACCAACTAACACCAGAGGTATCCAGATGGCAAAAGGCAAACGTAGGAATGTTACTAACAGTAATCAAAGTAATGTGGGACCATCCGAACCCAACTCTCCAACAGCAGCAAGTCCTGGATACCCCACCACACCCGAAAGACAAGATCTGGATTTAAAATCACTTCTCATGATGCTATTAGAGGATCACAAGAAGGACACAAATAAATCTCATAAAGAGTTACAGGAGACCATGAATCAACGGTTAGAAGCCCTTACAAAGGAAACACAAAAATCGCTTAGAGAAATGCGGGAGAACATGGATCAAAAGATGGAGGCGCACAAGGAGACAACACAAAAATCACTTAACGAGATGAATCAACGGGTAGATGCACTCACAAAGGAATCACAAAATTTGCATAAAGAAATGCAGAAGAATATGGGTCAACAGACGGATGCCCATAAGGAGGCAACACAAAAATTGCTTAAAGAAATGAATCAACGGTTATATGCCCTTACAAAGGAAACACGAGAACTGCTTAAAGAAATGCAGGAGACGATGGATCAACAGATGGAATCCCATGAGGAGGAAACACAAAAATCGCTCAGAGAAATGCAGGAGAACGTGGGTCATCAGGAAGAAATCCTGAAAGAGGTAATGCAAAAATACCTTAAAGAAATACAGGAAAATACAAACAAACAAGTGAAGGATCTCAGCAAATCCATCCAGGAACTAAAAAAGGAAGTAGAAACAACTAAGAAATCACAAAGGGAGACAACTTTGGAGATAGAAAACCTTGGGAAGAAATCAGGAGTCATAGATGCAAACATCAACAATAGAATACAAGAGATGGAAGAAAGAATCTCAGGTGCTGAAGATTCCATAGAAAGCATCGACTCAACAGTCAAAGAAAATGCAAAATGCAAAAAACGTGTAACCCAAAACATCCAGGAAATCCAGGACACAATGAGAAGACCAAACCAAAGGATTATAGGTATAGATGAGAGTGAAGATTTGCAACTTAAAGGGCCAGTAAACATCTTCAACAAAATTATGGAGGAAAACTTCCCTAACTTAAAGAGAGAGATGCCGATGAACATACAAGAAGCCTACAGAACTCCAAACAGACTGGACCAGAACAGAAATACCTCCCGTCACATAATAATCAAAACACCGAATGTTCTAAACAAAGAAAGAATACTAAATGCAGTAAGAGAAAAGGGCCAAGTAACATACAAAGGAAGACCTATCCGAATCACATCAGACTTCTCACCAGAGACTATGAAAGCCAGAAGATCCTGGGCAGATCTCATGCAGACACTAAGACAGCACAAATGCCAGCCTAGACTACTATACCCAGCAAAACTCTCAATCACCATAGATGGAGAGACCAAGATATTCCATGATAAAACCAAATTTTCACAATATCTTTCCACAAATCCAGCCCTGCAACGGATAATAGGTGGAAACCTCCAATACAGGGAGAGAAACAACACCCTGGAAAAAATGAGATAATAACCTTCTTGAATCAAACCCAAAAGTAGATAACCACTCAAACATAAAGATAGCGTCAAGAATGGCAGATGGCAATAATCACTATGCCTTAATCTCTCTTAATATCAATGGTCTCAACTCCCCAATTAAAAGACATAGACTAGCAGACTGGATATGTAAACAGGACCCAGCTTTTTGCTGCATGCAGGAAACGCACCTCAGTGTCAAAGACAAACACTACCTCAGAGTAAAAGGCTGGAAAACAATTTTACAAGCAAATGGCCCCAAGAAACGAGGTGGAGTAGCCATCCTAATATCGGATAAAATTGATTTTCAACCCAAAGTCATCAAAAAAGACACAGAAGGACACTACATACTGATCAAGGGAAAAATCCACTATCAAGAACTCTCAATCCTGAATATCTATGCTCCAAATGCAAGGGCACCCTCATTCGTAAAAGAAACTTTACTAAAACTCAAAGCACACATCGCACCGCACACAATAATAGTGGGTGACTTCAACACCCCGCTCTCTGAAATGGATCGTTCAGGAAAGCAGAAACTAAACAGGGACACAGTGAATCTAATTGAAGCCTTGGACCAAATGGAACTAACTGATATATATAGAACATTTCATCCTAGAGCTAAAGAATACACCTTCTTCTCAGCTCCTCATGGTACCTTCTCCAAAATTGACCATATAATTGGTCACAAATCAGACCTCAACAGATACAAGAAGATAGAAATAATCCCATGCCTCCTATCAGATCACTATGGAATAAGGGTGGTCTTCAATGGCAACAAAAACAAAAGAAAACCCACGTACACATGGAGGCTGAACAATGCTCTACTCAATGATAACTTGGTCAAGGTGGAAATAAAGAAAGAAATCAAAGACTTTTTGAAAGTTAATGAAAATGAAGGCACAACATACCCTAACTTATGGGACACAATGAAAGCAGTGCTAAGAGGAAAATTCATAGCCCTGAGTGCCGCCAAAAAGAAACGGGAGACAGCATACACTAACAGCTTAATGGCACACCTGAAAGCCCTGGAACAAAAAGAAGCAAATACACCAAAGAGGAGTAGAAGGCAGGAAATCATCAAACTCAGGGCTGAAATCAATCAAGTAGAAACAAATAAAACCATACAAAGAATCAACAAAACGAGGAGTTGGTTCTTTGAGAAAATCAACAAGATAGATAAGCCCTTAGCCAGACTAACCAGAGGGCACAGAGATAGTATCCAAATTAATAAAATCAGAAACGAAAAGGGAGAGATAACAACAGAAACTGAGGAAATTCAAAAAATCATCAGATCCTACTACAAAAACCTGTATTCAACACAACTAGAAAATCTTGAGGAAATGGACAATTTCCTTGACAGATACCAAGTACCAAAATTAAATCAGGATCAAATAGACCATCTAAACCGTCCTATAACCCCTGAAGAAATAGAAGTTGTCATTGGAAGTCTTCCAACCAAAAAAAGCACAGGTCCAGATGGTTTTAGTGCAGAATTCTATCAGACCTTCAAAGAAGACCTAACACCAATACTCTTCAAACTGTTCCACAAAATAGAAACAGAAGGAACACTACCCAACTCGTTCTATGAAGCCACAATTACACTAATACCAAAAGCACACAAAGATCCGACAAAGAAAGAGAATCTCAGGCCAATCTCTCTTATGAATATCGATGCAAAAATACTCAATAAAATTCTTGCCAACCGAATCCAAGAACACATCAAAACGATCATTCACCACGATCAAGTAGGCTTCATCCCAGGGATGCAGGGATGGTTCAATATAAGGAAATCCATCAATGTAATCCACTACATAAACAATCTCAAAGAAAAAAACCACATGGTCATCTCATTAGATGCTGAGAAAGCATTTGACAAAATTCAGCATCCTTTCATGCTAAAGGTCTTGGAAAGATCAGGAATTCAAGGCCCATATCTAAACATAGTAAAAGCAATTTACAGCAAACCAGTAGCCAGCATCAATCTAAACGGAGAGAAACTTGAAGCAATCCCACTAAAATCAGGGACTAGACAAGGCTGCCCTCTCTCTCCATATCTTTTCAATATAGTACTTGAAGTTCTAGCTAGAGCAATTAGACAAGAAAAAGAGGTCAAAGGGATACAAATTGGAAAGGAAGAAGTCAAACTATCACTATTTGCAGACGATATGATAGTATACATAAGCGACCCAAAGAACTCCACCAGAGAACTCCTACAGCTGATAAACGACTTCAGCAAAGTGGCCGGATATAAAATCAACTCAAGCAAGTCAGAAGCCTTCCTATACTCAAAGGATAAGCAGGCTGAGAAAGAAGTAAGAGAAATAATACCCTTTACGATAGCCACAAACCATATTAAGTATCTTGGCGTGACGCTAACCAAACAAGTGAAAGATCTGTATGACAAGAACTTCAAGTCTCTGAAGAAAGAAATTGAAGAAGACCTCGGAAGATGGAAAAATCTGCCATGCTCATGGATTGGCAGGATTAATATAGTAAAAATGAGCATCTTACCAAAAGTAATACACAGATTCAATGCAATCCCCATCAAAATCCCAACTCAATTCTTCATAGAGTTAGAAAGAGCAATTCAAAAATTCATCTGGAATAACAGAAAACCCAGAATAGCTAAAACTATTCTCAAGAGTAAAAGAACCTCTGGGGGAATCAGTATCCCGGACCTCAAGCTGTACTACAGAGCAATAGTGTTAAAAACTGCATGGTATTGGTACAGTAACAGACATGTAGATCAATGGAACAGAATTGAAGACCCAGAAATGAATCCACACTCCTATGGTCACTTGATCTTTGACAAAGGAGCTAAAACCATCCAGTGGAAAAAAGATAGCCTTTTCAACAAATGGTGCTGGCTCAGCTGGAGGTCAACATGCAGAAGAATGCAAATTGACCCATCCTTATCTCCTTGCACTAAGCTCAATTCTAAGTGGATCAAAGATCTCCACATAAAACCAGACACACTGAAACTAATAGAAGGGAAACTAGGGAAGAACCTTGAACATATGGGCACAGGGGAGAATTTCCTGAACAGAACTCCAATAGCTTATACTCTAAGATCAAGAATAGACAAATGGGACCTCATTAAATTACAAAGTTTTTGCAAGGCAAAAGACACTGTCAAAAAGACAAAGCGGCAACCAACTAACTGGGAAATGATCTTTACCAACCTTACATCCGACAGAGGGCTAATATCCAAGATATACAAAGAACTCAAGAAGTTAAACTCCAGAGAGGCAAGTAACCCAATTAAAAAATGGGGTACAGAGCTAAACAAAGAGTTCTCACCTGAAGAATATCTAATGGCTGAGAAGCACCTAAAGAGATGTTCATCATCCTTAGTCATTAGGGAAATGCAAATCAAAACAACCCTGAGATTCCATCTCACACCAGTCAGGATGGCTAAGATCAAAAACACAGGAGACAGCAGTTGTTGGCGAGGATGTGGAGAAAGAGGAACACTCCTCCACTGCTGGTGGAATTGCAGGCTGGTACAACCACTCTGGAAAGCAGTCTGGCGGCTCCTCAGAAAACTGGGCATGACACTTCCGGAGGATCCGGCTATACCACTCCTGGGCATATACCCAGAGACTTTACCTGCATGCAATAAGGACACATGCTCCACTATATTCATAGCAGCCTTATTTATAATAGCCAGAAGCTGGAAAGAACCCAGATGTCCCTCAACGGAGGAATGGATTCAGAAGATGTGGTATATTTACACAATGGAATACTACTCTGCAATCAAAAACAATGAATTCACGAAATTCCTAGGCAAATGGTCAGAACTTGAAAATATCATCCTTAGTGAGGTAACCCAATCACAAAAGATCACACATGGTATGAAGTCACTGATAAGGGGATATTGACCCAGAATCTCAGAATACCCTAGACACAATCAGCATATCAATAGATTTCTAAAAAGATGGAAGGAGAGACCCCTGGTCCTGGAAAGACTGGATGTAGGGGAACGCCAGGACAGAGTAATGAGAGGGGGTTGAACGGAGAAAAGAGGGAGGGAAGGGGGCTTATGGGACTTTCGGGGAGGGAGGAAACGGGAAAGGGGAAGTGATTTGGAATGTAAATTAAAAAAATAAAATAAAATAAAATTAAAAAAAAAAAAAAAAAAAGAATCCACAGGTAGGTAGTACTGTGTCCAATTTTCTGAGGAACCTTGGTCTTCTTTATTCTTCCTCTAAAGCCTTCCTCCCTACCATGTGGCTAATTGTCATCCATGTGACTGACCTCTAGGCCAGCTTAAAGGCTTGACTCTCTATCCTCTTTGATTCTCCAGTGTTCTCCTAGGCAACTATTGAGATTTACAGCTTGTGTGTTTGAGTTTTTCTTTTAAACTTTATTAACATTGTCTCTACTTTTCCCTTTGTGCCCATTCCTAAATTACTAAATTCTTTATTAATGATCTACAAGTCTCATGAGTGACCCTTGATTATCTTGTATCATGGGGCAACAATAAAGGAACACCAAACCCCCATTAACATAATTAATTATTCCTTAATGCAGAATGAATGTATGTATATGAATCAATATCCTAAAATAACGGGTTGGTAAGATAGTTCAGTAGTTAATAGCTTTGTACTACTGTCTCAGATGGTTACAGCTTGGTTATCAGAACACAACCATCTGTAGTTGCAACTCCAAGGTGTCTATGTCTAAGGCCCTCTTCTGGCTTCTATGGGTACCTGCACTCACATGAGAGCATGCCCCCAGATAGTGATATGTGCACACACGTAATCAAAAATTGTCTTTTCTGTTTTTAAGAAAATAAAAAAAAATACAAGATTCTTATTTAGTGACAGGTTAAACAGTTGCAGTACATTCTGCTATGCAGGAGAGAGTAAACTGTACAAGAAACACTGATCAATTTTCACAAACATTACACTAAGTGAGAGGAGTCAGACACATAATCCTATGAGATTCTTCAAAAATATAAAAAATGTGGGGACAAAAGTTAGATCAGCTTTCATCAGGCACCAGAGTAGGCTGAGTAGCTGTGTTTTCTGTATGCCTATTTAGAAGTTCGAATGAATTCAGAAGTAATTCTTAACAGAATGAGTAAAATTCTAAATAGCCTTCTGGGCAGTAATAAAATTATAGAAAAAAGCCAATTCCTGGCTATAGTTAATTATAGGAAAGCAGTTTTTCCATTTCTGCAGAGTTGTCATCCAAGGAAATTCTGGACAAGTGGATACAGTCTGATAATACTCTTAATGTGGTACTTAGGATCCTAAAGTTGAGAAAGGAACATTTTAAGGTAGAACAGAGTTAAAGTAACAGGGTAGCCATGATGCCGAACAAGCAGAGTTTGCATCCATACAGTAAAACCTAGCTCTTAAAGTAAAAGTTCTCACCAATCCCACAACGTCAAAGAAGTGCAAACACTTATTTTAGAAAGTTATTGCAACACATTTAGCTTGTTGTTTCTAATTTACAATATTAGTAGAACTTCAAATTACCCCATAGTTCTCATTGTATGCTGTCCTCACCCAAACTGTTGCAGTTAGCTGTTCGATAGCCAGCTTCACAGAATACAGTGCTTTTCTTTTAATTACCCTTTCTATTTATAAATAACTTACTAATTCCAGAGGGATTACTGGTGATTTGTTTTCTAGATTTGTTTTGAATTGACCAATTCCTGCTACTTTTCTTAGTAGTAATATAAGTGCAGATAGAGTAGCCTCCAATATCACCAAGTGGGTTCAAAGTGGTAAGAGGAAAGGAAATAGAATGTCAATGGGAACTTTCCATGCAAATAAGACCAATTTAGAACCTGATTTGAATTAATTTAAGTATAATACAATTGCAGAGTAATGGAGCATGAGTTGCTGAAATGTAATTTTAGACAGTCCTTATTTTAAAGTCCGTAAGGTTGGAAGAACTCAATTTATCAAAAAATCACACTACTAATTGTGCATTTCTCATTCCCTTCAGGACCATGGTATACAGTGCACCTGATGGACAATTGTATAATGCAGAACATGATAGACAATGGAATTATTCTCTTTTAGCTTGAAAATCAGCCAGATGTATGTTCCACAGTTGTACACCCAGGTGTACACTTTACCCAAACCTGACTTTAATTTTTCTTCTAAATTGAAAGGATTGGTCTCTTTTAAGCTCATATATGTCTTTAAAGTACAAAAGACATGATGAGGTTTAAGTGATATCTACTCTCACTCCATGCTGTCCTTAGTCTGGCACTGTGATAACTTCTTTTGGTATTTATGACTCATCTCTTTCTAAAAACAATCACACAGTCTGTGAGGAAATTTCACTTAGGATAAAGAAACTGATCCACAAAGGAGTAAAAAATATTCATAGGAAATGTCAACATAGGCTCATAGCCTGTAAATCTTACACTCTAGTTTGGTATAAACTATGCCACTCCATGACAAGTATGAGAACCATATAATAGAAGACTACCAGATTTAGTTATAAAATGTTTATCACTTTAGAGACTTGTCCTAGCTAATGTGGTTTATATACAATATTTTTTAAAATAATAGCAATGAGGTCCCTTCTACCCCTCTCTCCTCTTCTGCCACTGCCTGTCCAGTTCCTCTCAGATGCAGTAGACCCCTGCCAGTTCTGCCATGGGGGAGACTCCATTTCCTGCAGTGAGCAGGACATTTGGTAAGTACCCCCCCCCCCACCTCTGGAGGCCCAGAGCAGCTGGTTGGGACTCACTACCCAGAAACCGCCAAAACCCGCTGTCCCTCCAGATTACCACTCCCCTTGCATCTCTTCTACCACTCCTTCCTCCTACCCCACCACCTGCCCCATTCTGCTCTGAAGTGGTAGACCCCTGCCAGTTCTGCTGCGGGGAAGACACCATTTCCTGATACTCTCTAGAGAACCAGCAGCAGAGCATTCAAGAAGCAGCAGCACGCAGGACATTTGACACTTGCCAGGCGTGCCACAGGGAAGACCCCATCTCCTGATACTTCCTGGAGAACCAGCCGTATACAGGGCATTTGAGAGGAAAAAATCCCAGGAGATCAGATATACAGGCCTGTAGGACAGAGAGGCCACAGTCAGAGATAGAAAGACCAGCTAATAGCAGAGATAACTAGATGGACAAAGGCAAAGGAAAGATCACTACCAACAGAAACAAAGGCAATATGGCACCATCAGAACCCAGTTCTTCCACAACAGTAAATCCTGGATTCTCCATCACATCAGAAAAGCAAGAGCTATATTCAAAATCACATCACATTATGCTGATAGAGGACTTCAAGAAGGACATAAATAACTCCCTTAAAGAAATACAGGAGAACATGGGTCAATAGGTAGAAGCCCTTAAAGAGGAAACACAAAAATCCCTTAAAGAATTTCAGGAAAACACAAGCAAACAAGTGAAGGAACTGAACAAAACTATCCAGGATCTAAAAATAGATGTAGAAAGAATAAAGAAATCACAAAGTGAGATGTGTCTGGGGATAGAAAACCTTAGGAAGAATTCAGGAATCAAAGATGCAAGCATAAACAACAGAATACAAGAAATAGAAGAAAGAATCTCAGATGCTGAAGATGCCATAAGAAACATTGACTCAACAGTCAAAGAAAATGCAAAAAGCAAAATACTTGTAACCCAAAACATTCAGAAAATCCAGGACACAATGAGAAGACCAAACCTAGGGATTATAGGTATAGAAGAAAGCGAGCATTTACATCTTAAAGGGCCAGAAAATATCTTCAAAAAAATTATAGAAGAGAACTTCCCTAAACTAAAGAAAGAGATGCCCATGACCATAAGAGAAGCCTACAGAACTCCAGACAGACTGGACTAGAGCAGAAAGTACTCCCAGAACATAATAAGCAAAACACCAAATATACTAAACAAAGAAATAATATTAAAAACAGTAAGTGAAAAAAGTCAAGTAACATGCAAAGGCAGACCTATCAGAATTACACCAGACTTCTCACCAGAAACTATGAAAGCTAGAAGATTCTGGGCAGATGTCATACAGACCCTAAGAGAACATAAATGTCAACCCAGACTATTATACCCAGCAAAACTCTCAATTACCATAGAAGGAGAAATCAAGATATTCCATGACAAAAGTTCAGACAAAAACAATGGAAAACACACATGCATGCAAGACTTTGAACAATGCTCTTCTCAATGACAGATTGGTCAAGGAAGAAATAAAGAAAGAAATTAAAGACTTTTTAGAATTTAATGAAAATGAAGACACATCATACCAAAACTTATGGGACACAATGAAAGTAGTGCTAAGAGGAAAGCTTGTAGCTCTGACTGCCTCCAAAAAGAAAATAGAGAGAGCTTACACTAACAGCTTAACAGTGCACCTGAAAGCTCTAGAACAAAAAGAAGCAAATACACCTAAGAAGAGTAGATGGCAGGACATAATTAAACTCAGGGATGAAATCAACCAAGTTGAAACAAAAAGAACTATACAAAGAATCAACAAAACCAGGAGCTGGCTCTTTGAGAAAATCAACAAGATAGATAAACCCTTAGCCTGACTAACCAGACGGCTCAGAGGCACTACCCAAATTAATAAAATCAGAAATGAAAAGGGAGACAAAACAACAGAAACTGTGGAAATTAAAAAAAAAATTAGATCCTACTACAAGAGCTTATGCTCAACAAAGTTTGAAAATCTGGATGAAATGGACAGTTTTCTAGATACATACCAGGTACCAACATTAAAAGAGGATCAGATAAATCATTTAAATATTCCAATAAGTCCTGAGGAAATAGAAGCAGTTGTTAATAGTCTCCCATCAAAAAAAAGAAAAGAAAAAAGAAAAAAAAAGAAAAGCCCAGGACCAGATGGGTTTAATGGGGAATTCTATCAGATCTTCAAAGAAGAGTTAATACCGATACTCTTCAAACTATTCCTCGAAATAGAAACTCAAGGAATGCTACCCAACTCATTCTATAAGCCACAATAATGCTTATACCTAAACCAAACAAAGACCAAAGAAGGAAGGAGAACTTCAGACCAATCTCCCTTATGAATATTGATGCAAAATATTCAACAAAATTCTGACCAACCGAATCCAAGAATGCATCAAAACTGTAATTCACCTTGATCAGGTAGGCTTCATCCCAGGGATCCAGGGATGGTTCAATATATGGAAATCCCTCAATGTAATCCATTACATAAACAAACTCAAGGAAAAAGACCACATGGTCATTTCATTAGATGCTAAAAAGGCTTTTGACAAAATCCAGCATCCCTTTATGATAAAAGTCTTGGAGATCGGGAATCCAAGGCCTATACCTAAACAAAGTAAAAGCAATATACTGCAAACTGGTAGCCAACATGAAATTAGACGGAGAGAAACTTGAAGCAATCCCACTAAAATCAGGGACCAGACAAGGCTGCCCATTCTCTCCCTATCTATTCAATATAGTACTTGAAGTCCTAGCCAGAGCAATCCGACAACAAAAGGAGGTCAAAGGTATTCAAATTGGGAAGGAAGAAGTCAAAATATCACTATTTACAGATGATTTGATCATATACTTAAGCAACCCCAAAACTTCCACCAGAGAACTCCTAAAGCTGATAAACAACTTCAGAAAAGTAGTTGGATATAAAATTAACTCAAACAAATAAGCAGCCTTCCTCAACTCAAAGGATAAACAAGGTGAGAAAGATATTAGGGAAATGACACCCTTCACAATAGTCACAAATAATATTACATACCTTGGTGTGATTTTAACAAAGCAAGTGAAAGATCTGTATGACAAGAACTTCAAGCCTCTGAAGAAAGAAACCGAAGAAGATTTCAGAAGATGGAAAGATCTCCCATGCTCATGGATTGGCAGGATTAATATAGTAAAAATGGCCATCTTGCCGAAAGCAATCTACAGATTCAATGCAATTCCCATCAAAATCCTAACTCAATTCTTCATAGAGCTAGAAAGAGCAATTCGCAAATTCATCTGGAATAACAAAACACCCAGGATAGCAAAAACTATTCTTCACAACAAAAGATCTTCTGGGGGAATCACTATCCCTGAACTCAAGCTCTATTACAGAGCAATAATGATAAAAACTGTTTGGTATTGGTACAGAGACAGGCAGAAAGATCAATGGAATAGAATTGAAGACCCTGAAAAGAACCCACATACCTACAGTCACGTGATATTTGGTAAAGGAGCTAAAACTGCCAGTGGACAAAAAGATAACATTTTTAACAAATGGTGTTGTATCACCTGGAGATCAGCATGCAGAAAAAGGCAAATCGACTCATTCTTATCTCCTTGTACAAAGCTCATGTCCAAGTGGACCAAGGACCTAGACATAAAACCAGACACACTGAAGATTATAGAGGAGAAAGGTGGGGAAGAATGTTGAACACTAGGGCACAGGGGAAAATTTCCTGAGTAGAACACCAATGGTTTATTCTCTAAGAACAAGAATCGATAAATGGGATCTCATAAAACTGCAAAGCTTATGTAGGGCAAAGAACACTGTCAAAAGGACAAGACAGCAACCGACAAATTGGGAAAAGATTTACTAATCTTACATCCCATGGAGGGCCAATATCCAACGTATACAAAAAGCTCAAAAAGTTAAACTCCAGAGAGTCAAATATCCCTATTAAAAAATGGGGTACAGAGCTAAACAAGGAATTCTCAATTGAGGAAACTCGAATGGCTCTGAAGCACCTAAAGAATTGTTCAACATCCTTAGTTATCAGGGAAATGTAAATCAAAACAACACTGAGATTCCACCTCACTCTAGTTAGAAAGGCTAAGATGAAAAACTCAGGGGACAGCAGATGCTGGAGAGGATGTGGGGAAAGGGGAAAACTCCATTGTTGGTGGGATTGCAAGTTGGTAAAACCACTCTGGAAATCTATTTGGCGGTTCCTCAGAAAATTAGATATAGTACTACCTGAGGACCCAGTTATACCACTCCTGAGCATATACCCAGAAGATGCTCCAACATACAATAAGGACAAATGCTCTACTATGTTCATAGCAACCTTATTTATAATAGCCACAAGCTGAGAAGAACCCAGATGTCCTTCAACAGAGAAATGGATACAGAAATTGTGGTATATATACACAATGGAGTAGTATTTAGCTATTAAAAAAATTGAATTCATGAAATTCTTAGGCAAATGGATGGGTCTTAAAAGTGTCATCCTGAGAGAGGTAACCCAATCACAAAAGAACATACATGGTATGCACTCACTGATAAGTGGATGTTAACCCAAAAGCTCAAAATAAACAAGTTTTAATCACAGGCCACAGGAAGCTCAAGAAGAAGGAGGACTGAAGTGGGGGTGATTTGGTTCCTTTGAGAAAGGGGACAAAATACTCACAGGAGCAAAAAAGGAGACAAAGTGTGGAGCAGAGACTAAAGCAAAGGCCATGCAGAGACTACCCTACCTAGGGATTCACCCTATAAACAGTCACCAAACCCTGACACTTTCATGGAAGACAAGAAGCACATACCAAAAGAAGCATGTCATGGTTGTCTTTGGAGGGGCCCTGTCAGAGCCTTACACATACAGGGGCAGAAGCTACCAGCCAACCATTGAACTGGGAGTGGGGTCCCCAATGGAGGAGTTGGATGGCAGTTTGGATGAGTGAAGGGGTTTACAGTCCCATGGGAAGAAAAATGATGTTGGCCACCCAGATGCCCCAGGACTCCCAGGGTCTAAACCATTAACCAAGGGGTATACAGGGTTCCAGCCAAAAATGTGGCAAAGGAATGCCTTGTCAGGCATCAGTGGGAAGAGAAATCCTTGGTTCAATGAAAGCTCAATAGAGGCCCCAGCAAATGGAAACTGAGAGGTGTGGGAGGTGGGAGTGGGTCGGGTGGAGGGGCATATACTTGGAGGCACGGGGTGAGTGGAGGGGTTGGGGGTGTCGGAGAGGGGGACACCAGGTAAGGTTTTAGCATTTGAAATGTAAATGAAGATTATATTCAATAAAAAATAATAGCAATGAAAGAAATAGGCGCGAAGTTACATATATAGTACAATCCACACAGACACACTTTGCATCAAGTCTTCTTAATTTATATGCTTTTAGATAAATTCTGTGCTTCATTGAAGATGTAGTCTGGTTTATCTAAGTTTATATATAGATGAATACATTTATTGCATTTTAAGTGTCACTATGGAAATAAAATATTTATTATACAAAACATTTCAAAATATTTTATGATGAGGTGACTTAGCCTGCAAAATCTCCCATCTTTTTATTAAACTGCTGGCTTACTTTGTTGTTTATCAACATTTTTCCAACATGAATTTATTTACTATTCTATTCTTCCTAAAAATTTTGCTTGTAGGATTTATTTGTTTGAAAGGAACATGAAAGAGACATAATTTCTGTTCAAAATTTATTTCATCAACTTCCTATCTAACATTATGACAAATATTGATAAGCAAGATGTACTGGCTGGTTTTGTGTGTCAATTTGACACAGGCTGGAGTTATCACAGAAAAAGGACCTTCAGTTGAGAAAATGCCTTCATGAGATCCAGCTGTAAGGGTTTTCTCAATTAGTGATCAAGGGATGAGGGCCCCTTGCGGTGCCATCCTTGGACTGGTAGTCCGGTTCTATAAGAATGCAAGTTGAGCAAAGCAGAGGAAGCAAGCCAGTAAGAAACATCCCTCCATAACCTCGGCATCAGCTCCTGCTTCCTGATCTACTTGAGTTCCAGTCCTGACTTCCTTTAGTGATGAACAACAATGTGGAAATGTAAGCTAAATAAACCCTTTCCTCCCCAACTAGCTTCTTGGTCATGATATTTGTGCAGGAATAGAAACTCTAAGACACAAGGCAAAAATGGTCACATTATTAAGAATTATTGCTAAATATCAACTTTATGACTACTAATATTGATCAAGAAGCACATGAAAAGCAGTTAGAGGTCTGGGGAATCCAAAACACTCCCACAGCCCCTTGTTTTGGCTTCAGATGTGACTAACTCCATCTGACATGAGAAATCAAAGACTGATGGTACAGGCACAGAGAAGGAAATGTAGGAGTTAGTAAATGCTCTTCATAGCTCGAATGTTTAGTGTTAGTGGTATTCTCCAGAGCTATGCCACGTATTGTAGGTTTGCTTGTCATAAGTAATCCAAAATAAGGTATGCCCTGTTAAGAACAATCCACAAATCTTTTCTTATCTATCTCAGAAGCATGTCTAAAGAGGACTGATTTCTTCTTACTACCCCACTTTACTATGATGCTTATTATCTTAAAAAAGTTGTTTATCCTAATTTTAACTAAAAGTTAAAGTGAGACTTTCTATTTTATTCTGAATTATAGCTGAAATCCTTTGAGATGAACAATATTTATTGTTTCTACCTTGCCTATATTTGCTTTGCCTTTAAGCAAATATGGCTCATATTAATAGGTTAAATTCCAGAGCTCACCAAGGACCAAAAGCCAGAAAAATTTTGCTTCTAATACTCCTAACCTATAGGACTCTTTTAGTCAACTCATTATTATTCTTGCACATAGTATAAAATTAATAGTTATTTTCACTATTGGTAATTAATTAGAACAGATCAAGTGAAGGATGTAAACTTGGCACTTTAATTGGGTAAACAGTTATCAAATTAAAATAAATTGGGCAGAATTTCAAGAAGCAGGTGTTACTAACTTATTAAATAATGTTTGTAGCATTCTTTAAGATATCTTTGTCATCAGGGCCAGCTCCATTGTGTTGTCCAGGCAAAGTGCAGGGCCAGCTCTCCTGAGTGCTACAGCCAGTGATGGGACAGAGTTAGCTCTTCCACTCTCATACCATTGGGGCCTTAAGACACACCTTTTGAATTCTATGCTACTGCGATCACACACACATGTTATATTATATATGTGTATATACACGTATATACCTATATATGCTCTTAACAGACACTTAAACAGTCAGGGTGAATTCCTATTCTTGGCCTAGAATTTATTCAATATAAAGAGAGAATAACTTTAGAAAAACAAAAATTGGTTTGATTGTTTCACCTTTTATATATTAGTGTAGTTATTAACTTTAACATTTGTTTAAAAAAAATACCCAAATTGTTTGGGTATGGATTTATCAACATGTTACTTTTAAATATCAAACTAACACAATGAAAAAAATATTTTTAGAATTAATGATAAGTTCATTTATCTGACAAATTGGAGACTAAATTAAATTCATTTATGTGGTATTTTGACAAACTATGCACATTTAATTAAAACTAAAGTGCAGTTCCTTCTTTATGTTTCATCAGTCAAGGATTATGCTTAGGGATATCACCATTGTGAACTAAATTACAGATATATGATCATATTAACTTACTTAGAAAAGTTCTTTTTACAAAAGTTTTGTAAAATTGTCTAAATCATTGAGGAAATAGAAATATGCTACCTTTATGAGGTGATCACTTTTCTACAGAAAGCCCCTCTTTGTAATAGTGTTCAAGCCACTCGTGTCTTTTGGGATGTCCGTACCTGGCACATCCTATTGTTTTTCAAAGGGATGGTTCTTGATACTTTGGATAAGCCTGTACTGGTGGGCATATGAATCTGCATCTGCTGGATTTAATTAGATCTATTTGTGCCACCATAGTAGCTTTCAAAAACTTGTTTCAGAGCCCATGATTTGTACCTCACATCAGCAAACAAGGTAGAAAAGCAAATATATTTTTCTCAAAGTTCTTATGGATGAGAAAATCAAGCCCCAGAAAGGTTAATGGGGTAACGTGAGCTCACACAGAGTATAAGTAATAGACAGATACACAAGTCTCCTGAATTGTCTGGTTTGTTTTTCTTCTTAAAAAAATTGTGATTGCTGTGAGAACATTCACCTCAGCATGCCATTTATCTGAAATTATTAACCTACCTAAAAAACCCATATTAAGATATCCACCACAAAGTCACCAGAAAGATTTTACATGAAATTTAAATCTGTGTTTATTTGTTTGCCTTAAGAAAAAAATTCCCTGCTGGCTATAAGATAAAGTCTGAGTTCTTTGGTAATGACCTAAAAGCCATTTGGTTCTGAGTTTAATCTGCCCTTTCTTGTGTTATCTCTGCTATGATTTCTTTACTCTAAATCGCAGCAGCAGCAGCAGCAGCAGCAGCAACAAAACATGAGAAGCAACAATCAAACAAACCAAATCACCTAGCAAAGTAGAACATCCATGCACAAACCAAGCTCTTCATTTTTTTTTTTTTGTGAGTGTCCAGGCTCACAATTGGAAAGTGTCTCCAAACCATTCTCTCTTTAAATTAAAAATTTCCAGCTCATTTTAAATTTTAATTTTGGGAGATTGTAATTACATAATTTTCCCCTCCCTTTCCTCGTTTGAGCCTTTCCATATAACCCTATTGCTTTCTTTCAATTTCCTGGCCTCTCTTTTTAAAGTAGTTATTACATCTGTAAATGTCTGTGTGAATGCATATATGTACATATCACAATATGTCTGTGATTTAGATTAAAATGGTGATAGCCCTATTCATAAGCTTTGACTAATGAAAACTGAGGAAGAAAGTGTATTATACATATACATATTAACACACACACATTCCTAAATATATAAATCAACCTGATCTGTCTAATGTTACTTACATGTATATGTTTTCTGGGATGACCATTTGGTATTAGATAATCAGTTGGTATGATTTTTCCCTGTGAAAGGTCTATTCCTCCTTTCAGTTCCTCATTGGATTTAAGAACTGCTCAATGAGAGGGAAATCATACTAGAGCCAGAAACCCACTCAACTATCCAGGGTGAGTGAAGTCCTGGATCTTGAAAAAAACCCTGCAGCCACCATTTTATTAAAGCAGCATGTTCTCAAACTACATTCAGAGTATCTGTCATAGTATACACAGAGAAATATAGTACTCACCACTCATCAAGGGAAGGTCTCTTTGTAACAGATAAAGACCATTATAGAAATCTACAACCAAACCAATCAATATGCAAAAACTGTGATTCCCAGTCATATGTCATACATCTACAAAACATCCCTGCATCTAAGGCTCATTGTGGAAAAGGGTTAAAAAAAAAACCAGTCAAGAGTCAGAGGACAATTGAGTCTACTGTAAGATTGAGTCTACTAGGAATGTTGGAAGCTACATTCATTAAATGCCACTGGCATTCTTTGAACATTGTGCCTGAACAAGAGTTGAATATAAATGATATCAATAGATAAGCTAATGGGGAAAGTGAAACTCCAGGAGGCCTAAATCCTATACAAAGAACTCAGGCAACTAAAGAATAATGAGAACAGGAAATATTCTTCCCCAGCAAAGAACATACCAACTGATTATCTAATACCAAAAAATCATGCACAAAAGTAACATTATACAGACTGAGCAGGGTATATTTATATATTTAGGATATATACTTGCATATATAACATATAATAAATTATTTATATACATATGTATTAAAAAAATAAAAAAGATCCATGAACTGAACAGAAAATAGGGGTGTATTGGGGGGTTAAGGCAGAAAAAGAAAGGGGGAAATGATGTAATTATAGTGTCAAAGGTAAAAATGACATTTTTTAAAAAGTGACAAAGAGAAGAATATCTGAAATCTTTGTAATAGTGTTAGATTATTGGTTTATAAGGAGTTCAAGATCACTACCAGCTGTGGATACTGTGTCCACCATCACCTCTTAATTACATGGGAAAATGAATATGTTAAATGGGTCTTTGCTGAAGAACACTGATAGTTAAGGAACTAACTACCTTCAAGACCAAAAGATGGTGATACTGGTAAGAAGAATAAGCAGTCATAGTAGTTGTGAGTATTATTTCTAATATAAAAGAATCTTCCCTTGAAATATACAAATCACTGGATGATATTCTAGAAAAGTTTTATTGAGAGAACTAAATGAAAATTTTGATCAACTTTGTTATTTCTTAACTTATAATAGACTAACCACTCATTCACAAATTTGATTTAGCAGTGTTCATATATATATTGAGCATGGTGACATTTAGAAACTAGTTTTTTATAGAAGAAAGAAATGGAAATCATTTGCATGATGGCTGCTTTCAGTTCAGTTGTGAGCAGCCTTCTGTAATGCATATCAGTAGTTATTCATTTCAGTAGACACAATTTCCTAAAGTGTCACCATGATGAACCCCTGTCTGGAATGCCTTATAACCTCCACATCCAGTGAAGCTTTTATCTCCAGTTTACACACTAAGTGGTTGCTTCTCTAAACATTGTCTTCTATACTTGATCCAACAATTGCTATTGTTGCTGAAAATCATTTTGCCTCAAATTTTTATGGACCCAAAATATTGCCTTTGGTTAGAGTTTTGGTTTCACTCTTCAACTGAAGGTAACACAAAAGAATCTTCAATCTTTCTTGCATGCCCCCTACTTTTTTAGGGCTTATTCATTATCTGATGTGCCTCAGACTTCTAGCACCAGTTCTCAGGATGTAAGTGGTTCAGAAACCTGCCACATCTGAGAAGAACCTTCTTCCAAATGTCCATGTTAGACATAGTCAAGGAGAGTGATGGATGTTAATCCTATCAAATGAGACAGGGCAGAATGGAAGTGATGGGAGGCTGAACAAATTTCCACCAAAGACAAGAAAGAGATCATGGATCTTTGTTAGAGCTCAGGGTCAGATTCTTGGGATGTCTACTGAGCATCTTTTCACAGGTGACTTGTAGTCTTTTCTTTCTTAAGGGAGTATTTGCAGTGAAGGCTCTTTTTCTCTTTTCAAGTACTGTTTATTTCATATTCTAGGTGGAGACAGAGAAATGATCCTATTAGATCATTCATCTGGAATCATTATTCTGATTTCTTGAGCTATTGATGCCTTCATTACAAATTTCCTACAGACTAATTTAGAAGCGTGAACTTTTGAAAGGTTCTCTCTCTTATAGAGACATTGGCATGACAGTAGTATGGAAAGTAGATTTTTTTAAAAAAATATCTGAGACATGGTTGTGGCAGAGGCATTGATGACTACCAAATATTCTATATATTTCCCATTATTCCTAACTCCCTCAAAGTTAGATGGAGCTGGGTGAGTCAGATTCCAGATAGTGATCTAGTCAAAGAAGAAGTCACATATATTAGCTGTGTGCCAGGATATTTAAATGATTTATATTAGTTATCTCAGGCTGCTATAACAAAATGCCAAAGATTATGGGTCATAGACAATAGAAATTTGTTTTCACACAGTTCATTAGTACTCTGAAATCAGTAGCCAGCATGTTTGGGCTCTGATTCAAGCCTTTTCTTTGCAGGTAGATTGTGACTTTGTTAGTCTTCACTGGGATTTTCTTCAGCACTCTGCATAGAGGTAGAAGAGGAGAGGGATATCTTTCTTCCCCCTCTTTGTATATAGATAATCATGAGTCATACTGGATTAAGACCTTAGGTAACTTATGTTGTAATGGCTTCATCCCCACTGTGATGGTACTGAGGACAATGCTATTATATATGAATTTTAGAGACACATAATTTAGTTCTCCCCTCTTACCCTGCTCTGTCAGCTGAGGTGGTCTGATCTATTTGAACTTCATGATTGTAACAGTCACAGATCTTTAATCCATCTGGCCTGGCAATTTGTTCCGGCATGTATCACATTAATATGATTGAGAGTCACATTTACTGTGTCTAGACATTATGTTAGAAGTATCATGATTTAACCAGACTACATAATTTAACTTTTTTTACTGATATGTATCTCTTATGGAATTTTTCTTATTACAATTTTGATATTATATTGTAGCTACTCATATACACATCTCTATTATTCCTTGAGGTACATAAAGCCAGTCTGTGTCTTTACTTTTCTAGTTCTTATCATGGTACCTACTGAATGAATAGTAACAATCCAGAACTCTCAGGGTTGGGGAGGGATGTGATGTGAAAGAAAATCATAACAAAAGAAGTATACTAGACAAAGCCATTAAGAAACACTGTTGTTTTTAGAGTATCTAATTTGGTAAATCTCTTGCTATGATAATAGAACTAATTTTTTCCCCTAGGATAAAGCATTAATTAAATGTCCTAGGAAACCATTCTTATCACAAAATGAAGTCTCTGATCTTAATTTTGCTCCATTAACTTTAAAGTTCAATACATTTTTATTGAACCCACACATGCTTTTGTGTGAATTGCATTTCATTAATTGGTCTGTGGGGATCTCAGTGACAGTGAGGCTTTTAAATTTTCCTTCAGAAAGTTCCTATAATTTGCTAATAGTTATTAAGTCAAAAAAGTGATTCCTAGACTCATGGGGGTAAAAAGTCAATAAGGAGACATTTGAAGTTCTGGTCTGATTTTTCCACGTAATATATGATCAGTACTCATGCCTACCAGAAGAATAATACAACATACTGGGTAATCCATCCCCTGAATAGACATGCATAGTTTTACACGTTATAATTTCTGAAGCTGGGGTTGCATTGTTTTATACTATTAGATCTGTCTTAGGTGAATTATTTTTGATTCTTCCTGCCAGGGATGACATTCACACAGCTGATGTCATTTACACACAAATGTTAAACTGTCCTCAGGTTGATTGGAACACATACCAACCCTTATTACTGTCTAAAATATCTATCTTGAACATCCTTTGCAGGATATAAAATGTATCCAGTATTTACAGAACAGGTATCAATAATTCAGACAACTCTCCCTCCCCTTTTTTTTTTTTTATAAAGACAGCAATCATGTTAATACTCTTTAGGAACTTTTATTTTTGGAGAAATAACAAGCAAGAATGGGGATAATTATAGGTTTGTTTAGAAAAACTGGACTTGAAAGTTTCAGGAAATTTTATAAGTTCCAAATTTATACTTTCCAAATACTCAAACAACCAAATCTGAAATGTTTAAATTACTGGAATTTGAAGACTTTCAGATAGGTGGAACCTCAATCTGTGCAATGCATTATACACAATAAAACCCACATTTTATATATATATCTATCCATGTATTATACTTCTTTCATTATCTCACATCATGTTTAAATGCTTTTTATTTTAGCTTATCTTGAACTACTATACTTTGAAGTTGATTAGCAAAGACAGGCTTTCTCTCTTTATACACCTAATATAAAAAGTTTAGACATAAGTTAATTCTGTCTATGGAATAATGTAATTGTTAATTATATACATACAGTATTTGTTTTCATAACTACCTCTTCATAGGATTAACACTGTAGTATTTCTTCTTTTTTTCCTCATGTCTAATTGTTAAAACTTAGGAAGTAAATTTTCTCCAGGCTTCTAAATGCAGATCATATTATCAAAGTTGGACATAAATCTGAAACACCAATTTTGTTGTATTAAATATTGCACTTAATATGAGAGAGTATATTTTGAGCAATAATTTTATAAAATATGGTTTAGGTTTGCTTGAAATTTGTCATTCAGGCATGCCACTCATTTGGATTTTTGCTTCCATATTTATGTGGCTATGTGAAGTGAAATTGACACATCAGCAGTCTGCAAAGTAATGTTGTCTTTCACAGGAAAAAAAATTGAGTATAATCAAGAGACCTGTGACTCATTCTGCAGGTCTGGTAAATTTACGATATTTTTGGAACACAAGCATGCATGGAAAATTGGTTGGTTCTTTTGCTCTTAAAATGCAAAGTTACAGTCTTGATGAAAGAGCAATTGCTCTAAGCTTCTGTGAGAATATGAATGAATACATCTCTTAAATTCTGTGCCTTGCCAAGGAAACAGAACTTCAGAAGTCCTCACCAGGGCATTACACCTTGAGGCTCAGGATGTATAATTATAACTATAAGGGTGAAAGAGCTAAGCTATCCCACCAGGATTAATGCTCAAATAACATGCTGATGGTTGATTTTCATGACTTAGTGGCACAATAATATCAATTAGTATGTTTTAAAAAGGATATCTCTGATAAGAGTACTTTGATTTATCCAATTTTATTAAACACAGACACACTCACACACATGCATGTGTGTGTTCATACTCACTATACAAAATAATACACATCATGCAATGGCTACATTTCTTATTTTATATAAGACTACAAAAATCTAGGTTTTTGCCTTAGGCTTTCTGTGATGACTGGTTCAATGCCACCCACAGATCTGCTCTCTTCAGCCTCATCTCTTAAGGAATACAATGTCCCAACTCTATTTCTGTTAATTAAACATGGATTAAGCTTGCCAGCCTTGTTTCTCTTTAACCATAATAGACTTACAACGCTATAATCAACATTTCAATCTTGAAAAAGAAAATAGAAAGTAACTATGTACAAGAAGACAAATATCCAATGTCAAAGACAAGTAAAGGAAAAAAAGAAAAATAAAGAGGATGAGATGACAAAAGATTCTATTAAAAAAGGACCTTGAATCACCATGTTAATACATGCATTTGTGGGTGCAAGAAGGTCACTTTCTTTGAACTGTAAGCAGGTATATGAGTAGATATTACATTCTTTGAAAACAACTTGCTGTATTGTAAAAAACATTTTCAAATCTCTTATGCTTTGACCCTTTAGTTCTTTTTAAAGGCCAGAGTTTGCAGAGTAAAATCAGAGTTTGCAGTTTTTTTTTCCACAAATGCTTTTGGTGATATTACTTATTAAAGTTCATTTTATAAACATCTTATGTGGAATTAATAATGGGAATAGTTTTGTGTTCAGACATCATACTGCCATTATAACCTTGATTCTAAGTATTCTCAATATCCATATTAAACAAAATGAGTGATAAATATTTGTATGACTGGAGATCTGGCCAGATCCATTGCCTTATAATACCTAGTTTATAGAATGACACAAGATTTCTCTTTATTCTTTATCTGCATTCTTTCAGGTAAGGTATTTTATTTTAAAAGCTCTTTGCCAAATATTCAAATAGTATGAAAGAACATAAAATGGAAGCAATAAACTTCTTCCTACTTCCTTTCTCCAAAGTTTTTCACATGAGGAAATTTGTGATGCAGATTGCATATAATTGTATGCAAATATGTAATATTTAGTTAACAATTTTATACTTTTCAACAAAGATAAAGCTGGAAGACAACATTAGTAATGTGTCAGAGTCTGCTATATGATATTCTCTTCAAACGGGTAATAAAGAACAGCTAAGGCATTGCACTGTGAAAGGACAGTAGAGGTCACTGGTAAAAGAGAAGCGTCAGGGGAGACCCCTAGATATTGGAGACACCAAGATTATGGAATATCTGTCAAGAACAGTGTGGCATATATGGAATGTAGCTGGCCTAAGTTAATCTGAAAATCTACCTGTGTTTTAGATAAACCAAAGACATTGAGCTGCCTAAGCTCTTTGTTATCCAGAGATCTAGTTTGTTCCAGATACTAGACATTATATTTTACTGCTAGTCTTTGGTTTTGCTTATGTGTGATCATTTTTATGTACTTTTCTTTTCCCCTTGGAAAAGGAAAGCATACAGTTCATTTTTTATTTTACAAAAGCAACAATAAAAAGGGCTGACATTGTAGATATGTCTTGAATTTATAAATATTAAATATTTTAAAGACTGTGTGACTCTTAAAATTGGACTGTTTTCAACTGTAATATTAACATGAGATCTCTAAGAATAAGAAATAAGGGAGAGTAAGGATGGGATAGGGCATTTTCAAAGGGGAAACCAAGAAAGGGGATAACATTTGAAATGTAAGTAAATAAAAAAATCTAACAATTTTTTAAAAAGTAAGAAAGCAAAAGAAAGTTGCTAATCAGATACCACAATCAGCTAAATAAAATATCAAATACAATTTTATAAAAAGAAATGAAAAAGATGCAGCTTATAATGATGTGTTTGTAAGACAAAGTTAGCAAAAAGTGTGGAAAGCCTTCTTTTCAGGTGTAACCAAACTTTGTCAATTTGATACAAACCTGGACATATCTGGGGAGAGGGATTCTCAGTTAAGATATTGTGTCCATCAGATTGGCTTATTGGCGAGCCTTTAGGCATTTTCTTGATTGTTGATTGATTAGGGAGAAAGAACACAGAACTATCTGTTGGCAGGCAGGCCTCGTCTGTATAACAACTATAGTTGAGGAAAGTCTTTAAAGAATTATTCCCCTTGGGTCTCTTTTTCAGGTCACACCACCATATTCCTGCTTGAGTATCTGTCTTAGCTTGTCTTAGTCAACATTATGCAATTCATCGAATTGTAAGCTGAAATAAATATTCTGCTCTCCATAATTGGCTTTTATTAGTGTTTTAACAGATCAAAAGAAAAAAGTACACCACTCAATATTTTTATAAGAGAAGCTGGAAAGGACCCAGATGTCCCTCAACGGAGGAATGGATTCAGAAGATGTGGTATATCTACACAATGGAATACTACTCTGCAATTAAAAACAATGAATTCACGAAATTCCTAGGCAAATGGTCAGATCTTGAAAATATCATCCTTAGTGAGGTAACCCAATCACAAAAGAACACACATGGTATGCAGTCACTGATAAGGGGATATTGACCCAGAATCTCTGAATACCCTAGACACAATCCGCATATCAATAGATTTCTAAGAAGATGGAAGGAGAGACCCCTGGTCCTGGAAAGACTGGATGTAGGGGAACGCCAGGACAGAGTAACGAGAGGGGGTTGAATGGAGAAAAGAGGGAGGGAACGGGGCTTATGGGACTTTCGGGGAGGGAGGAAACGGGAAAGGGGAAATGATTTGGAATGTAAATTAAAAAAATAAAATAAAATAAATAATTAAAAAAAATTCTCAAAATAATTCTAAGTGATAAAATAAATAAATAAATGGCACAAAAGAGTTTTCAACAGAATTAGTCATAGAAAAAGCGAAATCTATTTCACTCATCAGAATGACTATTATCAAAGAAAGAAACAACAAATGAATTAAAGATTACTACTGTGAATTAGAATGTAATTAGTGGAAATAGTGTGGAAATTAGTGTGAAGGTTCTTTAGAAATCTAAAAGTAGAACTACCAGAGGATTCAGCTACACTACTCCAGGGAATATATCTGAAGGAATATAAGTCAGGGTACTATAGACACCTACAAACCTGTATTTTTATGGTATTAGTTATTGTCAAGTTATGCAATCAACATAGATGCTAATGAGCAGAAAAATCAAGAAACACACACACAATATAATGGAGTTATAGTCAACTATAATGAAGAATACAATTATGGTATTTGTAAAAAAATAAATAGGACTGGAAATCATTTTGTTAAGTGAACTAAACTAGACTGAGAAATACAAATATATTTAAATATATTTATTTACATGTAGACAAATATTTTTAAATTAGTACAATACAAAATAAACCGTGTGGAAAAAAGGAAGAGGATTAGTGAAAGAGGAAGACTAGACAGAGTAAAGTAAGGTGAATATAAACAAAACATGTTAGGCATATTTAAAACAGCTTGCTTAAGGTGATCAATTTATATAAAAGATATTAGTAAAATATAAAAATATGTGCACCATATGATGTTTTGAGATATACATATGGTATGAATTGGATAAATGAACCCAATTAATTAATCCACCACATCAAGTCAGAGTTTTTAATAGTGAAAATTTTTAGCATTCAGGACACAGTGTATTCTAATCATGTGAAATTTTCTTTATATCTGTGATCAGTGTATTATCCACATTCCCCAAACGTTGTCTTCCTGTACATATTAATTTTGATTAATAGAATTTTGTACAAATTTACTCATATGTGTTGCTTATACTAATACTCATTGACTTACACTTTGTAGAGTTTTAGAAAGAGATATTATAGTGAGAGTTTGTGGGGAAGGGGCTCATACCATGGCCGAGTGTGGAGCACAGAGCAAAGCAGAAACTTGGGGCAAGGAATAACTTTCAAAGGGCCTCAGACCTCCTTCCACCAGTTGGGACCACCTGCTGACGGTTCCACTGCATTACCAGCAAGGAACCAGGAAGCTCTATAGCATTCTGTGCTTAGCCTGCCAGGAGAGAGTGATCTCCCAGCAGTGATTTCACTTGTGAGTGCAGAGGTGAGATCTCCACCTTCTCTCTGGAGGGGTGCAGCTAGGAGCACACTGGGCAAAGGATCAGTGGAGCAGCTGGGACAGAAGTCTTCCCTTCCAGTCACCATTTGCAGCAGGGAAACAGGCAGCTCCAAAACCTGCTGTGCACAGACCCTGCCAGAAGAGAGTTGGTCTCCCAGGAGTACAGACACAGGTTTACAGGCCCATAGGAGGGGCAAGCTCCAGCCAGAGACAACAAGATGAACTAACACCAGAAATAACCAGATGGTGAAAGGCAAGCGCCAAGAACCCTACCAACAGAAACCAAGGCTACTTGGCAACATCAGAGCCCAATTCTCCCTCCATAGCAAATCCCGGATACCACAACACACCGGAAAAGCAAGAGTTGAATTTAAAGTCTCTTCTCACGATGCTGTTAGAGGACATCAAGAAGGACATAAATAACTCCCTTTAAGAAATACAGGATCTTTACCAACCTTACATCCGACAGAGGGCTAATATCCAATATATACAAAGAACTCAAGAAGTTAAACTCCAGAGAGGCAAGTAACCCTATTAAAAATGGGGTACAGAGCCACACAAAGAGTTCTCACCTGAAGAATATCTAATGGCTGAGAAGCACCTAAAGAGATGTTCATCATCCTTAGTCATTAGGGAAATGCAAATCAAAACAACCCTGAGATTCCATCTCACACCAGTCAGGATGGCTAAGATCAAAAACACAGGAGACAGCAGTTGTTGGCGAGGATGTGGAGAAAGAGGAACACTGCTCCACTGCTGGTGGAATTGCAAGCTGGTACAACCACTCTGGAAAGCAGTCTGGCGGTTCCTCAGAAAACTGGGCATGACACTCCCGGAGGATCCGGCTATACCACTCCTGGGCATATACCCAGAGACTTTACCTGCATGCAATAAGGACACATGCTCCACTATGTTCATAGCAGCCTTATTTATAATAGCCAGAAGCTGGAAAGAACCCAGATGTCCCTCAACGGAGGAATGGATTCAGAAGATGTGGTATATCTACACAATGGAATACTACTCTGCAATTAAAAACAATGAATTCACGAAATTCCTAGGCAAATGGTCAGATCTTGAGAATATCATCCTTAGTGAGGTAACCCAATCACAAAAGAACACACATGGTATGCAGTCACTGATAAGGGGATATTGACCCAGAATCTCGGAATACCCTAGACACAATCCGCATATCAATAGATTTCTAAAAAGATGGAAGGAGAGACCCCTGGTCCTGGAAAGACTGGATGTAGGGGAACGCCAGGACAGAGTAATGAGAGGGGGTTGAATGGAGAAAAGAGGGAGGGAAGGGGGCTTATGGGACTTTCGGGGAGGGAGGAAACGGGAAAGGGGAAATGATTTGGAATGTAAATTAAAAAAATAAAATAAAATAAATAATAAAATAAAAAAAAGAAATACAGGAGAACATGGGTCAAAAGGTAAAGGTCCTTAAAGAGGAAACACAAAAATCCCTGAAAAAAATACAGGAGAGCATGGGTGAACAGGTAAAGGCCCTTAAAGAGGAAACAAAAAAATCCTTTAAAGAATTACAGGAGAACACAAACAAACAAGTGAAGGAACTGAACAAAACCATCAGGATCTAAAAATGGAAGTAGAAACAATAAAGAAATCACAAAGTGAGACATCTCTGGAGATAGAAAATCTTGGAAAGAATTCAGGAGTCATAGATGCAAGCATCAACAACAGAATACAAGAGATAGAAGAAACTCAGGGCCTGAAAATACCATAGAAAACATTGACTCAACAGTTAAAGAAAATGCAAAATGCAAAAAGCTCCTGTGCCAAAACATCCAGGAAATCCAGGAAACAATGAGAAGACCAAACCTAAGGATGATAGGTATAGAAGAGAGTGAAGATTTCCAATTTAAAGGGCCAGTAAATATCTTCAACAAAATTATAGAAGAAAACGTCCCTAACCTAAAGAAAGAGATGTCCATGAACATACAAGAAGCCTACAGAACTCCAAACAGACTGGACCAGACCAGAAAGTTCTCCCGGCACATAATAATCAAAACACCAAATGCACTAAACAAAGATAAAATATTAAAAGCAGAAAGAGAAAAAGGTCAAGTAACCTGTAAAGGCAGGCCTACACCTGAATTACACCAGACTTCTCACCTGAGACGATGAAAGCCAGAAGATCCTGGGCAGATCTCATACAGACCCCAAGAGAACACAAATGCCAGTCCAAACTACTATACCTAGAAAAACTCTCAGTTACCATAGATGGAGAAACCAAGATATTCCATGATAAAACCACATTTACATAGTATCTTTCCACAAATCCAGCCCTACAAAGGATAATAGGTGGAAAACGCCAACATGAGGAGGGAAACTACACCCTAGAAAAAGCAAGAAAGTAATCTTTTTCCAACAAACCCAAAAGAAAGTAACCACACAAACATAAAAAGAACATCAAAAATAACAGGAAGCAACAATCACTATTCCTTAATATCTTATAACGTCAATAGACTCAATTCCCCAACAAAAAACATAGTCTAACAGAGATTTTTCATGTGGATCTTCGATTTTATCAGAAAATGTTTGTGACTCCTCTTTCAATTTAGTAATGCTTTTTGTGTTTACCATTTTGACTGTATTATTTTCCATGATAATCTTTAATTTTAACATTTTTTCTGTGTATTTCTTTGATTTTGTTGGAGGTGTTTTTCATGTAGATCTTCGGTTTCATGGCGGGGGGGGGGCGTGGTGGTGTTTGTAGTTCCACTTGCAATCAATTTAGGAATGTTTTTGTGCCTACCATTTTGCTGGTATAATTGTCCATGATAATCTTCAATTTTAACGTTTTTCTGTATTTTTCTTCAATTTTGTCAGAAGTATTTTCCATGTGGATCAGTTTTATCAAACAATGTCTATAATTTTACTTTCAATCAACTCAGGAACATTTTTATACCTTCCATTTTATCTGTATAATTTTCCATGTAATAGTTTTAACATGTTTCTCTACATATTTCTTTAATTTTTCAGTAATAATTTCCTTGTAGATCTTCAGTTTTATCAGAAAGTGTTTATACTTCCACTTTCAAAAAACTTAGGAATATTTTTATACCTACCATTTTATTTGTATAATTTTTCCATGAAATATTCAATCTTAATGCATTTTTTTATATATTTCTTCAATTATATCAGAGATATTTTCCGTGTAAATCTTCAATTTTATCAGAAAATGTTTATAATTTCACTTTCAATCAACTTAGAAATATTTTTATACCTACCATTTTATCTATATAATTTTCCATGATAACCTTTAATTTTAATGTTTTTCCATATATTTTTCAATTTTATCAGAAATATTTTCCATCTATATCTTCACTTTTATCAGAAAATATTTATAATTCTACTTTCAATCAACTTAGGAATATTTTAATTCCTACCAATTTATCTGTACAAATTTCTTCAATTTTATGAGAGATATTTTCCATGTAAATCTTCAATTTTATCAGAAAATGTTTATAATTCCACTTTCAATCAACTTAGGAATATTTTTATGCCTACCATCTTATCTGTATAATTTTTCATGAAATAGTCAGTTTTAACGTGTTTTCCTATATATTTCTTGACTTTTATCAGAAATATTTTCCTTGTAGATTTTCAATTTTATCAGAAAATGTTTATAATTCCACTTTCAATCAACTTAGGAATATTTTTATGCCTACCATTTTATCTGCATAATTTTTCCATGAAATAGTCAATCTTAATGTGTTTTTCTATATATTTCTTCCATTTTATCAGAGATATTTTCCATGTATATTTATACAATGGAATACCACTCAGCAATTAAAAACAATGAATTCATGAAATTTTTAGGCAAATGGGGAACAGGGGGAGGGAAGAGGGCTTATGGGATTTTCAGGGAGGGGGTAACCGGGAAAGGGGAAATCATTTGGAATGTAAATAAAGAATATAGAAAATGAAAATAATAATAATAAAAAAAGAATAAATAAATAAAAGTAATAAAAAATTAAATATTTAATTTAAAAAAATTAAAAAAAGAGAGATATTACATTAAATTCACTACTATGATTTGTGTATCTAGTCAACTTGCTATAAATTTAATTGTTTCCATTTTGACTACTATACAGAAAGCCACTATGAACATCCAGATATGAATAACTTTTAAAAATAAATTTGTAGGAATGAAATTTCTCTATAATATGGTGTACATAAAAAATGTCACGGTATTTCTGTAAATCGTATGGCAGTTTTCATTCACATTATCAAGAGAATAAGAATTGTGTGTCTCTGCTTGACACACTAGGATTTGTTTATTTTGGCAAGGTTGAATGCAGTGGAGCTTTGTTTTAGTTTATCATTCCTGGTTTCCAATTTCGTTAATCATATTTTCTACATGTGTTTTCCATAGTATCAGTGTAGCTTCTGTTACAAACTGACTCTTTTAGCTCATTTATGAATGGGCTATTTGTCTTTTAATTTAGTGTTGTAAAAATTGTTAGGAAATTTTGAATGCATATAATTTTTCAGTAAAAATATGACTAGATTTTTTTTCTTAACTCTGATCCTGGGTTGTCTTTTCATTTTTTTTTCTAGGATGCCTTCAGAAAAACATAATATTTTATCTTTGATGACACAAAATTAATCAATGTATTTCTCATGGATTTTGTTTTATTTTAGTATTTTAAAACACCTTGTCATAATTGTTATGACTAAGTTAGAATTGTCTTTATGTTTCTTCTGTGAGTTCATAATTTTAAACTATGCACTTATGTCAATGTTTATTGACCTAGATTAAATTTTGCTGCAGTAATAAATACCCTAAAAAAGAATAACTTAAGGAGGAAATACAAAATTATTTTAGCTCAAAACTCAAGGTTATATGGAATCACAGTAGGGAAGTTAAGGCAGCAGGAAACTAAAATAGCTAATTAAGAGCAGGGAAATGAATGCATCATTTTTCCATGTTCATCAAATCTAGGACCTAAATCCTGAGTTTGGTGTTGTTCATCTCTAGACTGGGAGTGGATTAAGCTGCAGAAATTTATGATCTCAGAGTTCTGAAGGCTCCAGATCAATATGCAAATAGTATATGTTTTTACTTGGCATGAAATGTATGCTTTCTTGCTGTCTATATATGACAAGGGAGATTAAGGTAAGCAAGGTCTCTTCTTTATTTTTAAAATTTGGGACTTAGTTTTAGTTATATTCCTCTATGTGGTTATGTGTCTTAAGAGTCCAGAAATTTCAGATCCCCTTAGAGCTGTAGATACAGCAGCCTGTGAGTCATCTGACATGGATCCCAGAGATTGAACTCAGATCTCCTGGAAAATCAAACAATGTTCTTAACTCCTGAGCCATCTCTCCAGCTCCTGTATCTGAATGAAGATGCTATTATAATGGCCGCCCTATGTTTATGATAGCATCTTAACCTAAATATCTCCCAAGGGATCGACAAACATGATTAACTTGGGGGTGAGGGCTTCAACATAAATTTGGAAGGATACAGTGCCATCAGTTCAAGTTGAGTTCAGGTTTCTAACTTGAGGTTGTGCAGTTAGACTAGCCACATCTTATATAATATGGTGTGAAATTACCTTAGTTTTTCTATACATTGAGGATATATAAACATATTTTCATTGCTTTATAGTCTGATTCCACAATAGATTACACTATCACAGCAAAAATATCATTTCAAAGAAATGTATATCCTATATTAAAGAAATTTTATGTATCACACTGGGTCTTGAATGGCAGAGAAACTACTCAACCAAAGTTATGCTTTGAGCATTCGTTACAATAAGGGCAGCCATTCAGAATTTCCCTTTGATTTATTCGCAAAGTCCTTTTGTACCAGTCACATTTTCACAATGAGACTACATAGGGAACTCTGGCTTCTATTTCTAGAACATTCAGATCTATCTATTGGGCTTTTAAAGGCAGATGTTCTCCCAAGTGTTGTGGTTGGCCTGTTTCTTGTGGTTTAGACCAAGAGTGTAACCTAGTAGATTTTTAACATTTTGTCAATAAGAATTCTTCAAGATAAGCTAGAAATTTCCTAAGAGATTAGGCACAGGCAAACTATAAACTTTCTGAGGAAGAGTTTTTTAAAAAAATGATTTGCCTATGCCAGTTTTCTGTAAGTGCCATGCTGTTTGCAGCTTTATGATCAGTAACTCACTTGGCTTCTGAGAACACAGGCTCCTAATGTAAAGAAGAAAACCCAGCATTGACATGGACAAATGGCCCAGGTTAAATGAGTGATAAAGGAGGCAGTGATCAAGATCCAACTTTCTCTAATGCCCAAGACTCATCAACGCATGGATAGACACATAATTTTTCAGTATTTTAATATTCATTTTTATGATGTTATTATGGCAAACAGCCAAAACAAAAAAAAATGATTATTTAGAGAGTATGAGCCTTACCTATTCTAATGTGTTAATGTGTCTTCATGCACTTTAATACTATTAAAATAGTAATTAAGGTTATAGAAGTTTAACACATGCTACCAAGAACATAGTCTGGTGTGGGTCTACAGACTTTAACTTAAAAGCTTGAGCATATTAAAGGTAGGACCAAGAATTACACAGAAGGACATGCAGTAGGAAGATAGGGATAGAAAAAATGAAGAAAACCAATCCAGTAATTCCAGGAAATATTCCATTTTTTTTTTGAGAGAGAGTCTCATGATATAGTTCTTTCTGGTCTGTGATTCACTATCTTCACTAAATTGGCCTAGAATTGAGAGACTCAATTGCCTCTCAAGTGCTGAGATTGCAGGTGTGAACCATTCTGCTTTGCAAGAGTAGTCTTTAAGCATATGTCTATATGTGTTTATGTGTGGATCTTCCTTTGCATATAAGTTCAAATGTTAATCTCTCTCTCTCCATCCCCATCTCTGTGGGAGTGAGGGGTTATATGCAGATGCCAGTGGGGAACTTTGGGTATCATTCTCAAATCTCTGATCTCCTTTGAGACAGTGCCTTTCACATAATAAACAATATTTATGTTATTATTTTTAATTAATTAATTAATTAATTTTATATCCATATCATAGTTTTCCCTCCCTCTTTTCCTCTCAGTCCCTCCCTCTCTGCACCTCTTCTCTCCCCCATTTAGCCTTTCTCTTAACCCCACCTCCCTTTCTCCTCAGAGAAGGGAAGGCCTCCTATGGATATGAACCCACTTTGTTATATCAAGTTCCAGAAGGACTACGTACATCTTCTATTGAACCTAGACAAGACAGCCCAATCAAAGTACTTCTGCAGATATTACTATCCCTGCTATCAAGCTATATTACAGAGAAATAGTATAAAAACCACATGGTATTGGTATGAAAACAGACAGGTTGATTGACGAAATAAATCCACGCACCTATGGATACTTGATTTTTGACAAAGAATCCAAAACCATACAATGGGAAAAAAAAGCATATTCAACCAATGATGCTTGACTAATTGGATGTTTGCATGTAAAAAAAATGCATATAGATTTATATTTATCATCCTGCATAAAACTCAAGCCTAAGTGGATCAAAAACCTTAACATAAGACCAGATTCATGAAATCTCATAGAAGAGAAAGTTGAAAATATCCTGGAATGATTGGTGTAGGGTACAACTTCCTAAATATTGTACCAACAGCTCAGCTACTAAGATCAACAGCTAATACGTGAAACCTGGTGAAACTGAAAACCTTCTGTAAGACAAGGTACACCATCAATAGAACAAAACAGCTACAGAATGGGAAAAGATCTTCACAACCCTACATATGACCGAGGGTTGATATCCAAAATATAAAAGAATTCAAGAAATTAAACATCATGAAACAAAATAATATTACTTTTTGATTAGTGACTACCTAAAATATTATCATCTATATAATATTATAATTTCAAAACAGTGCACAACTCTAAAAATGATCTTTGTGTTGAAATTTTAATTTCCAATTGTTATGAAGATTGTGTTCATTATTATACCCTGAGTTTCTAGGCAGAGAGGAATACATAGATGAATGAACTCAGAGTTACTAAGTACACATAAGATTCAAGATTCTTCAAAGAAATCAACATGATAAAGTGTAATATTTCCTTGTAAAATTATTTCATTCTAGGAAAATTACTGTGGCTCTGGGATTTTTCTCTTAAATTTTAAGAGACATATGATCTGCCTATGATGAATATTATTAGAGCTCAACCAACTACACCTGAATACTTAAATATTTGATAAGGAGAAAGTTATGAATTAAAGTTGCAGTTTTACATGCATTAGAACTTCAGTCATATTTTTTGTTTAAGACTATGAATCCATTTAAACAGTATACTAAATCAGTTCTTACCTGGTAAGACATGCATTAAACCAACATTTTGTTACATAGAAATCTTAAACCAAGACTGAAGATATAGCTCACTGGCTAGGGCAATCACACATCCATGAGACTATGAGTTCAATTCCTGATGTGGAAAAAAGTCCCTAAATTTAAGTCTCAGATTAGTTTTATATTTTCCAGAAGATTTCTGAGGATTAAAAATATTAATTTGGTTGTATCATGTATACTTCCATGTATACAATTTGTAATTGTGAACAGTCCATTCATTTTAGGCTTTTATGGGCATCAGCCATATACTATGATAAAAAAAAGTCAACCTTTTTTTATGATAATTGTGGCTATGCCAAAATTTCATCAGCTATTCAGAATCTTAACTTTTTTAATAGCTGTGTAGTATTCTATTGTGTAAATTTAATTTAATCACTAATGTTACCAGCATATACTGCGATGAATAAGTTGTGTAATTCATTTGTAACCTAAAATGCAAAACATAAATGATTTTAAACAGCATTTTAATATCATATGCATTTTAATAAACTCACAAAAATAATGCAAGTAAGGACAGAGTTAATTGTATAGAAATATTACTGCATGAAAAAAAGTTAAAATTAATATTATAGTATTTTAATATCTTTCATCATTAAAATAGCTTGATATACACATGTGAGACTGCAATTACCTTAACTGGAGTAATTAACCTGCAATATAATTAATAACTTTTTTCAAATAAGAAACTGAAGAGATTTGTATTTGTCAACTTTGAACTTTCATAATTTAATACTTACACATGGCAATGGCAGCCACAATTTCCTTCACAGGACACTGTTATATGCCTGTTGTACTTTTGTCATTTATTGGAACTTACCTTCCTGACTCAAAGGTGAACCAAGTTGAGTCCCGACCATATCTCCTCAGTGAGCTAAGAGGCCACATCACTAGCTTGACCTTGGCATTGTGGATATCCCAGAGATAGATATTCTCATGAGTGATCTGCATTGTGCATTCACCATAAATATCCAGGTTTGGTGTAGGCATAAGATAAACATTGAATCGTTCTACAAAGAAACAAAAAGTATGGAGAGAAATTAATAAATTGTTCTCACTGTCCTTGGTACCACTAATGTACACTGCAAAACACTAACTCTTTTTAAAGAAAATATATATATGAAGAAAGAAGTTCACTAAACTACCTTCACTTATTTATTCATTCACATTGGACAAAACTAAATTATATGCATGCTCTATAGTACGTACTGCAAAATGATTAAATTGAAACATTAGGGTAAATGCTAAGTAGAGTATCTTTCCAAATGGTGTTTACTTTGCTTCTTCACACAGTTGATTATCATAAATGCGATTATAAAAAAAATCATTTATTTAAGAAATACAGAATCAGACACTTTTGACCTATAATATTTAATGTACAGAGTGACTCCATAATTACTGAAGCACTTTAAAACAATTCATTGTACATATAAAAACATCATAGTTCTGATCAGACACTGCATATGGTAATTGTTCATTACCATCTTCTACAAAATTTAAGAAATGTCCTTGGTAAGCAAGCTAAAGATATATAATTTTGTTCATTCCAGTATATCTTAAGGTTGAAATCCTATTATTATGCAGTGATTCTAAACCTTGTTTTGCAATTTTCTGTGCATCTCCAAGGCTATTGCAAAGTCCTGTGGCCTTTGATTCCCATTTAAATGCATTGAATGCACTTTAGTTCAGAAAAAATGGAGTTGTAAGTTCCAGGAAATAAAGAACCTATAAAGCTCTATATAAAGTAAGTGTGCTTCCTAGGACCATTTCCATGGTTTATAGTAAGTGATAAATATCAATCTGTCAAGACATATGAATGAAGTAAATACATAATGAATAGAAGATGTGAAAATGGAGGAAATACGAAAAATAACACCATGATAAGAAATTCAATAATTGCTGGAAGAGAGGTCTCTCTCTATTATAAACTTAATTGTAGAGAGTGTTGAAGAGGTGGTGTGGTTGAATTAATTATTTTGAAAGGCCCACTTAGGCAGCTGCATTTAGAAGATACATCCTGGGATATGTTGCTATCTATCATAGCTCCATGTTCTTAAATACTGAATGTTTACAGTTGCACATGTGAATTGTTTAGATAATAAGAATTTTTTTTATTGAAGATGTTATTCCAGGCAAGGATTCTGTGAAGCAATGAAACATATTAAGATGCCAAGTGGGTTAAATTACCTGAAGCATGAAGGCTTGAACCTTGCTAGCCACATAACTCATATTTCTATCCAGTTACAGAATTTTTTTTAAAAAAGACAATATTTTTACTTTGGTTTGTGATCCCTGGAACAAATATGTGTATGGATTTCATATTTATTTCCAAGGAAATACTAATGAAAATAGGTGCTGAAAATGAAAAAAAAAACATTGCCTTATTAGTTATCTACAATGAAAAATGTCCAAATATGTACATATTCCAAACATCATATGTATGACTGCGTATAGTCATTTAAAACATCAACATTTAGAATTACATCAGTCAAATACACACCAAAATTCTCCTTCCAGTGGGATTATAACCAATCACTTAATCAATAATGAAGATGCAGATTTATGTAACAGTTTTATATAAATGATACTTGAACCTAGTGACAATGACTCAGAAATCTAGACAATGATTGAACATACTTCCTTGGCCAAGTTCCTTTTTATGAAGTTTATCATTTGTATATGTGACTCAAATCATATACATATATATATATATATATATAATATACATATATGTATATATGTATATATATATGTATACATATATGTATATATGTATATATATATGTATATATATACATATATATATACATATATATATATATATATATATATCTCAGTGGCATCTTTTGTGCATAAAGAAATGCTACCATAAAAGTGAAAAGTAAAATATTCCTCTCTACTTTTCCTTTCCATTAATTTCAATCTGAAGATAGCCAAAGAATCAATATCAGGATGCTAATACATAAAAATCCTCCAAAATACTGAAACAAGCAGACAAAATTAAACAATACCACTACTTAGGAGTCTTTTGACTGTTAATAATCCAGAGTTTGTTATCTAAAAATTAGGACATGTTCAAATTACTTTACCAATGAATTAAAAATGAATAGCATTGTAGTTTTACAGAAATATTCATATGATCAAATATAGGTGACAAAACTTTATAATTGTGGAATGAATATCAACTTTTTACAGGACTTTGGAGATAGGTATGGAATTATAAATATATTAATTTAAAAAGAGTCACATGACAAAATTTTTAAGTATTAAAACCATGGAGCCATTTTTACACAAACATAAAATGTGACTGAATGACTTGTCTCAAAGTCAGTCTCCCATGGCCAACTCTACCTAGGGCAAAGCAGATGCTATTACTCATCAGCTTCCATTTTTCTCTCTTGTTTCTGCCTTTTCCTTGCATCTGGCACCTTTTAACCATAAGGATAACTCTTTTTGTTGTTGTTGTTATTATGGTTTAGAAATCAAAGCCCATTATCTACTAGTGACTGATTTTTAGGAATTTCTGTTTTAATTAAAGTGGTGCTAATTACTTCTAAAAACTGTGAAGATTTTTGTTGAAAGGTTATCTTAACACGGATGATTTCATATTTTTTAATGTTTGATTTTTAGATTTCTATTTGACAATGTTATATGTCTACATGATATATTTTGGTTCGTTTCACCTCCATTACTCTTATTTGATGTCACTCTCTGGATGGAGCCTTCTTCTCAAAAACTTTGCTTCCTACATCCATGACCTCTTTTTCTGTGTGGCCCACAAGTTTAAATTTTCTTGCCTAGGTGTGGAAGAAAGGCTACTTTCTGGAGAAGAAGCAATTCATCTGCATCACTAAGGACAATGACATCATTCACCCAAACAACTATAGCTACCAACAGTTTCTCAAGAAGGTGGAATGAATACATGAGGCCAGTATTTTAAAACATTGTTAAAGAATGCAAAGAACCTACATTTCATTTTCATGATCTAAGCACCAGTTTTTAGATTTGATGTTCATCAAAATTGCCTGTAAGGTAAGTTTAAACAGAATCTAAGCTTCATGCAGTCTTGATAGCATTGATAGGCAGATCTGAGTTTTTTATTCATTCCAGGAGATGATGAGGTTTTGACTTTGAGTTCCTGAATTTTTATATTGTTGATTTGTAAAATTCATTTAAAAATATGGCTAAGAAAGAAATAATGGGAGGAAAAAGGAATGTTTGTAAAAAGTGACTCCACTTTCTAGTTGAACAAACCAGCACATTCCCTGCAAAATCAAGCTCTAATGTTTGCTGATAGACCTTATCTCAACTATCTTGTAACTCACTTGAAAAGAACAATTTCATATGCAAACTGGAACAAAGGAAAAGAGATCAAAGGAAAAATGTTACATGAAATTTTATCATTTGAAAAGGTATAAATTCTTATTTGGTGTGATCACAGTAATAAAAACATTACCAAAGAAGATTAAATATTCCATTTCTAAGTAGCAAAAAATTAAAAATTAAATTAAAAATAAAAGCAATTATTATTCTTGGTGATAATAATATAAATACCTTTCTACACATATTGTCAATGCTGATGAAAGTAGGATGAAATGATTTTTATGTTATATAAATGATTATCAGATTAGATGTGCCTTTTCTCAAAAGTATAGAATTTAAGAAAATCCCCAAACTATCATCCATAAATCTACATCTTGATGAAATTCAGGGTTATATACTACCTGTTATTCAAGAACATGAAACTTTGTTTGAAATGTCCAAATAAGAAACAAAATTGAGTGTTGATTTAAACTAGTTTGTGTAACAAAGCTATATAATAGAATCTAATCTATAAGCGTGTTTGCCAGAGCATTTCACACAAGAACAAAAACAAGATCAAACAAACAACAAAAACAAGCAAACAAAGACACAAAAACAAACCATGCCCAAACATGTTTTTAAACATGGGTAAGATTATAACCTTAGTAATTGTCCAGTAGGTATTATAAAATGGGTTTTGTTAAATGGTTTTGGTTAAATGATGGTAGTTGTGGGCAAGAAACATGGTCTAGGTGAAGGATCCTACTTAGACTATGCAACAGAATGGGTCATTGATTCACAGAAGGGATGAAGTCTTCCTCACTCAGCTGGTGGAACTTTGAATTGTTCTAACCAGTGTACAGACTAGCCAGTTTATACTTATTTGTTTAAGTGTGGAGTATAGAGGGAAGTGGAGCTTATGACTTCAGAAGCAATAAATCAGAGATACTATCTAGTGAATAGAAATAAATAAGCAGAATGGATGGAAATTATTTAGCCCTCTTTAATAATACTGCTTTTATTATTATTGATTACCCTAATAGAAAATGTATACCATGGTAAATAGTAAATTTCCATACACTTATTTTTTTTTTTACTTTTAATTAATACTTTCTTATTTTTTTGAGAATTTCACAATTTTTTTTTTCATTTTTCATCCTAACATTTTTTTCTTTGCAGGTCCTCTCAGATCCACTCCAAGTTCCTATACAAGTTCTTTATAATTTGTGTTGTCTATATACTTCTGGATGTGCAGTCATACACTGGCTTTAAGAAAACTGACTCTCTTCCACAGAAGCTTTTCTGTCAGGGGGTTCATGAACTATTTCTTTCTCCATGCTAAAATGCTACTTGGTTTGATATTATGTATTTCTTGTACAGACAATCTAGTTTATATGAGCTTAAACATGAAGTGGCCCTCTCTTGTCCCAAAGATAGTGTTTGGCTTCAGTAATTCTGAATATTTAGTTCTTAAAATCCCTAAGCCTTTGGGAGGGGGTTGAAAATGATGTTCCATTTGTGATGATGTACTACACAGTTACTTTTTCATGGTTCTGTAGCCAGTCATAAGTTTCTACATTAACGACCATCTACTGATAAAAGAAAAAATTTTGATGAAGTCTGACAGCTAGACTACAGGTAGAGACATGCAAATTCAGAAGGCAGTTTGAGAACATGTCCAAAGATACTACTGTTCTTCTTTACACCTCTTTCCTTTCATATGGTGCAATGTTAATTTCAATTTTTCTAGAGATACAAAGCACAGATAGAAAACAGTAACAGACAAGAAAATAGCCACATCTATTTAGCCATATATGTTTTGTAATAAATGGTATTTTCAAAAAGATGCTTTTGAAGACTTTATCTAAATTTCATGCACTTAGTATGTAGCTAACCAAGTGCATTTGTGAGAGCATGGTGGTACCACTAGTTTAGCTTTGCTAGAATACATTTGAGAAGCATTTGTTGGATGCTAATACATCATTGTTTGTCAAAAAATGTTCTATTCATTAGCTGAGTGCTCATCTATCCCTTTGCTCCCTTCAGATATGGTGAACCTGGAAATGATGAAATCTAGCACTAAGTAGCCTACATATCTGGAAACCAGGAGAGGTGCATGTATTAACCACCAAAAGCCAAAACAACCCAATCAAAAAATGGGATACAGAACTAAACTGAGAATTTACAACAGAGGAATATCAAATGGCTAAGAAACACCTTAAGAAATGTTTAAAGTCCTTAGTGATCAGAGAAATGCAAATCAAAAAACCCCTGAGATTCCACCTTACACCAATCAGAATGGCTAAGATCAAAACCTCAGGTGACAACATATGCTGGCAAGGATGTCAAGAAAGAGGAACACTACTCCATTGCTGGTAGGATTGCAAACTGATACAACCACTCTGGAAACCGATCTGGAGGTTCCTCAGAAAACTGTAAATAGAACTACGTGAAGACCCAGCAATACCACTCTTGGGAATATACCCAAAGGAAGCCCTACCATGCCACAGGGGCACATGTTCCACTATGTTTAGAGAGGTCTTGTTTTTGATAGCCAGAAGCAAGAAACAACCCAGATGTCCCATGACAGAAGAACGGATACAGAAAATGTGGTTCATTTGCACAATGGAATACTACTCAGCTACTAAGAATGATGACATCCTGAGTTTTTCAGACAAATAGATGGAACTAGAAAATATTATCCTGAGTGAGGTAACTCAGACCCAAAAGGACATGCATGGTATGTACTCACTAATGAGTGGATATTAGCCAAAACAAAAAAAAGGTACAGAATACCTGAGATACAGTCCACAGAACTCAAAAAGGTCAACTATCTTAAGGGCCCAAGTGAGGATGCCTCAGTCCCATTTGGGAGGGAGAAGAAAGCAACCACAAGAGGGGAGGGAGGGAGGAACATGGGAGGGAAAGGGGATGGAGGGGGTGAGAGGGGAACGTGATCTGGTATTGCGTGGGGGAAAAGGACTGAAGCCCTGAGGGCCAGGAGATAGAATGGAAACAGGCATCCTCAGGAGGTAGGAAGTTATGGGGACTCTCAAGAATGTAGCAGAGACCTGGGAGGTGAGAGACTTTCAGGGCTCAAAGGGAGGAACCTTAGATAAAAGGCCCCATACTGCAGAGAGGAAACTAACAGAGCCCACCTCCAACTGAAACACAGGGTATCAAGTGAGGGATGGGGTTGCCATCCCACGGTCAAAACTCTCATAATTGTTTTTGTCTGAAAGAACTGCAGTGATGGAAATGGAGAGGAACCTGAGGAAAAGAAGATCCAGCAACAGGCCCAAAGTGGGATCCAGCTCAAAGGAGGACCCCAAGACCTGAGAGTATTACTGAGGCTATGGAGAATTCACAAAAAGGGACTTATCATGACTACCCTCTGAAAGACCCAACAAGAAGCTGAAAGAATCAGATGCAGATATTTGCACCCAACCAATGGACAGAAGCTGATCACCGTGATAGAATTAGGGGAAAGCTGGAAGAAGCTGAGGAGGAAGGCAATCCTGTAGGAGGGAGAGCAGCCTCAATTAACCTGAACCCCCGAAATCTCTCATATTTCCATTCTTCCTATTTGTGTGAATTTCAGTTTCATTGTTTCCACATCAAAAATTATAGCCCTCATTTATTTTTAACAAATATATATTTATTAATAAATAAAAATAAGAATCATATTCATTTATAAATAAAACTAGTTATGAAATGGCTAATTATGACTATGTAACCAAAAATGTTGATTTTTTAAAATTTTATATGTTTTCTATTAACTCGTGAATTAAAATTACTACATGTACAGCTGTATTAATATACCTTTATAGAATTGATTAAGATTATTTATAAAAGAGAATATAAGCTAAATTTATAATATATAATATAATATATAAGCTAAATTTATAGTATATATAATACATAATTTATAATATATATAATTTATGTAATTATGTTATAATTTAAAATATATATGTATAATATAATTTATAATGTATATGTATATATATGTTAAATTTATACTGTAATTGGTTAAAAAAAGATGAAGATTTAGCAAGATGTGTTTTAGAAAAAATAGTTCATTTTTCTCCTTTCCCTGCTCCATAATAACTCTTTATTATCCTCTTCTTTTCCCCGATATTACATCAGCACATGCTCAGTGTTAAGTTTAATGGCATCCATGAGGATAGGAGCATCTTCATGCCAGGAATGACTTAGCCATTGTGATCTAGATTTAGCATTTCACTTTCCTTCTGTCAGGGAACCTACAAGGTAGTCATTCTTTCTCATTTGATCCAACACAATCCCTTTGGTGGTGGGTATCTGTCTTAGGAAAGAGAGTAGAAAAAAAATGGAGAAACCTTGCTAATTAGATGCTAATATTGGAAGTTTGGTTCTGTGTTTTCTTATTCCTAATAATGAGTCATTCAATAATTGTGTTTTGGAGGGTACAGACAGGAGAGCATTTCAGAGAACCACCACAAAAACTAGACCATTTCAGGGTTGTACACCTTGGTGAGAAGTTCTCATTTCTATACAGGTTCTATATTCCTGAATTATTTTCTTTTGCTCTAGACTTCCATTCTCTTTAGGCAAAAGACATCTGGCATATCTAGGCAAGTGTCCTGGTGCGGTCATGTCAAGATGAGTCAAAGGTAGACTAATCATAGATATCTCCCTGTTTTTCAAGAACTCCCATGCATGATTGAGGTAATCAGTGTGGAAATGTGGGCCACTGACTGATCAGCATCTGTGTATTTGACTAGCACGAGTAAGTGGATCACCGCTCCCCCCCCCCCACTGAGACCTATCATGGGGAAAACATAAAAAAAACTTTAGTTCCAAACAAGTGTTCACACTCTCTACTCTCCTTTTATCAAAGTTCTTTGTAAAATTGTGTATAATATGTGCCTCTCTGAAACAATTACAGGGATGGGGATGGAGAGGAGCCTGAGGAAAAGAAGGTCCAGTGACAGACCCATAGTGGAATCCTGCTCAAGGGGAGTTTCCTAGTCTTGACACTATTACTGAGGCTATGGAGAGCTCACAAAAGGGACCGAGCAGACTGCACTCCAGAAGACCCAACAAGCAGTTAAAAGAGTCAGATGCAGATATTTGTACTCAACTAATGGACAGAAGCAGTTGACCCCTGTTGTTGGATTAGGGAAGGCTGAAAGAAGCTGAGGAGAAGGACAAACCTGTAGGAGAACCAGCAGTCTCATTTAACCGGGACCCCCAAGATCTCTCAAACACTGGACCAGCAAACAGGCAGTATACAACTGGTGCTGATATGAGGCCCCCTACACACATACAGTAGAGGACTGCCAGGTCTGTGTTCAGAGATGATGCACCTAACCCTCAAGAGACTGGAGGCCCCAGAAAGTATAGAGGTTTGGTGTTGTTGGGGGTGGGGACATCCACGTGGAGACAGGGGCGTGGGGAGGAGGTATGTGATATGGAACAGTCAGAATGGATGGGGTGTGTGGAGGGGAATAAAATATGGAGTGTAAAAAATAAACACATAAATTAAGAAAAAAGAATTGTATATAATAATTCTCCATCCCATTCCAAGTACTTTTCAATCACTACATGGCTCTTGTTGGAAAATTCTGAGCCCCAAAATCCAATTCTATAGTTGTTATTTCACAATTGTCAGATGATGTTTGTAAACATGATATTTGTGAAAGAATAGAAAGGGGGGAGAGAGAGAGAGAGAGAGAGAGAGAGAGAGAGAGAGAGAGAGAGAGAGAGAGAGAGAGATTTAGGAAGGAAGGAAGGAAGGAAGGAAGGAGGGAGGGAGGAAAGGAAGGAGAGAAGGAAGAAAGAAGGAAGGAAGGAAGGAAGGAAGGAAGGAAGGAAAGGAAGGAAAGGAAAGGAAAGGAAGAGAGAAAGAAAGAAAGAAAGAAAGAAAGAAAGAAAGAAAGAAAGAAAGAAAGAAAGAAAGAAAGAAAGAAAGAAAGAAAGAAGGATTTAGTCAGTACTATCTAGGCAAATGATCAGACACAGGTGTAGTATGAAGCACTGAGGAGTAGGCAACATGAATTATGAACAAATGAGCAAACACTTGAGATTTAGTACTGATATCTATCCTGGTTTGGAATGTGGGTTCACTCTATTGTGTGATACAATCTACCTTAAGTTACATGAATTAAATGCAACCTCATCTTACACAGAGGAAAAGAAGACAGACAGTGCTAGCCTATTGTATTTTATGTAATCCTATTTTAAAATTTCTATAAGACAGTGATATTGCAATAATAAAGAGACTGAGAGATAGGAGGAAGTAAATTGTGTATCTAGATACATCTTTAGATAATTAGGAATAAAACAAAACATGACTTATACTTGTCAAAATTTATAGATCATTTTGGAAAATGTGATTCCATTCCTACTTAAATATGAGTTTATTAAAATTTATATGATTGTAAGGTGGTTATAAATTGCACTTCCTATTGCCATCTGCTCAATCCAAAGGCTACTGTGAAGTACTGAAATACCTGTATTTCTTTAATTAATCACTAATACTTAAAATTCTTAGTGAATTTTTAATGCTCCAGTCATTTCCAAATTTTGCAAAATGTGACAGATGAAAAAATTTTCAAAGTAAATCAAGTTTATTCAATAATTATGAAAATAATTTAAAAATAAAATTATTATTTTTTGTAGATGTAATTAATCTTCATTTAGAGTACACATTTTAATAGCTGATTAGTATTCCATTGTGTAAAGGAACCACATTTTTTTTAAAAGATTTATTTATTATTATATATATGTAAGTGCACTGTAGCTGTCTTCAGATGCCCCAGAAGAGGGTATCAGATCTCATTATGGATGGTTGTGAGCCACCATGTGGTTGCTGGGATTTGAACTCAGGACCTTAGGAAGAGCAGTCAGTGCTCTTAACCACTGAGCCATCTCTCCAGCCCGGAACCACATTTTTTAATCCATTCTTTAGTTGAGGGACATCTGGTTGTTTTTAGTTACTGGGTATTAAGAATAAAAGTGCTATACACGTAGCTGAGCAAGGGTACTTGTGGGATGGTGGAGCATCATTTGGGCATATGCTCCAAAAATGCCAGGAGTAGTATAGATGAAAACGGAAGTAGAACTACTTTTATTTTAAAGTTAAATATGGTCATTTTAATATCATCTGAACTGGAATATACCTATGTTTTTTTTATTTTCTATATATATTTTTTTATTTACATTCCTAATGATTTCCCCTTTCCCGGTTCCTCCCACCGCGAAAGTCCAACAAACCCTCTTCCCTCCCCCTGTTCCCCATTCAACCCCCTCTCGCTTCACTGTCCTGGCATTCCCCTACATCTAGTCTTTCCAGGACCAGGGGTCTCTTCTTCAATCTTCTTGGAAATCTATTGATATGTGAATTGTGTCTTGGGCATTCTGAGATTCTGGGTTAATATCCCCTTATCAGTGACTGCATACCATGTGTGTTCTTTTGTGATTGGGTTACCTCACTAAGGATGCTATTTTCCAGTTCTGTCCATTTGCCTAGGAATTTCGTGAATCCATTGTTTTTAATTGCAGAGTAGTATTCCATTGTGTAAATATACCACATCTTCTGAATCCATTCATCCATTGAGGGACATCTGGGTTCTTTCCAGCTTCTGGCTATTATAAATAAGGCTGCTATGAACATAGTGGAGCATGTGTCCTTATTGCACGCAGAGGAAGCCTCTGGGTGTATGCCCAGGAGTGGTATAGCAGGATCCTCTGGGAGTATCATGCCCAGGGTTCTGAGAAACCGCCAGACTGCTTTCCAGAGTGGTTGTACCAGCTTGCAATCCCAACAGCAGTGGAGGAGTGTTCCTCTTTCTCCACATCCTCACCAACAACTGTTGTCTCCTGTGTTTTTGATCTTAGCCATTCTGACTGGTGTGAGGTGGAATCTCAGGGTTGTTTTGATTTGCATTTCCCTAATGACTAAGAATGTTGAACATTTCTGTAGGTGCTTCTCAGCCATTCGATATTCTTCAGGTGACAACTCTTTGTTTAGCTCTATATCCCATTTTTTAATAGGGTTTTTTTTTTGCTCTCTGGAGTATAACTTCTTGAGTTCTTTGTACATATTGGATATTAGCCCTCTGTCGGATATAGGGTTGGTAAAGATCTTTTCCCAGTTTGTTGGCTGCCACTTTGTCCTTTTGACAGTGTGCTTTGTCTTACAGAAACTTTGTAATTTTATGAGGTCCCATTTGTCTATTCTTGATCTTAGAGCATAAGCTATTGGTGTTCTGTTCAGGAAATTTTCCCCTGTGCCCATATGTTCAAGGTTCTTCCCTAGTTTCCTTTCTGTTAGTTTCAGTGTGTCTGGTTTTATGTGGAGGTCCTTGATTCACTTGGAATTGAGCTTAGTGCAAGGAGATAAGAATGGATCAATTTGCATTCTTCTGCATGTTGACCTCCAGGTGAACCAGCACCACTTGTTGAAAAGGCTATCTTTTTTCCACTGGATGGTTTTAGCTCCTTTGTCAAAGATCAAGTAACCATAGGAGTGTGGATTCATTTCTGGGTGTTCAATTCTGTTCCATTGATCTACATGCCTGTCACTGTACCAATACCATGCAGTTTTTAAGACTATTGCTCTGTAGTACAGCTTGAGGTCTATGATGGTGATTCCCCCAGAAGATCTTTTACTGTTGAGAATAGTTTTAGCTTTCCTGGGTTTTCTGTTATTCCAGATGAATTTTTGAATTGCTCTTTCTAGCTCTGTGAAGAATTGAGTTGGGATTTTGATGAGGATTGCATTGAATCTGTATATTGCTTTTGGCAAGATGTTCATTTTTACTATATTAATGCTGCCAATTCATGAGCATGGAAGATTTTTCCATCTTCTGAGGTCTTCTTCAATTTCTTTCTTCAGAGACTTGAAGTTCTGATCATACAGATCTTTCACTTGTTTGGTTAGAGTCCCACAATGATACTTTATATTGTTTGTGGCTATCGTGAAGGGTGTCATTTCTCTTATTTCTTTCTCAGCCTGCTTATCCTTTGAGTATAGGAAGGCCACTGATTTGTCTGAGTTGATTTTATATCAGGCCACTTTGCTGAAGTTGTTTATCAGCTGTAGGAGTTCTCTGGTAGAGGAAGTAGAACTACTTTCACCAGCAATGCTCACTAATGTATGAACATCATCATACAAATTATCATTATTTTACATATCAAATATTTAACATTTTATCACACCTATTATAAGTGTATTTTTTTCATATGCTATTACTTATTTCCTGATGATAAAATTTCCAATAATATTTTACTCTATAGCTATACTACTATTTATTTGAAAATTATTCATTTAAAAAATGCTGAAGATAAGTCAATGTTTTCTAAATTACAATTAATGTGCAATTAAATGACTTGTAGCTCAATTTGATTAGTTTAGTTTCACTAAACTAATTAAATTAGTTGAACTGCTTAGTTTCACTGATAGGATTTACTTTTGATCATTGGGCTAAATGGCACAAATTTCTTCAAGAATTGTTTGAAGTAGCATTGCAAATACACACACACACACACACACACACACACACACACACACACACATTCTTTTAAATGTTTTGGCCAGACCTTAAAAAAATTAGCTGTTTTCTTTCTTTTGTTGATTTGAGAGTTGTGTACATGAGGACCTTTCATTATAATATGAATATTTTAGCTCATATTTGTATTATAATTCCCTTTTTATTTATTAAAGAAGTAGGAAGTAATTTTAATGTCATTTTCATAATATATTCTTGATTATGGAAGATTATTCCATATTTTGACATATAATGTGATGTTTATATCTTTTGCTTTTGACACAGTATACCAGGTCAAGCTTTAGCAGAGTGTAAATTTCTTCCATCTGTGGTGTGTTTTTTTTTATTTACTTCACCTAAAAATATTGTGGTGATTTTGGCATTTATAAATTTGATTTTTGATGAATTCTTGCTGATTTCTTTTTATAGTTCATGCTTCTAGTGTTGTATGTAAGATAGAGTTGTCTTTAGTTATACCCATCTTAAATAAATTCTTTTGTATGCTATGGACTAGAGAGTATGATTTTGCTGTCTGACAAAACTCTTCCTGGGACAGAGAAGCGAGAGGGAGTTGAATGGGGAACAGAGGGAGGGAAGGGGGCTTATGGGACTTTCGGGGAGGGAGGAAACGGGAAAGGGGAAATGATTTTGAATGTAAATAAAAAAAACTTAGAAAAAAAAACTCTTCCTGGGGATCCCTTGGCAAAGCAAATTACAGACATCACAAAGTTTGAATGAGTTGAACCAGCCAATCAGAGTTCAGAAAGGACTAGAAAGGGTGAGCTTATTGAGTAGTAATCCTTTGAGATGACAATTACATCTGGCAAATAAAAGATACTTTTACAAGGAACTAACATGGAAATCCAAATTTGAAAATGTGCAGATTGAGAGACTTTGAAGCCCTCATACCTAAATGGGAATTCTTCAAAGCTATTCCCTCAAGGTTCAGAGATTTATGTAAAAGAGGAGATAGGAAGATTGTAGGAGCCAGAGGTGACAGATGACTAAAAAATAAAAATAAAATAAAATAGAACCAATATCTTTCAGGTATAACACATAAACATTGTGAAAGCATGCAAATGCCTTCATAGGCTTAAGGCAGATGGGGTCCCAGCATTGAGAAAGAAAAGTAGACATTAGCTCCCACCCATAATGAAGAAGATATATGCAACTGAACTCACTGGTGAAGGAAAATTAAATTTTCTTCAATGTAGTTTGACCAGGTATATTAACAACATTTCAGAGTAGGTGCCATGTCCAGGAGGAGATGGCAAACATTAACAATTTCAAGTGTATGTTTATAAATGTTTTGTATTAGATTACTTTCTCATATTGGTCTTTTCCTTTTATGTTTTGGTTTCCATTTATGTGAAGTTTGTGTGTGTGTGTGTGTGTGTGTGTTTCCTAGTTTTTTGTTTGATTTTTAAAGAGAAGAAACTTTAAGTTTCGTAGATAGAGAGGTGAGACAGATGTGGAAGGAATTGAATGTGAGGAAAAACATCAAATTCTCTTGTGTAAGAAAACTTTTACAATAAGAAAAACATCAAAACGCCTTTAAATATGTAAATTGTAAAGATTTTAATTATCTAACTAAAACATTTAATACCTGCATCATAATTTTTAAAGAAATTAAGGGGGCCGCCAGGCTCAGAGACAGACATGCATATCGCTTGGGTCTCAGGCAGCTTGTGTGTACCCTGCTCCCAAGAGCTGGGAAGGTCTGCAGTAATGGACAGGCAAGCTCTGCTGTGGGACGTCTGCCTTGCAGAGGGACCCCTCCCCTCCCCCCTCACTGGGCGGAAGCCTACCAGCTTCACTTTGGCGACCTCTGTTCCAGTAGACTGCACTGAGGAGACAGGTATCCAGGTTCTCTCCAATATAACATCGCTTGGGACACGGTCTGTTGGGGCTTCCGTCTGCTCCCAAGAACGAGACAGCGCTGTGGTCATCTGGGCACCAGCTCTGCTGTGGGCCATCGCCTCTGCAGGGTGAACTGCACTGCCAAGAGAGTGCAGAGTGCACTCCGCCATCTTTGCTCCAGTGGCCAGGTAGTTGGGACCGCCAGGCTCAGAGACAGAGAGGCAACACTCCTCCACTGATGGTGGAATTACAAGCTGGTACAACCACTCTGGAAAGCAGTCTGGCGGTTCCTCAGAAAACTGGGCATGACACTCCCGGAGGATCCGGCTATACCACTCCTGGGCATATACCCAGAGGCTTTACCTGCATGCAATAAGGACACATGCTCCGCTATGTTCATAGCAGCCTTATTTATAATAGCCAGAACCTGGAAAGAACCCAGATGTCACTCAACGGAGGAATGGATTCAGAAGATGTGGTATATCTACACAATGGAATACTACTCTGCAATTAAAAACAATGAATTCACGAAATTCCTAGGCAAATGGTCAGAACTTGAAAATATCATCCTTACTGAGGTAAGCCAATCACAAAAGAACACACATGGTATGCAGTCACTGATAAGGGGATACTAACCCAGAATCTCGGAATACCCTAGACACAATTCGCATATCAATAGATTTCTAAGAAGATGGAAGGAGAGACCCCTGGTCCTGGAAAGACTGGATGTAGGGGAAGGCCAGGACAGAGAAAGGAGAGGGGGTTGAATGGAGAAAAGAGGGAGGGAAGGGGGCTTATGGTACTTTCGGGGAGATAGGAAACTGGAAAGGGGAAATGATTTGGAATGTAAATAAAAAAAATGAATCAACGGTTAGATGCACTTTCAAAGGAATCACAAAAATTGCATAAAGAAATGCAGAAGAATATGGGTCAACAAATGGATGCCCAGAGGGAGGCAACACAAAAATTGCTTAAAGAAATGAATCAACGGTTAGATGCCCTTACAAAGGAAACACGAGAACTGCTTAAAGAAATGAAGGAGACGATGGAACAACAGATGGAATCCCATGAGGAGGATACACAAAAATCGCTTAGAGAAATACAGGAGAACTTGGGTCAACAGGCAGAAATCCTGAAAGAGCTAATGCAAAAATACCTTAAAGAAATACAGGAAAATACAAACAAACAAGTGAAGGATCTGAGCAAATCCATCCAGGATCTAAAAAAGGAAGTAGAAACAAATAAGAAATCACAAAGGGAGACAACTTTGAAGATAGAAAACCTTGGGAAGAAATCAGGAGTCATAGATGCAAACATCAACAATACAATACAAGAGATGGAAGAAAGAATCTCAGGTGCTGAAGACTCCATAGAAAGCATCGACTCAACAGTCAAAGAAAATTAAAAATGCAAAAAACGTGTAACCCAAAACATCCAGGAAATCCAGCACACAATGAGAAGACCAAACCTAAGGATTATAGGTACAGATGAGAGTGAAGATTTGCAACTTAAAGGGCCAGTAAACATCTTCAACAAAATTATGGAGGAAAACTTCCCTAACCTAAAGAGAGAGATGCCAATGAATGTACAAGAAGCCTACAGAACTCCAAACAGACTGGACCAGAACAGAAATACCTCCCGTCACATAATAATCAAAACACAAAATGTACTAAACAAAGAAAGAATACTAAAAGCAGTAAGAGAAAAGGGCCAAGTAACATACAAAGGAAGACCTATCCGAATCACATCAGACTTCTCACCAGAGACTATGAAAGCCAGAAGATCCTGGGCAGATCTCATGCAGACACTAAGAGAGCACAAATGCTAGCCTAGACTACTATACGCAGCAAAACTCTCAATCACCATAGATGGAGAGACCAAGATATTCCATGATAAAACCAAATTTTCATAGTATCTTTCCACAAACCCAGCCCTGCAAAGGATAATAGGTGAAAACCGCCAAAACAGGGAGAGAAACAACACCCTGGAAAAAATGAGATAGTAACCTTCTTGCTTCAAACCAAAAAGTAGTTAATCACTCAAACATAAAGATAGTGTCAAGAATGGCAGGTGGCAATAATCACTATTCCTTAATCTCTCTTAATACCAATGGTCTCAATTCCCCAATAAAAAGACATAGACTAACAGACTGGATATGTAAACAGGACCCAGCATTTTGCTGCATGCAGGAAACGCACCTCAGTGTCAAAGACAAACACTACCTCAGAGTAAAAGGGTGGAAAACAATTTTACAAGCAAAAGGCCCCAAGAAACGAGGTGGAGTAGCCATCCTAATATCAGATAAAATTGATTTTCAACCTAAAGTCATCAAAAAAGACACAGGAGGACACTACATAATGATCAAGGGAAAAATCCACCAACAAGAACACTTAATTCTGAATATCTATGCTCCTAATGCAAGGGAACCCTCATTAGTAAAGGAAACTTTACTAAAGCTCAAAGCACACATCGCACCTCACACAGTAATAGTGGGTGACTTCAACACCCTACTCTCAAATGGATCGCTCAGGAAAGCAGAAAGTAACAGGGACACAATGAATCTAATTGAAGCCTTGGACCAAATGGAACTAACAGATATATATAGAACAATTCATCCTAAAGCAAAAGAATACACCTTCTTCCCAGCACCTCATGGTACCTTCTCAAAAATCGACCATATAATTGGTCACAAATCAGACCTCAACAGATATAAGAAGATAGAACTAATCCCATGCCTCCTATCAGATCACTATGGAATAAGGGTGGTCTTCAATGGCATCAAAACCAAAAGAAAACCCACATACACATGGAGGCTGAACAATGCTCTGGTCAATGATAACTTGGTCAAGGTGGAAATAAAGAAAGAAATCAAAGACTTTTTGAAATTCAATGAAAATGAAAGCACAACATACCCTAATTTATGGGATACAATGAAAGCAGTGCTAAGAGGAAAATTCATAGCCCTGAGTGCTGCCAGAAAGAAACAGGAGACAGCATACACTAACAGCTTAATGACACACCTGATAGCCCTGGGTCAAAAAGAAGCAAATACACCAAAGAGGAGTAGACTGCAGGAAATCATCAAACTCAGGGCTGAAATCAATCAAGTAGAAACAAATAAAACCTTACAAAGAATCAACAAAACGAGGAGTTGGTTCTTTGAGCAAATCAACAAGATAGATAAGCCCTTAGCCAGACTAACCAGAGGACACAGAGACAGTATCTAAATTAATAAAATCAGAAACGAAAAGAGAGAGATAACAACAGAAACTGAGGAAATTCAAAAAATCATCATATCGTACTACAAAAACCTGTATTCAACACAACTAGAAAATCTCGATGAAATGGACAATTTCCTTCACTGATACCAAATACCAAAATTAAATCAGGATCAAATAGACCATCTAAACAGTCCTATAACCCCTGAAGAAATAGAAATAGTCATTGTAAGTCTTCCAACCAAAAAAAGCACAGGTCCAGATGGTTTTAGTGCAGACTTCTATCAGACCTTCAAAGAAGACCTAACACCAATACTCTTCAAACTGTTCCACAAAATAGAAAGAGAGGGACACTACCCAACTCGTACTATGAAGCCACAATTATACTAATACCAAAAGCACACAAAGATCCGACAAAGAAAGAGAATCTCAGGCCAATCTCTCTTATGAATATTGATGCAAAAATATTGAATAAAATTCTTGCCAACCGAATCCAAGAACACATCAAAATGATCATTCACTACGATCAAGTTGGCTTCATCCCAGGCATGCGGGGATGGTTCAATATAAGGAAATCCATCAATGTAATCCACTATATAAACAATCTCAAAGAGAAAAACCACATGGTCATCACATTTGATGCTGAGAAAGCATTTGACAAAATTCAGCATCCTTTCATGCTAAAGGTATTGGAAAGATCAGGAATTCAAGGTCCATATCTAAACATAGTAAAAGCAATTTACAGCAAACCGGTAGCCAACATCAATCTAAATGGAGAGAAACGTGAAGCAATTCTACTAAAATCCGGGACCAGACAAGGCTGCCCTCTCTCTCCATATCTTTTCAATATTGTACTTGAAGTTCTAGCTAGAACAATTAGACAACAAAAGGAGGTCAAAGGGATACAAATTGGAAGGGAAGAAGTCAAACTATCACTATTTGCAGACGATATGATAGTATACTTAAGCGACCCAAAGAACTCCACCAGAGAACTCCTACAGCTGAACAACTTCAGCAAAGTGGCCGGATATAAAGTCAACTCAAGCAAGTCAGTAGCCTTCCTATACTCAAAGGATAATCAGGCTGAGAAAAAAGTAAGAGAAATGATATCCTGCACAATTGCCACAAACCATATAAAGTATCTTTGCGTGACTCTAACCAAACAAGTGAAAGATCTGTATGACAAGAACTTCAAGTCTCTGAAGAAAAAAATTGAAGAAGACCTCAGGAGATGGAAAAATCTGCCATGCTCGTGTATTGGCAGGATTAATATAGTAAAAATGATCATCTTGCCGAAAGCAATATATAGATTCAGTGCAATCCCCATCAAAATCCCAACTCAATTCTTCATAGAGTTAGAAAGAGCAATTCAAAAATTCATCTGGAATATCAGAAAACCCAGGATAGCTAAAACTATTTTCAAGAGTAAAAGAACCTCTGGGGGGCCCTTCCGCAACCTCTGTTCCGGTAGACTGCACTGAAGAGAGAGGTACCCAGGCTCTCCCCAATATAACATCACTTGGGACACGGCCTGTTGGGGCTTCTGCCTGCGCCCGAGAACGGGAAAGCACTGTGGTCGTCTGGGTGCCAGATCTTCAGGCCATCGCCTCTGCAGGGTGAGCAGTGCCATGGAGAGAGTGCAGAGTGCACTCCGCCATCTTTGCTCCAGTGGCCGGGAAGTTGGGACTGCCAGGCTCTGAGACTGACAGGCATAATATCGCTTGGGTCTCGGGCGGATTGTGTGTACATGGCTCCCAAGAGCTGGGCAGATCTGCAGTAACCAGCATGCTAGTTCGGCTGTGGGACTTCTGCCTGGCAGAGGGACGCCCCCTCCCCCCCCACTCTAGGAGAGATCACACACTCCCTGCACAGGGCAGGAGCCTACCAGTCTCCCTTTGGCGATCTCTGCTCCAGGAATCCACTACGCTGAGCCTTTCAATGTGCAAGGACTCCCCAATATAACATCACTTGGGGCACAGCACATCAGGGCTCCAAAGTCACTCAGGATCAGGGCAGGCCCCAGAAATCTGTGCCAGGGGAATCCTGGTAAACGAGGGGGGGCAGAAATAGCTTTGCAGGCTCACAGGAGGTCCAACCAACAGCCAGTGACAGCAGGACCAACTAACATCAGAGGCAACCAGATGGCAAAAGGCAAACGTAGGAATGTTACTAACAGAAATCAAAGTAATGTGGGACCATCCGAACCCAACTCTCCAACAGCAGCAAGTCCTGGATACCCCACCACACCCGAAAGACAAGATCTGGATTTAAAATCACTTCTCATGATCCTATTAGAGGATCACAAGAAGGACACAAATAAATCTAATAAAGAATTTAGGAGACCATGAATCAACAGTTAGAAGCCTTTACAAAGGAAACACAAAAATCGATTAGAGAAATGCAGGAGAACATGGATCAAAAGATGGAGGCACGCAAGGAGACAACACAAAAATCGCTTAACGAGATGAATCAACGGGTAGATGCTCTCACAAAGGAATCACAAAAATTGCATAAAGAAATGGAGAAGAATATGGGTCAACAGATGGATGCCCATAAGGAGGTAGCTTAAAGAAATGAATCAACGGTTAGATGCCCTTACAAAGGAAACACGAGAACTGCTTAAAGAAATGAAGGAGACGATGGATCAACAGATGGATTCCCATGAGGAGGAAACACAAAATTCGCTCAGAGAAATGCAGGAGAACGTGGGTCAACAGGCAGAAATCCTGAAAGAGCTAATGCAAAAATACCTTAAAGAAATACAGGAAAATACAAACAAACAAGTAAAGGATCTCAGCAAATCCATCCAGGAACTAAAAAGGAAGTAGAAACAACTAAGAAATCACAAAGGGAGACAACTTTAGAGATAGAAAACCTTGGGAAGAAATCAGGAGTCATATATGCAAACATCAACAATACAATACAAGAGATGGAAGAAAGAATCTCAGGTGCTGAAGACTCCATAGAAAGCATCGACTCAACAGTCAAAGAAAATGCAAAATGCAAAAAATATGTAACCCAAAACATCCAGGAAATCCAGGACATAATGAGAAGACCAAACCTAAGGAATATAGGTATAGATGAGAATGAAGATTTGCAACTTAAAGGGCCAGTAAACATCTTCAACAAAATTATGGAGGAAACCTTCCCTAACCTAAAGAGAGAGATGCCGATGAACGTACAAGAAGCCTACAGAACTCCAAACAGACTGGACCAGAACAGAAATACCTCCCGTCACATAATAATCAAAACACCAAATGCTCTAAACAAAGAAAGAATACCAAAAGAAGTAAGAGAAAAGGGCCAAGTAACATACAAAGGAAGACCTATCCGAATCACATCAGACTTCTCACCAGAGACTATGAAAGCCAGAAGATCCTGGGAAGATCTCATGCAGACACTAAGACAGCACAAATGCCAGCCTAGACTACTATACCCAGCAAAACTCTCAATCACCATAGATGGAGAGACCAAGATATTCCATGATAAAACCAAATTTTCACAATATCTTTCCACAAATCCAGCCCTGCAACGGATAATAGGTGGAAACGTCCAATACAGGGAGAGAGACAACACCCTGGAAAAAATGAGATAGTAACCTTCTTGAATCAAACCCAAAAGCAGATAACCGCTCAAACATAAATATAGCGTCAAGAATGGCAGATGGCAATAATCGCTATTTCTTAATCTCTCTTAATATCAATGGTCTCAATTCCCCAATTAAAAGACATAGACTAGCCGACTGGATACGTAAACAGGACCCAGCATTTTGCTGCATGTAGGAAACGCACCTCAGTGTCAAAGACAAACACTACCTCAGAGTAAAAGGGTGGAAAACAATTTTACAAGCAAATGGCCCCAAGAAACGAGGTGGAGTAGCCATCCTAATATCAGATAAAATTGATTTTCAACCTAAAGTCATCATAAAAGACACAGAAGGACACTACATACTGATCAAGGGAAAAATCCACCATCAAGAACTCTCAATTCTGAATATCTATGCTCCTAATGCAAGGGCACCCTCATTCGTAAAAGAAACTTTACTAAAACTAAAAGCACACATCGCACCGCACACAATAATAGTGGGTGACTTCAACACCCCCCTCTCTGAAATGGATCGTTCAGGAAAGCAGAAACTAAACAGGGACAGAGTGAATCTAATTGAAGCCTTGGACCAAATGGAACTAACAGATATATATAGAACATTTCATCCTAGAGCTAAAGAATACACCTTCTTCTCAGCACCTCATGGTACCTTCTCCGAAATTGACCATATAATTGGTCACAAATCAAACCTCAACAGATATAAGAAGATAGAACTAATCCCATGCCTCCTATAAGATCACTATGGAATAAGGGTGGTCTTCAATGGCAACAAAAACAAAAGAAAACCCACGTACACATGGAGGCTGAACAATGCTCTACTCAATGATATCTTGGTCAAGGTGGAAATAAAGAAAGAAATCAAAGACTTTTTGAAAGTTAATGAAAATGAAGGTACAACATACCCTAATTTATGGGACACAATGAAAGCAGTGCTAAGAGGAAAATTCATAGCCCTGAGTGCCGCCAAAAAGAAACGGGAGACAGCATACACTAACAGCTTAATGGCACACCTGAAAGCCCTGGAACAAAAAGAAGCAAATAAACCAAAGAGGAGTAGAGGGCAGGAAATCATCAAACTCAGGGCTGAAATCAATCAAGTAGAAACAAATAAAACCTAACAAAGAATCAACAAAACGAGGAGTTGGTTCTTTGAGAAAATCAACAAGATAGATAAGCCCTTAGCCAAACTAACCAGAGGGCACAGAGATAGGATCCAAATTAATAAAATCAGAAACGAAAAGGGAGAGATAACAACAGAAACTGAGGAAATTCAAAAAATCATCAGATCCTACTACAAAAACCTGTATTCAACACAACTAGAAAATCTTGAGGAAATGGAGAATTTCCTTGACAGATACCAAATACCAAAATTAAATCAGGATCAAATAGACAATCTAAACTGTCCTATAACCCCTGAAGAAATAGAAGTTGTCATTGGAAGTCTTCCAACCAAAACAAGCACAGGTCCAGATGGTTTTAGTGCAGAATTCTATCAGACCTTCAAAGAAGACTTAACACCAATACTCTTCAAACTGTTCCACAAAATAGAAACAGAAGGAATAGTACCCAACTCGTTCTATGATGCCACAATTACACTAATACCAAAAGCACACAAAGATCCGACAAAGAAAGAGAATCTCAGGCCAATCTCTCTTATGAATATCGATGCAAAAATATTGAATAAAATTCTTGCCAACCGAATCCAAGAACACATCAAAATGATCATTCACAACGATCAAGTAGGCTTCATCCCAGGGATGCAATGATGGTTCAATGTAATGAAATCCATCAATGTAATCCACTCTATAAACAATCTCAAAGAAAAAAACCACATGGTCATCTCAATAGATGTTGAGAAAGCATTTGACAAAATTCAGCATCCTTTCATGCTAAAGGTCTTGGAAAGATCAGGAATTCAAGGCCCATATCTAAACATAGTAAAAGCAATTTACAGCAAACCGGTAGCCAGCATCAATCTAAATGGAGAGAAACTTGAAGCAATCCCACTAAAATCAGGGACTAGACAAGGCTGCCCTCTCTCTCCATATCTTTTCAATATAGTACTTGAAGTTCTAGCTAGAGCAATTAGACAACAAAAAGAGGTCAAAGGGATACAAATTGGAAAGGAAGAAGTCAAACTATCCCTATTTGCAGACGATATGATAGTATACTTAAGCGACCCTAAGAACTCCACCAGAGAACTCCTACAGCTGATAAACGACTTCAGCAAAGTGGCAGGATAGAAAATCAACTCAAGCAAGTCAGAAGCCTTCCTATACTCAAAGGATAAGCAGGCTGAGAAAGAAGTAAGAGAAATGATACCCTTCACGATAGCCACAAACCATATAAAGTATCTTGGCAAGACTCTAACCAAACAAGTGAAAGATCTGTATGACAAGAACTTCAAGTCTCTGAAGAAAGAAATTGAAGAAGACCTCAGAAGATGGAAAAATCTGCCATGCTCATGGATTGGTAGGATTAATATAGTAAAAATGAGCATCTTACCAAAAGTAATGTACAGATTCAATGCAATCCCCATCAAAATTTCAACTCAAATATTCATAGAGTTAGAAAGAGCAAGTCAAAAAATCATCTGGAATAACAGAAAACCCAGAATAGCTAAAACTATTCTCAAGAGTAAAGGAACCTCAGGGGGAATCAGTATCCCGGACCTCAAGCTGTACTACAGAGCAATAGTGTTAAAAACTGCATGGTATTGGTACAGTGACAGGTATGTAGAACAATGGAACAGAATTGAAGACCCAGAAATGAATCCACACTCCTATGGTCACTTGATATTTGACAAAGTAGCTAAAACCATCCAGTGGAAAAAAGATAGCCTTTTCAACAAATGGTGCTGGCTCAGCTGGAGGTCAACATGCAGAAGAATGCAAATTGATCCATTCTTATCTCCTTGCACTAAGCTCAATTCCTAGTGGATCAAGGATCTCCACATAAAACCAGACACACTGAAACTTATAGAAGGGAAACAAGGGACGAACCTTGAACATATGGGCACAGGGGAGAATTTCCTGGACAGAAGTCCAATTGCTTATGCTCTAAGATCAAGAATAGACAAATGGGACCTCATTAAATTACAAAGTTTTTGCAAGGCAAAAGACACTGTCAAAAAGACAACGCGGCAACCAACTAACTGGGAAATGATCTTTACCAACCTTACATCTGACAGAGGGCTAATATCCAATATATACAAAGAACTCAAGAAGTTAAACTCCAGAGAGGCAAGTATCCCTATTAAAAAATGGGGTACAGAGCTAAACAAAGAGTTCTCACCTGAAGAATATCTAATGGCTGAGAAGCACCTAAAGAGATGTTCATCATCCTTAGTCATTAGGGAAATGCAAATCAAAACAACCCTGAGATTCCATCTCACACCAGTCAGGATGGCTAAGATCAAAAACACAGGAGACAGCAGTTGTTGGCGAGGATGTGGAGAAAGAGGAACACTCCTCCACTGCTGGTGGAATTTCAAGCTGGTACAACCACTCTGGAAAGCAGTCTGGCGGTTCCTCAGAAAACTGGGCATGACTCTCCTGGAGGATCCGGCTATACCACTCCTGGGTATATACCCAGAGGGTTTACCTGCATGCAATAAGGATACATGCTTCACTATGTTCATAGCAGCCTTATTTATAATAGCCAAAACCTGGAAAGAACCCAGATGTCCCTCAACAGAAGAACGGATTCAGAAGATGTGGTATATCTACACAATGGAATACTACTCTGCAATTAAGAACAATGAATTCACGAAATTCCTAGGCAAATGGTCAGAACTTGAAAATATCATCCTTAGTGAGGTAACCCAATCACAAAAGAACACACATGGTATGCAGTCACTGATAAGGGGATATTAACCCAGAATCTCGGAATACCCTAGACACAATTCGCATATCAATAGATTTCTAAGATGGAAGGAGAGACCCCTGGTCTTGGAAAGACTGGATGTAGGGGAACGCCAGGACAGAGAATCGAGACGGGGTTGAATGGAGAAAAGAAGGAGGGAAGGGGGCTTATGGGACTTTCTGGGAGGGAGGAAACAGGAAAGGGGAAATGATTTGGAATGTAAATTAAAATAAAATAAAATAAAATATATATATAAAAAAAGTACCTCTGGGGAAATCAGTATCCCGGACCTCAAGCTGTACTTACCTAGCAATAGTGTTAAAAACCGCATGGTGTTGGTACAGTGACAGGCATGTAGATCAATGGAACAGAATTGAAGACCCAGAAATGAATCCACACTCCTATGGTCACTTGATCTTTGACAAAGGAGCTAAAACCATCCAGTGGAAAAAAAGATAGCCTTTTCAACAAATGGTGCTGGCTCAACTGGAGGTCAACATGCAGAAGAATGCAAATTGTCCCATTCTTATCTCCTTGCACTAAGCTGAATTCCAAGTGAATCAAGGATCTGCAAATAAAACCAGACACACTGAAACTAATAGGAAACTAGGGAAGAACCTTGAACATATGGGCACAGGGGAGAATTTCCTGAACAGAACTCCAATAGCTTATGGTCTAAGATCAAGAATTGACAAATGGGACTTCATTAAATTACAAAGTTTTTGCAAGGCAAAAGACACTGTCAAAAAGACAAAGCGGCATCCAACTAACTGGGAAATAATCTTTACCAATCCTACATCCGACAGAGGGCTAATATCCAATATATACAAAGTACCCAAGAAGTTAAACTCCAGAGACGCAAGTAACCTTATTAAAAAATGGGGTACAGAGCTAAACAAAGAGTTCTCACCTGAAGAATATCTAATGGCTGAGAAGCACCTAAGAGATGTTCATCATCCTTAGTCATTAGGGAAATTCAAATCAAAACAACCCTGAGATTCCATCTCACACCAGTCAGAATGGCTAAGATCAAAAACACAGGAGAAAGCAGTTGTTGGTGAGGATGTGGAGAAAGAGGAACACTCCTCCACTCCTGGTGGGATTGCAAGCTGGTACTACCACTCTGGAAAGCAGTCTGGCGGTTCCTCAGATAACTGGGCATGACACTCCCAGAGGATCTGGCTATACCACTCCTGGGCACATACCCAGTGTGTTTACCTGCATGCAGTAAGGACACATGCTCCACTATGTTCATAGCAGCCTTATTTACAATAGCCAGAAGCTGGAAAGAACCCAGATGTCCCTCAATGGAGGAATGGATTCAGAAGATGTGGTATATTTACACAATGGAATACTACTCTGCAATTAAAAACAATGAATTCACGAAATTCCTAGGCAAATGGTCAGATCTTGAAAATATCATCCTTAGTGAGGTAGCCCAATCACAAAAGAACACACATGGTATGCAGTCACTGATAAGGGGATATTAACCCAGAATCTCGGAATGCCCTAGACACAATTCGCATATCAATATATTTCCAAGAAGATGGAAGGAGAGACCCCTGGTCCTGGAAAGACTGGATATAGGGGAATGCCAGGACAGAGAAGTGAGAGGGGGTTGAATGGGGAAAAGAGGGAATGAAGGGGGCTTATGGGACTTTCGGGGAGGGAGGAAACAGGAAAGGGGAAATGACTTTGAATGTAAATAAAAAAAACTTAGAAAATAAAATAAAATTCAAAAAAAGAAATTAAGGCAGTATATGTCTATAAAATAAATATTTCCTTAAGACCACCATCAAACACACAAGAGCATATCCAAGCTGGTTAGAAATGCCCCATAGTATTGAGTTTTAAAGCCTTCAAGTATTTATCTCATGGAAGCTTTCTAATCATTACTATATACATAGAAGAGAGTAACTGACTAGGAAGTGAGAGAACTGGGGAACATATAAAAATTTCATGTTTTCTAGGTGTATTAATAATTATCTAGTCTTAGTAGAGTCTGAGGTGTTATTGTGTTGAGTTGTATTATTTTACTGTTTTCCTGTAATTATATGAACAGAAAGTTTCAAATATTTTTGCTGTTCTTAATCACTAAGGAAGGAATGACAAAAGCTAAGAGTCTTAGCAGACTCTTAAACAACAGCTGTTCTGGAGTTCTTAGTAGTCAAGGTGAAGGTGATTTGTGAGGAAAGAAAATACTCCTTACCCATGAATTTTCTTTTTATTGCTAAATACTTAAGTGTCTCAGAAAGGATGTATGCAGGAGTACCTCAATGGATGTGTGGCAAACTAATATTCTCTTACAGGGTGATGCTAGAGTTAGCTTCAGTTGTCAACACAACTCATCTATTTTGGAAGAGAGAATATCAACTAAAGAATCGCCTGAATGATATTGGTCTATTGCTGCATTTATAAAACTTTTTTTTATTATAATTCCACTTCTTTTCTCCCTCCATATCTGTCCACATTCCTTGCTCCCTAACAAATTCAGGGCTTCTTTTACTTTAATTGTTGCAACGTGAATATATATGTTAAAATTATGATCATATATATTATAAATTTATTATTGAGGTAAATACATGTTTCTTAATCATATTTTAATTAAAATAAGGGAGTGAGCTGTCTATGAAATATGTTTTCCTTCAAGTCCACCATAAAACCTGAGGATAAGGATCCATGCTAGTTGAAAACACATCTTAGTTTTCATTATAAATTCTGTAGCTGCCTGTTAATTATCTCAGGAAAGCTCTCAAATCAAACTCACACACACACACACACACACACACACGTTATTTTGTATAATACTATTTATTTGTGTGTTTTTATGTGTGAATAAGCAATTGTTGTGCTCTTCCCTGGAGAAGAGTATTTCTTTCATTATCAGTATTCCTAAGTTACTTGTAGATCTCTGCATAGGGTTGAGGCATTGTCTTTCCTCTTGCAGGTTGATATAGCTATTGTTCTTCTTTATCTCAAGTTTAGCCATTTTTTGCAGAGTGTTTTGTCACAGTAATAGAAAACAAAACTAGAAAAGATTCCAGGTATATTTTGCCATTTAAATGAACTTATAACCACATTCTCCAGCTCAATAATTATTATAGATTTGTGAAATACATATTTAAAATTACTGCTCCCTATTTTATGTTTAATTTTATCCTCAGAAAACTGGGCATGACACTTCCGGAGGATCCGGCTATACCACTCCTGGGCATATACCCAGAGACTTTACCTGCATGCAATAAGGACACATGCTCCACTATATTCATAGCAGCCTTATTTATAATAGCCAGAAGCTGGAAAGAACCCAGATGTCCCTCAACGGAGGAATGGATTCAGAAGATGTGGTATATTTACACAATGGAATACTACTCTGCAATTAAAAACAATGAATTCACGAAATTCCTAGGCAAATGGTCAGAACTTGAAAATATCATCCTTAGTGAGGTAACCCAATCACAAAAGATCACACATGGTATGAAGTCACTGATAAGGGGATATTGACCCAGAATCTCAGAATACCCTAGACACAATCAGCATATCAATAGATTTCTAAAAAGATGGAAGGAGAGACCCCTGGTCCTGGAAAGACTGGATGTAGGGGAACGCCAGGACAGAGTAATGAGAGGGGGTTGAACGGAGAAAAGAGGGAGGGAAGGGGGCTTATGGGACTTTCGGGGAGGGAGGAAACGGGAAAGGGGAAGTGATTTGGAATGTAAATTAAAAAAATAAAATAAAATTAAATTAAAAAAAAAAAAAAAAAAAAAAAAAATTTTATCAAAAATTATTCTCAGGCAGGTCTTTTTAGCTGTAGTGATATCATAATTTGAAGTGTGTTGTAAAGTTGATAGTTGAATTAATTTTGCTTTATTTATGTTTCCTTTAAAATGGAAAATGTGTACCTTATTATAAAGCTCTTGTATATAATCCAGTACTTGCATATTCTAGAGTTCATATTGAAATTTTTCTTTTAGATTCCAGACAAATCCAGAGAATCTTCAAATTGAAACAGAATTGTAATACACTGAAGGCTTACGTTATCCATTTGGATGGAAACCATATGCAATTCATTATTTGATGTGAAAGCATACAGTTTATAATAGATACACATCATAGTATTTCCATCCACATGTTTTATTTATTTATTTCCTCTATTTCCTTATGCTCTCGACACTTTATCAGCCATAGTTTTAACATGTTAAACTTGAATGAGTAGTGTATATTACACAGCAGAGTTATAGCTGTTTTGTACTTACCACAGCTCCCAGAAAACAGTCAGAGAAATGGAAATCTGAGTTAGCATGGGAGTGGACTGAGAACATAAAAAAATTACAAAAGAGTTGCTGGAATTCTTTGATGACTTTGTAAAAGAAAAATAAAAAAAAAGAGGCAGCATCTGGCATAAATATCTAGGCATGCATATGTATATATGTTTTTGATCAGTCAGCAAGAAATGATTTGGTTTCTCATTTTAGCTACAAAGAGAACAGTCTTTTAATGGACTGTGAGATAATGATGCTTTTTAACACTATTTCTCTCTGTAGCAACAAGATTGAAATCACCCAAGGCTCTCATGACATGCTTTTACCAGTGCTACTAATTTACTTTACCTGTAATTCCCCAAATTCTTGTTAAAAAGCAAGACCAAGTTTAACCAATAATACTAATTGAATATCACAGAAATATTTCTACCTTCATGTTACTAGATTTGTTTTTTGTAATGATAATTTTGTGGTTTGATAAAATGGGTTGATGACCCATTAAAATTGTTACAAATATAACCTAAAACACATTGAACAATATATTACTAGATGAATCAGGCTTCATTAACATTACCAATCAAGACTATGAAACTCTAGTTATCATGACAGAGCAGACATAATTATGAATTTAAACAATATTGTATTAGGTAAACACAGAAACCAACTTCCCACAAATAGACATACTAGCTAAATACTCTATGGATTTAATATCCAGATAAGACAAAGTGTTAATATAAACTATAATCTATATCAAACATCAAAGAAAATAAAAGAATATATTCATTCAAAAGCCATATGTACAAAACATATTAACTTCATAAGTTTTTAGACACGTGGTTTTATCACTAAAAAGAAACCAGGGACCTGGGTTGAACCTTAAAACTTTATAGTTGGTAGCTCACCACTGAAAATTTCTTAATAATATGTTCATAAGTTTGCTTTCTTTTTCCAATTTTTATTAATTTTTAGAAAATTCCATATAGTGCATTTTGATTTATATTCATTCCCCTCCTCCAACTCTTTCTAGGCTCACCTTGCTTCCATAAACACCAAACTTTTTGTCCTCATTTATTTTTCAGTTTATTAGTTTTAATTTGTTCTGCTCATATACTCTTGAATGTGTGGCTTTCAGAAGAGTGCATTCATGATGAGGGACCACACCCTTAAAGAAAATAAACTCCCCTAAAGATGAATTTTCTTCTCCATCGACAGTCCACCTAACATAATAGAAGAGTAGGTAGCCACTCACCGTTCTGTTCCCGCTGAACCCCAGCTGCCAGTAGGTCAGGCTCCCCCAGGCTGATGTCGTTCAGCCTTGTCCCCAGGCATTCCATGCAAAGGTGCTTGCACCACTCCTCAGCCTCCAGCTCTGCAAATGAGCACACATGTTAGGATAGGGGAAATGTAGTAGGTGACTGTTTCTTGTACTTTGCTCCAAGACGCTGGTAAGGACTGGACAAAGGAAGCTAAGATCAAATCTCCAACTCAATGGGAATTTTAATGGATCATGAATCTGCCATAGAATGGGATTGATTTTATATGTATTTGTATTCCTTTAGTAAAAAGAGAGAGGAGGTGTCATTATCCTGTCATGATTTCTATGAAAAATGTATTCTATGGGCTCATATGTTTGAACACTTAGTCTTTAAGTAGTAGCACTATTCAGAGAGGTTGCACAACCTTTTGGGATTAAGTGACAGACACTTTCACAGGGGTCACCTAAGACCATCTTCATATCAGATATTTATACTGTGATTTATGACAGTAGCAAAATTACAGTTATCAAGCAGCAAAAAATAATTTTATGATTAGGGATCACAACACAGGAAATTGTATTAAGGGGTCAAAATATCAGGAAGGTTGAGAACCACTGCTTTAGAATATGACCCTTTAATGGAGGGAGATAGTCTGGATAAGGGCTTGAGAATTTAAATGGTCTTTCCTTCACTCAGCCAGAGGCCTCTAATGTTTAGTTAGCTTCTTATTACAAACATCTACCCAGCATTCTCACCACTGAAGGCCAAGATTACTACCATGATCTTAAAACTGCAATAGATTGATAGATATCTTCTGATTCATAAGCTAAAATAAGTCAGTCTTCCATTTCAGTCAGGTTTTCTGTCAGAGTAATGATAAAAGTGACTATTACAAAGTATCTTTCCAATCTCTTACCCACTGATTATACCATTATTCTTATTTGTATTAGTTCATGACTTCTTCGTTTGCTCAAGACACTCTCTATTCATTGGTATAAATACTAGAGTTTCTCCTATATATCCAGAATCCTTGGGCTTTCATTTGCATAAGCTACTAAAGTTCTAACATGAGGTAATTATGGAAGAAGATTCAGGGAGATGACTGTATAGGAGTCAAGTAGTCAAGCTACTTGGCACATTTTTTGAAAAGACATAAAGCTTAATATTTGGAAGCAGTCTCAAATATTAAAATAGAAAAAAAATGAACCAAAACTTTTCCATTGGCACATGCCCAAAGAAGTTACTGACTTTTCCATGGAGAATAAATCTGCACTGGAAATATGTAATATAGATTTCCATAAAATCTCTTGCTCTTTGTGGATGACACTTCAACCTTTGCCTTGACATTTTAAACTCCACATAAAAAGTTAGCTGTGGCAGGTTTTTTTGACTGTAGAAATTTACATATTAACTTCTTTCAGTGGACAACTCCAGAAAAGTCATGTGATGCTTCCCTCCTGAGTTTGGTCACACTGTCCTAACATCAAAAATAGGCTTTATCAAGGTGACATAAAGACAGATTTGATGCTTCTGTTGGGTTTTATGTTAACCACAATATTCACTAGAACAGAAAGCAGAAAGATCCTCTATCTTACCACATAATAAAAAAATAATGATTCTGATATTCTAATAATGAGAGGTGATTTATCTACCTTAGGTACTGTTGAGACACTTCTGTGTTTATGACTTTATTTTGTATGTGTCTATTAGAGTTAGAGTCCTGTTGATCTTTGAATGTGGGTATGTTGGTCATTTAAAGAATATTCACCAGAAACTGGTAATCTCTTCTTCAAGGCCAAAGATAGCAAAATAAAAGTAACTCTCAAAAATTGCATGGACATTTTCAGTGCCCTTTTTATTACTTCTGTAATGTGCTGAAGATCTTCAAGTCATTACCTGAAACCCACAATTACCTAGAATTCCAGAAACAAGGAAGCTTGTAAGCAGATCACTTCCTTATAAAACTGCTTTTCTTAAGTAAGAACATCTACCACGTAATGGGAATAACTGTCTCAATAATGGGAAAAACTGCTCAATAATGAAAACAACTGTCCCATAATGGGAACAACTACTACATAATGCAAACAAATATCTACAATGTGAACAGAGACTGCTCTACTATGCAAAAGTAATCATTTCAGGGTAAAAATGGGTTGTTCCTTCAAATGATTCTTATAGCCCCCTTACAGAACTTAAAAACAACAACAATAACAGCAAAAAACCAAAAATGAAAAAACAAAAAACAAACAAACAAACAAAAAAACAGACCACAAACAGACCAAGTATTATGTATGTATGTATGTATGGCTCTGTTTCAATTCTTCCTTGTTTAATCCAAAGGTTATACCAATTTCCCTCAAACAGAGATAGATTATTGTTCTGTCTTCCTATATGATTATACTAAGTCTTAAATTCCTTTCCTGTCTTCCCCATTGCTGTTTTTCTTCGCTTCTTTTGGAGTCAGTTGCAGTATATGCTTTATAGGACCCAATTCTCCTCAGAATTGAGCTTCTGGTTTGGAGCTTTGGTAACCCATTCAAATGGGTTTAAAATTGTGATGTGAAATGCAAATTGTACTACTCAAGCCAAAATCCCTCCTCTTCCCAGCAAGTGCCCTTCCTACTTTCAAGTCTTCAAATGAGTGTAATCCACTAAATTTAATGTTACTCCTGCATATACATGAATGGGAGGTTATTTCCTAGAACATGGGCATTTTTGTGGTTACAACTGACAAATATAATACACCTTCTTCTAGCCATCATTATGAATAATGAAGCTATATTTTTTAATTTGTTCTTATGTAAGTTTGTGTGTTGAAATATTTTCATGTATTTAATTGGTTATTTTATTTAGTTAGTATTTTCTGTGACTTTTATGTTTCATAAGAACCCATGACGTCATGAGAGTTAGAAAAATACTTTAGGACTAGGCTACACTTTGTTTCTCTGTCTCTCTCTATCTCTGTATACATATTTCATTTTTTGTTTTTGTTTTTATGAAGCTGACATTACGAATGGAATTGCTATAGACCATTTGTCATTTGTTTTAAATGTCAAACTTCCTAGTCTACACAGATTTTGCCAATAAATAAATTTCTTTGTGGATGAAGATACATTAACTATTTCACAAACATTTCCCATTTGTCTCTGCATAAAAGGGGTGTTTTTTTTCATTAATTGTCTTTAACCTATTAGCTTGTGATTGGACTTAAGCTCTGAAATCTACACTAGAAATTTAAATATTTCATGATGGATTAAGTTAAGAAATTTTCAGATTTCCAAAAGGAAAAATTGAACAGTGTAGGGGAATAGCAGGACAAGGGAGAAAGGTGAATAATATGAGGAAATTTTTCCCTTTGTGCAGATATTTGATGGGCAAAAGGAAAAGGGTGGACCAATAAGTTTGTTCATTTCTAGGCATCTGTTTATTTCGCTTCTTCTATACTGAGATCTAAGTCAGTGAGACTACATCCCTTTTAATAAAGAAAAATATCTTTACATGGAATGTTTTAATTAAGGACTTTTGAGTAAATAAACACATTTAAGCTTCATTGCTTTCATTATATCTGAGCTTAATATAATGAAATAAAAGTTAAATGATTCAAAATGTGATACACTTTAAAAAGAGAATTCCATCAAATTTATAGAAATATCTCTATAAGATAAAGCTCCCATTGTAGAATTAAAAATCGTGGTAGTAGTCATGCACTATTTTAGCATATGATCCAGCCAAGAGTAATCCTAAATCATTGTAACCAGCCCTCGTTGGATTTAACTTGTAGGGCTAGTCTTAGAAGAGAACAGGTAAAGTACTCTTGTCTTCTTTGCGTCCCACTATTTTAATTGTATCATCTTTTTCAGAGTTGTCTATGATTGGGTGATCAAGCTTATCTTCATATTTATTAAAGTTTTAAATATGTGCTTTTATGTAAACTGAAGAAAATATTTCTCTGTAGACTATTGCTTAGCGAATATAGAACTTTCCCTCATTTTATGTAAAATAAAGAGGAGTAGACATTTTGGTGAATGTCCCATTCTTGTAAAAATACATGAATACTCAAAACATAAATACTACGTCAGCAAATACCAAGTGACTACATATCTGTTTAGCACATACAAAGTATCATTTCACTTCATTGTTAGATTTAAAAAAAACCTGATCTGCTCAGAGATGGGGAGAAAAAGATGTGCACATTTATTTTCTCCTTTTTTTTAATTGTTTTAATTGGGTTTTTATTTCTGTTTAATTTTTTTCATATTTATTTATTTTTTATTTTTTTTAAATTTTATTTTCTAAGTTTTTTTTATTTACATTCCAAATCATTTCCTCTTTCCCGTTTCCTCCCTCCCCGAAAGTCCCATAAGCCCCCTTCCCTCCCTCTTTTCCCCATTCAACCCCCTCTCGTTTCTCTATCCTGGCATTCCCCTACATCCAGTCTTTCCAGGGCCAGGGGTCTCTCCTTCCATCTTCTTAGATATCTATTGATATGGGAATTGTGTCTAGGTTATTTCGAGATTCTGGGTTAATATCCCCTTATCAGTGACTGCATACCATGTGTGTTCTTTTGTGATTGGGCTACCTCACTAAGGATGATATTTTCAAGGTCTGACCATTTGCCTAGGAATTTCGTGAATTCATTGTTTTTAATTGCAGAGTAGTATTTCATTGTATAAATATACCACATCTTCTGAATCCATTCCTCCATTGAGGGACATCTGGGTTCTTTCCAGCTTCTGGCTATTATAAATAAGGCTGCTATGAACATAGTGGAGCATGTGTCCTTATTGCATGCAGTTAAAGCCTCTGGGTATATGCCTAGGAGTGGTATAGCCGGATCCTCCGGGAGTGTCATGCCCAGTTTTCTGAGGAACCGCCAGACTGCTTTCCAGAGTGGTTGTACCAGCTTGCAATTCCACCAGCAGTGGAGGAGTGTTCCTCTTTCTCCACATCCTCGCCAACAACTGCTGTCTCCTGTGTTTTTGATCTTAGCCATTCTGACTGGTGTGAGATGGAATCTCAGGGTTGTTTTGATTTGCATTTCCCTAATGACTAAGGATGATGAACATCTCTTTAGGTGCTTCTCAGCCATTAGATATTCTTCAGGTGAGAACTCTTTGTTTAGCTCTGTACCCCATTTTTTAATAGGGTTACTTGCCTCTCTGGAGTTTAACGTCTTGAGTTCTTTGTATATATTGGATATTAGCCCACTGTTGGATGTAAGGTTGGTAAAGATCATTTCCCAGTTAGTTGTTTGCCGCTTTTGTCTTTTTGACAGTGTCTTTTGCCTTGCAAAAACTTTGTAATTTAATGAGGTCCCATTTGTCTATTCTTGATCTTAGAGCATAAGCTATTGGAGTTCTGTTCAGGAAATTCTCCCCTGTGTCCATATGTTCAAGGTTCTTCCCTAGTTTCCTTTCTATTAGTTTCAGTGTGTCTGGTTTTATGTGGAGATCCTTGATCCACTTGGAATTGAGCTTAGTGCAAGGAGATAAGAATGCATCAATTTGCATTCTTCTGCATGTTGACCTCCAGTTGAGCCAGCACCATTTGTTGAAAAGGCTATCTTTTTTCCACTGGATGGTTTTAGCTCCTTTGCCAAAGATCAAGTTACCATAGGAGTGTGGATTCATTTCTGGGTCTTCAATTCTGTTCCATTGTTCTACATACCTGTCACTGTACCAATACCATGCGGTTTTTAACACTATTGCTCTGTAGTACAGCTTGAGATCCGGGATACTGATTCTCAGATTCTAGAGAATCTCAGGCCAATCTCTCTTATGAATATCGATGCAAAAATACTCAATAAAATTCTTGCCAACCGAATCCAAGAACACATCAAAACAATCATTCACCACAATCAAGTAGGCTTCATCCCAGGGATGCAGGGATGGTTCAATATAAGGAAATCCATCAATGTAATCCACTATATAAACAATCTCAAAGAAAAAAAACCACATGGTCATCTCATTAGATGCTGAGAAAGCATTTGACAAAATTCAGCATCCTTTCATGCTAAAGGTCTTGGAAAGATCAGGAATTCGAGGCCCATATCTAAACATAGTAAAAGCAATTTACAGCAAACCGGTAGCCAGCATCAATCTAAATGGAGAGAAACTTGAAGCAATCCCACTAAAATCAGGGACTAGACAAGGCTGCCCTCTCTCTCCATATCTTTTCTATAGTACTTGAAGTACTAGCTAGAGTAATTAGACAACAAAAAGAGGTCAAAGGGATACAAATTGGAAAGGAAGAAGTCAAACTATCACTATTTGCAGACGATATGATAGTTTACTTAAGCGACCCAAAGAACTCCACCAGAGAACTCCTACAGCTGATAAACGACTTCAGCAAAGTGGCCGGATATAAAATCAACTCAAGCAAGTCAGTAGCCTTCCTATACTCAAAGGATAAGCAGGCTGAGAAAGAAGTAAGAGAAATGATACCCTTCACGATAGCCACAAACCATATAAAGTATCTTGGCGTGACTCTAACCAAACAAGTGAAAGATCTGTATGACAAGAACTTCAAGTCTCTGAAGAAAGAAATTGAAGAAGACCTCAGAAGATTAAAAAATCTGCCATGCTCATGGATTGGCAGGATTAATATAGTAAAAATGACCATTTTACCAAAAGTAATATACAGATTCAATGCAATCCCCATCAAAATCCCAACTCAATTCTTCATAGAGTTAAAAAGAGCAATTCAAAAATTCATCGGGAATAACAGAAAACCCAGAATAGCTAAAACTCTTCTCAAGAGTAAAAGAACCTCTGGGGGAATCAGTATATTCTCCTTTTTTAAAAAAATATTTTCCATGAAATTAACTCCCTTATTTTTTCTTTAAATTTGCCATAAATACAGCCTTCATTCAGATCCCTAGATCCAATTAGGATGTGATATTGCCTAATTGCACTTCTGTGTTGCATTTTATTGAAACCCAAATGCCACTGACATACTTTCTACCTTTCCCAACCATGAAAGCTAAGTATTTTAGGTTTCTAGGAAATTCACTTGATTTGGTGTATTGAAAGAATAGTATAGCACCTAAACATGGACAATGGTAAGTATAAGAGGCACACATAAGTAGAAGTGATTATCAAATACTTTATGTATATTGAATATAACTTCTAAAACCATATGAAAATAATATATGAATAAAAATATTTTGTGGAATGTTTTGAGGATAGTGTTGAGTTTGATGTGGGCCTTATAATTTTTGCCTGCACACTGCTGACTTATCTAGATAAGAAAGATCTTTGCATAGGAAATAGAAAAATATCCAATGTCTTTCTTTTCCAAATGACATGGTGTTAACTAATACTCAATCAAAATCTTTCTTAATTTTATTATTTATATTTTTCTTTTGGCTTTATTAGAGATATTTATTCTTTCATGAGAATAATACATGAATTGTATTTGATTTGGCATGTGATAAACTAGTGGTCAAAGTTTTATGTTCTATTTAGACACACCAGGGAAATTTCTGATAAAGGTCAACAGAGAGTCAACACAATAAGTTACTACTTAAATGTATACAAATGTTTGTTGACAGATGCCTGATATAGCTGTCTCCTGAGAGGCTCTGCCAGAACCTGACAAATACAAAGGCGGACACTTGTATCCAACTATTGGACTGAGCACCTGATCCCCAATGGAGTAGTTAGAGAAAGGACTAAAGAAGCTGAAGGGGTTTGCAATCCCATTGGAAGAACAACAATATCAACCAACATGACTCCCACCTCAGAGCTTCCAGGGACTAAACCACCAACCCAAGAGTACACATGGAGCAAACCACGGCTCCAACTGGATATGTAGCAGAGGATAGCTTTATCAGGCCTCAATGGGAGGAAAGGCCCTTGGTCCTAAGACGGCTAGATGTTCCAGTGTTGGTGAATGCCAGGGCCGGGAAGCGGGAATGGATGGGTGGAGGAGTACCCTCATAGAAGCAGGGGAGGGAAGATGGGATAGGAGGGGTTTCAGGAGGGAAAACCCGGGAAAAGGGATAACATTTGAAATGTAAATAAATAAAATATTCAATAAAAGAAAAGGGTATATACGAATGCTTATCAAGATAATCATGACACCATGCTATCTCCAAGTGGCACAAGAAGCCAGCTATCCACCTAGCAGATAGTCAGCACAGGTGAGACCTGCCCTGCAGCTCAGAGGATCCTGTCCAGAACATTCTAGCAGGAGACTTCCAATTTCTGTTTCCAGTGAGGCCATCCTCAGCCAATGGGTACTATATCCAAGAGACACACGGAGGTAGCTAGACACTCAGAAGTGAAGAGAGTCCCAGCAGTACAGTTGAACCACCCCTGCTGCTCAGAGGCAACAGCCTGAAAACCTGAGGACACAAGAGCCTAGGTTAAGCCTGGGATGGGGGCCTTTTGGTTACAGCCTGCACACAGAGCTTTTTGGGACCACAGAGCTACATACCCAAATACAACTACAAGAGAGCTGGTCTCGCAGAAGTACTTACATACAAGTGTACACAGAGAGAAGAGGTCTCACAGGAGCTCAGAGAAGCCACAGTCAGAGAAAGAAACACCAGATACCACCAGAGATAACCAGATATCAAAGGGCAAATGCAAGAAAATCAACAACAAAAACCAAGGGAACATGGCTCCTTCCATAAAGAAATACAGGAGAACATGGGTCAACAGGCAGAAGTCCTGAGAGGAAACACAAAAATCCCTTAAAGAATTACAGGAAAACCAAAACAAACAAGTGAAGGAACTGAGCAAAACCATCCAGGATCTAAAAACAGAAGTAGAAACAACAAAGAAATCACAAAAGGAGACAAATTTGGAGATAGAAAACCTTGGAAAGAAATCAGGAGTCACAGATGCAAATATCAACAACAGAATACAAGAGATAGAAGAAAGAATGTCGGGTGCTGAAGATACCATAGAAAGCATTGAATCAACAGTCAAAGAAAATGCAGAATGCAAAAAGTTTGTAACCCAAAACATCCACGAAATCCAGCACAATGAGAAGACCAAATCTAAGGATTATAGGTATAGAAGACAGTGAACATTTACAACTTAAAAGAGCCAGTCAATATCTTCAGCAAAATTATAGAAGAAAACTTCCCTTACCTAAAAAGAGATAGTCCCATGAACATGCAAGAAGCCTACAGAACTCCAAACAAACTGGACCAGAACAGAAATACCTCCTGTCACAAAATAATCAAAATATCAAATGTACTAAACAAAGAAATAATATTAAAAGCAGTAAGAGAAAAAAGGCCAAGTAATAAATAATGTAAGACCTATCAGAATTACAGCAATTAGAACGGACTTCTCACCAGAGACTATGAAAGCTAGAAGATCCTGGGCAGATCTCATACAGACTCTAAGAGAACACAAATGCCATCCCAGACTACTATACCCAGCAAAACTCTCAATCACCATAGATGGAGAAACCAAGATATTCCATGATTAAACCAAATTTACACATTATCTTTCCACAAATCCAGCCCTACAAAGGATAATAAATGGGAAATGTCAATAAAAGGAGGGCAACTTCACCTTAGAAAAAGCAAGACAGTAATCAACAAACCCAAAAGAAGATAACACTCAAACATAAAAATAGCATAAAAAATGACAGGAAGCAACAATCATTATCGCTTAATGTCTCTTAACATCAATGGTCTCAATTTCACAATAAAAAGACATAGACTAACAGACTGGATACATAAACAGGACCCAGCATTTTGCTTCATACAGGAAACGCACCTCAGTGTCAAAGACAAACACTACCTCAGAGTAAAAGGCTGGAAAACAATTTTCCAAGCAAATGGTCCCAGGAAACGAGCTGGAGAATCCATTCTAATATCAGATTAAATTGACTTTCAACCTAAATTCTTCAAAATATATGTGGAACGGCACTGCATACTCATCAAAGGAAAAGTCCACCAAGAAGACTCTCAATTCTGAACATCTATGCTTCAAATGCAAGGCATCCTCATTTGTAAAAGAAACGTTATTAAAGCTCAAATCACACAGTCACCTCACACAATAATTGTGGGTGACTTCAACACCCCACTCTCCTCAATGCACCGATCAGGGAAGCACAAACTAAACAGAGACACAATGAAACTAATTGATGTTTTGGACCAAATAGATTTAACATATATATATTTAATATATATACATATATATATTTAATATATATATTCAATATATATTATATACATATATTATATATATGTATATATATAATATATATTTAACATATATTTAATATATATATATATTTAACATATATATACACACATATATATGTATATATTTAACATATATTTAACATATATATAGAGATTTAACATATATATATGTTAAATATATATAGATTTAACATATGTATGTTAAATCTATATATATGTTAAATCTATTTGGTCATATGACATATATGTATATATATGGTCATTTAACATATATATATGTTAAATATATATTATATATACACATATATATGTATATATATGTATATACATATATATATATGTATATATATATATATATATATATATATAAAAATTTCATCCTAAATCAAAAGAATATACCTTCTACTCAGCACCTCATGGTACTTTCTCCAAAACCGACCATATAATCTGTCACAAAACAGACCTCAACAGATATAAGAAGATTGAAATAATCTCATGCCTCCTATCAGATCATTATGGAGAAAGGGTGGTCTTCAATAGCAATAAAAACAACAGAGAGCCCACATACACGTGGAAGCTGAACAATGCTCTACTTAATGATACCTTGGTCAAGGAAGAAATTAAGAAAGAACTCAAAGACTTTTTAAAATTTAATGAAAATGAAGGCACAACATACCCTAATTTATGGGACACAACGAAAGCGGTGCTTAGAGGAAAATTCATAGCCCTGAGTGCCTCCAAAAAGAAATGGGAGAGAGAATACACTAGCAGCTTAATGGCACAACTGAAAGCCCTGGAACGAAAAGAAGCAAATATACCCAAGAGTAGTAGAAGGCAGGAAATCATCAAACTCAGGGCTGAAATCAATCAAGTAGAAACAAATAAAACCATACAAAGAATCAACAAAACCAGGAGCTGGTTCTTTGAAAAAATCAACAGGATAGATAGACCCTTTGCCAGACTAACCAGAGGACAGTATCCAAGTTAGGAAAAACAGAAATGAAAAGGGAGATATAACAACAAAACTGAGGAAATTCAAAAAATCATCAGATCCTACTACAAAAACCTATACTCAACACACCTGGAAAATCTGGATGAAATGAACAATTTCCTAGAGAGATACCAAATACCAAAATTAAATCAGGATCAAATAAACCATCTAAACAGTCCCATAACCCCTAAAGAAATGGAAGTGGTCATTGAGAGTCTTCCAACCAAAAAAATGACAGGTTTTAGTGCAGAAATCTATCAGACTTTCAAAGACGTCCTAACTCCTATACTCTCCAAATTATTCCACAAGATAGAAACAGAAGGAACACTACCCAACTCGTTCTATGAAGCCACAATTACACTGATATGAAACCACACAGATCCAAAAAGAGAGAGAACTTCAGACCTGTTTCCCTTATGAATGTTGATGGAAAAATAATCAAATTCTTGGCAACAGAATCCAAGAACATATCAAAATGACCATTCACCCTGGTCAAGTAGGCTTCATCCCAGGGATATAGGGATGGTTCAATATACGTAAATCTATCAATGTAAACCACTACATAAACAACCTCAAATAAAAAACCACATGGTCATTTCATTAGATGCTGAAAAAGCATTTGAAAAAATTCAGCATCCTTTCATGCTAAAGGTCTTGAAAAGATCGGGAATCCAAGGCCCATATCTAAACATAGCAAAAGCAATATACAGCAAACCAGTAGCCAAAATCAAACTAAATGGAGAGAAACTTGAAGCAATCCCACTAAAATCAGGGACTAGACAAGGCTGCCCTCTCTCTCCATATCTATTCAATATAGTACTTTACGTTCTAGCTAGAGCAATTAGAGAGCAAAAGGAGGTCAAAGGCATAGACATTGGAAAGGAGGAAGGCAATTTATAACTATTTGCAGATGATATGATAGTATAGTTAAGTCACCCAAAAAACTCCACTAGAGTACTCCTACAGCTGATAGACAACTTCAGCAAAGTGGTCGAATATAAAATCAACTCAAGCAAATCAGTAGCCTTCCTATACTCAAAGGATAAACAGGCTTAAAAAGAAATTGGGGAAACAACTTCCTTCTAAATAGTCACAAACAATATAAAATATCTTGGTGTGACTCTATCCAAACAAGTGAAAGATCTGTAAGACAAGAACTTCAAGTCTCTGAAGAAAGAAATGGAAGAAGGCCTCAGAAAATGGAAAGCTCCGGCCACTTTGCTGAAGTTGTTTATCAGCTGTAGGAGTTCTCTGGTGGAGTTCTTTGGATCGCTTAAGTATACTATCATATCGTCTGCAAATAGTGATAGTTTGACTTCTTCCTTTCCAATTTGTATCCCTTTGACCTCCTTTTGTTGTCTAATTGCTGTAGCTAGAACTTCAAGTACTATATTGAAAAGATATGGAGAGAGAGGGCAGCCTTGTCTAGTCCCTGATTTCAGTGGGATTGCTTCAAGTTTCTCTCCATTCAGATTGATGTTGGCTACCGGTTTGCTGTAAATTGCTTTTACTATGTTTAGATATGGGCCTCGAATTCCTGATCTTTCCAAGACCTTTAGCATGAAAGGATGCTGAATTTTGTCAAATGCTTTCTCAGCATCTAATGAGATGACCATGTGGTTTTTTTCTTTGAGATTGTTTATATAGTGGATTACATTGATGGATTTCCTTATATTGAACCATCCCTGCATCCCTGGGATGAAGCCTACTTGATCGTGGTGAATGATCGTTTTGATGTGTTCTTGGATTCGGTTGGCAAGAATTTTATTGAGTATTTTTGCATCGATATTCATAAGAGAGATTGGCCTGAGATTCTCTTTTTTGTCGGATCTTTGTGTGCTTTTGGTATTAGCGTAATTGTGGCTTCACAGAACGAGTTGGGTAGTGTTCCTTCTGTTTCTATTTTGTGGAACAATTTGAAGAGTATTGGTGTTAGGTCTTCTTTGAAGGACTGATAGAACTCTGCACTAAAACCATCTGGACCTGTGTTTTTTTTTTTGGTTGGAAGACTTCCAATGACGACTTCTATTTCTTCAGGGGTTATAGGATGGTTTATATGGTCTATTTGATCCTGATTTAATTTTGGTATTTGGTATCTGTCAAGGAAATTGGCCATTTCCTCGAGATTTTCTAGTTGTGCTGAATACAGGCTTTTGTAATAGGATCTGAAGATTTTTTGAATTTCCTCAGTTCCTGTTGTTATCTCTCCCTTTTCGTTTCTGATTTTATTAATTTGGATACTGTCTCTGTGCCCTCTGGTTAGTCTGGCTAAGGGCTTATCTATATTGTTGATTTTCTCAAAGAACCAACTCCTTGTTTTGTTGATTCTTTGTATGGTTTTATTTGTTTCTACTTGATTGATTTCAGCCCTGAGTTTGATTCAGCAAAGTGGCCAGAATAAAATCAACTCAAGCAAGTCAGTAGCCTTCCTATACTCAAAGGATAAGCAGGCTGAGAAATAAGTAAGAGAAATGATATCCTTCACGATAGCCACAAACCATATAAAGTATCTTGGTGTGACTCTAACCAAGCAAGTGAAAGATCTGTATGACAAGAACTTCAAGTCTCTGAAGCAAGAAATTGAAGAAGACTTCAGAAGATGGAAGAATCTGCCATGCTCATGGATTGGTAGGATTAATATAGTAAAAATGACCATCTTGCCATAAGCAATATACAGATTCAATGCAATCCCCATCAAAATCCCAACTCAATTCTTCATAGAGTTAGAAAGAGTAATTCAAAAATTCATCTGGAATAACAGAAAACCCAGGATAGCTAAAACTCTTCTCAAGAGTAAAAGAACCTCTGGGGGAATCAGTATCCCGGACCTCAAGCTGTACTACAGAGCAATAGTGTTAAAAACCACATGGTATTGGTACAGTGACTGGCATGTAGATCAATGCAACAGAATTGAAGACCCAGAAATGAATCCATACTCCTATGGTCACTTGATCTTTGACAAAGGAGCTAAAACCATCCAGTGGAAAAAAGATAGCCTTTTCAACAAATGGTGCTGGCTCAACTGGAGGTCAACATGCAGAAGAATGCAAATTGATCCATTCTTATCTCCTTACACTAAGCTCAATTCCAAGTGGATCAAGGACCTCCACATAAAACCAGACACACTGAAACTAATAGAAAGGAAACTAGGGAAGAACCTTGAACATATGGGCACAGGGGAGAATTTCCTGAACAGAACTCCAATAGCTTATGCTCTAAGATCAAGAATTGACAAATGGGACCTCATTAAATTACAAAGTTTTTGCAAGACAACCACTCTGGAAAGCAGTCTGGCGGTTCCTCAGAAAACTGGTCATGACACTCCCGGAGGATCCGGCTATACCACTCCTGGGCATATACCCAGAGGCTTTACCTGCATGCAATAAGGACACATGCTCCACTATGTTCATAGCAGCCTTATTTATAATAGCCAGAAGCTGGAATGAACCCAGATGTCCCTCAAGGGAGGAATGGATTCAGAAGATGTGGTATATTTACACAATGGAATACTACTCTGCAATTAAAAAAAATGAATTCACGAAATTCCTATGCAAATGGTCAGAACTTGAAAATATAATCCTTAGTGAGGTAACCCAATCACAAAAGAACACACATGGTATGCAGTCACTGATAAGCGGATATTAACCCAGAATCTCGGAATACCCTAGACACAATTCGAATATCAATAGATTTCCAGGAAGATGGAAGGAGAGACCCCTGGTCCTGGAAAGACTGGATGTAGGGGAATGCCAGGACAGAGAAGCAAGAGGGGGTTGAATGAGGAAAAGAGGGAGGGAAGGGGGCTTATGGGACTTTCGGGGAGGGAGGAAACGGGAAAGGGGAAATGAGTTTGAATGTAAATTAAAAAAAACTTAGAAAAATACAATAAAATTGAAAAAAAAAAGAAAATGGAAAGTTCTCCCATGCTCATGGATTGGCAGGATTAATATACTAAAAATGGCCATCTTGCCAAAAGCAATATACAAATTCCATGCAATCCCCATCAAAATCCCAACTCAATTCTTCATAGAATTAGAAAGAACAATTCTCAAATTCATCTGGAATAACAAAAAAACCCAGTATAGTGAAAACTATTCTCAACAGTAAAAGAATTTCTGGGGGAATCGGTATTCCAGATCTCAAGCAGTACTACAGAGCAATAGTGTTAAAAATTGTATGGTATTGGTACAGTGACAGGCAGGTAGATCAACGGAATAGAATTGAAGACCCAGAAATGAACCCACACTCCTATGGTCACTAGATCTTTGACAAATGAACTAAATCCATCCAGCAGAAAAAAAAAAAAGATAGCCTTTTCACCTGAGGAATATCGAATGGCTGTGAAGCACCTAAAGATATGTTCAACATCCTTAGTCATCAGGGAAATGCAAATCAAAATAACCCTAACATTTCACCTCATAGAGGTCAGAATGGCTAAGATAAAAAACTCAGGACACAGTAGGTGCTGGAGAGGTTGTTGAGAAAAAGGAACGCACCTCCACTGCTGGTGTGATTGCAAACTGGTAGAACCACTCTTGAAATCAGTTTGGCGGTTCCTCAGAAAATGCGGCATAATACTACTGGAGGACCCTTCTAATTCACTCCTTGGCTTATACCCAGAGGATTATCCATTATGTAATAAGGATACATGCTCCACTATATTCATAGGAGTCCTGTTTATAACAGCCTGAAGCACGAAAGAATCCAGACGTCCCTCAACGGAGGAATGGATACAGAAAATGTGATATATAAACACAGAGAAGTACTATTCAGCCAGTAAAAACAATGAATTCATGAAATTCTTAGACAAATGGATGGAACTGGAGAATATCATCCTGAGTGAGGTAACCCAATCACAAAAGAACACACATGATATGCACTCACTTATAAGTGGATATTAGCCTAGAAGTTTGGAATACTCAAGACACAAGTCACATATCAAATGATGCCCAAGAAGGAGGAAGAATAAAGTATGGATCCTTGGGTCCTTTATAGAAAGGGGAAAAGTACTCACAGAAGGCGATACAAAGACAAAAGTTTGAGCAGAGTCTGAGGGAAAGACTGTCCAGAGACTATGCCACCCAGGGATGCATCCTATATACAGTTACAAAACCCAGACACTATTGTAGATGCCCACAAGTGCATGACAAATACAGAGGGGGACACTCTCAGCCAGCCACTGAACTGAACACAGGGTCCCCAATGGGGGAGCTAGAGAAAGGACCCAAGTAGCTGAGGGGGTTTGCAGTTCCACAGGAGGAACAACAATCTGGGTCACCCAGTACTCCCAGAGCTCCCAGGGATAAAACTATCAACCAAAGAGTACAGATTGAGTTACCCAGTGCTTCAGACACATAGACATCAGAGGATGGTCTAGTTAGACACCAAAGGGAGGAGAATCCCTTAGACTTGGAAAGAATTGATGCTGCAGTGTAGAGGAATAACAGGACAGGGAAGTGGTGGAGGGTTGATTGGGGAAGGGTCGTGGCTTATGGGATTTTCAGGGTAGCGGTTAATCAGGAATGGGGACAATATTTGAAGTGTAAATAGAGAATATACCTAATTTAAAAAAGATAATCACAACTTTTTTTCTTTTATTTTTTTCTTTTCTTTTCTTTTCTTTTTCTTTTCTTTTTTTTTGGGGGGGGAGCTTAACAGAAGCTTGATATAGCAAAACTTTCAAATCAGCATTGGAAACCATAGTCTGTTATTTTTTTCATTTCTGAATTGTAAGAACTAGGTCTGGCTTCTGGACAGCCAATCAGAAACTGTACATACTTGTTTTCCAGAGTACTACTCTGCAATTAAAAACAATGAACTCACAAAATTCCTAGGCAAATGGTCAGAACTTGAAAATATCATCTTTAGTGAGGTAACCCAATCACAAAAGAAAAGGACAGAGAAGCTAGAGGGGGTTGAATGGGGAAAAGAGGGAAGGAAGGGGGCTTATGGGACTTTCGGGGAGGGAGGAAACGGGAAAGAGGAAATGATTTGGAATGTAAAGAAAAAAACTTAGAAAATAATTAAAAAAAACAAATATCAAATTGCGGCAATTGACAGAACAATCAAATGTGATGTTCAGCTGCATGAAAAGAATGCATTGCAGAGTGCTTTGATATGGAGGTTAGCAAATGACACCAAAACTTATAGCTATTGAATGAACAAAATGAAGAGAAATTAACTCATTTATGTGGTGTGAAAATTATTTTGCAGGTGTCTATGTATGGTCATATGTGTGTATATCTGAGGATCCATATGTTTCTCTGTGTTCATGAATGCATATGCACATGTTTACATGTATGGAGGCATGTGTGTGATTTTGGGTGTGTGTTTTATAAATGGCAGTGTGATGTTAAAACATTTTAGGAAAGCATTATCTCAAAGGAAGTTGGGACTATGTCTGCAAGTAAAAGATTTGTTTCTTTTTGATCCACATGGTAATATGTTTTACACAGGTTCAACTATGTCTTAAAATGATACATAGTAATTAGAAGAATTTGACTTATAGAAATACAAAGGGGATACTTTTAAATCATCTGGGTAAATCGATGGAACCATTTTAAAATTTCCTGATTATTGTGAAACATCCATTGTCCTCCTAAAAATACTGCATATCTAGCATTGATCCAATTCTTTGCTATACAATATCCTTACAAATTACCACAGGCACACTAAGATGGAAGTCATTTTTACATATTTTCTACGGCATTTCAGAATGCATTTTATCACTAAAACAGTGGTCTATTTGCATTTTCAGCATCCAGGATCTCCATTCCCATCATTGTGTTTAATAAGCAGTGAGCTTGTGTCTGTTCTGTAGTGTCCTTAACTTTATTTCTGGCTGCTTAGCCAAACTTGCAGTTGGTCACTGTGGGCAATGTTATATTCCTTAGAGATTAATTTTTAAATTAAATAATAAAAAATATTATGCAATAATACCATGTGTTCTTCTTTTTCTGAAGTAAAAGCATGTGAATATTGGTTTTCATGTTACTTTTTTCACTTTCAGTGATTCTCTTCTTTATATGCTTAGACAGCAAGTCATTTTTAAGATAATTAGTGAATGTATGCAGTCATGATTTTTAAAAATTAACTTCCATAATAAGAAACATCTGATGTATTTTTTATTTTTGAACAGGTCACTGAGAAAACGTGCATCCATCCATCAAAGATATTAAAAGAGAATTGTCAAAGGACACATGAAACACAAATTTTGGTACTCGGTGATAGCTAAAATTCCATCACAGATTCATATGCACACATGGTTCAGTCATTTAAGTGTGGGGGTAAAGAAAGTGTTCAAACTGTATGTATTTGTTTTTTAACATGTTTTCAAATATTTGTAGTGGAGAAATTATCTCTAGTAGAATATTGGTAAGTATCACTGTTGCAGCAACCTCATTTTTATAGAATCTTTGTGATTCAATCAGAGATAGTGGAAGGAATGAATTATTGGCAAAAAGAAATGGCTCCTTAATATTTTTAAGTGGAAAATTAAAGTTTATACAACAATAAAACACATTGAGTCTCACCATTGTGTATTGTTCTGTATTTTGAGATATAAGAAGAAGGAGATAATTGAAAAATATTTCTTTCTCTCTCTGAAAGAAAGAGAAGCACAAAAAGATGCTATGGAAGGATCTAGGAAGTATCACTAAGAAAGGAGAGGGCCCCTTGTTTCTAGTGAGGATAATTAGCCAATGAAACCATCCTTGGCTACAGTATCTTTTTTATGGTGATTTAGATTAATATGAACTTCTATGACCATTATAGCAATAGTTATGGTTCTAGTAGGTGTTATTTTAAAAATTATAACTTTATAATTTTTTAAATGTTATTCTTTTCCTATAAATAGATACGCCAATGTTTGAACCGATGGAAGAATACAGATATCCAGATAAAATAGGCATTGTTTGTTTGTAGGCTCAGGGATTTCCAGTAAAAATAAATGGATGTAGTGTATGAGGGATAAAATGTCACATCCTTCTATTGTGCTTCACCATATGTTATTAATACTGTATTGAGTCCTTAATAATTTATATTTTAGGCATAGTGGAATTCTAGAATTAATTCCAGAATTAGAAAAAAGTTAGGTCAATTGTACTGGCTGGTTTTGTGTGTCAACTTGACACAGACTGGAGTTATCACAAAGAAAGGAGCTTCTGTAGGGGAAGTTCCTCCATGAGATCCAACTGTGGGACATTTTCTCAATTAGTGATCAAGCGGGGAGGGCCCCTTGTGGATGGTACCATCCCTGGGCTGTTATTCTTGGGTTCTATAAGAGAGCAGGCTGAGCAAGCCAGAGGAAGCAAGCCAGTAACATCCCTCCATGGCCTCTGCATCAGCTTCTGCTTGAGTCCCAGTCCTGACTTCCTTTAGTGATCAACAGCAGTGTGGAAGTGTAAGCTCAATAAACCCTTTCCTCCCCAACTTGCTTCTTGGTCATGATGTTTGTACAGGAATAGAAACTCTGACTAAGACACATTAGTAACAGAAGTGGGGGTATTCTTGTGACAACTTGACCATGTTTTGGGGAGGACTGTGGAAGGATTTTGGAACTAGGAGCTAGAAGATCCATTCCATGTTAAGAGCTCTGTGGGATGCTGTGTAGGAGCTTGGAAGATAATGTTGAGAACAGCGTAGAAGATGGAGGCCTGGCTTGTGAAATTTCAGAGGGAAGATTAAAGACTCTTATAAGGGCCATGTTTTGATTGTGAAGATTCTGTCGTTTTGGATAGCTAGGGCTGAAGAATCAGCTGTAATTAACAAGATACCAGAACCACTAAAGCAAACCTTTGTGTTACTGGGATGATTAATGCTGGTTAGCTGGAGCTAAGAAATTAGTGGTGATTAAGAAGAGACCAGCATCACTGAGGTTAAATCTTCTAGAAAGTGTATTCTGAGAGCACAGAGGTTGTATTCCAGTTGTATTTTGTGCTGTGACTGGACTTGGTATTGTGTAAGAATCACCAAGGTGGTACTGATTTTGAAGGCATGAAGGAGTTATGAAGAGCAGCAGAGGCTCGGCACTGTGAGAGGCTATGGAAGGTCACTGGTGAAGGTGCAACCTCAGTTGCAAATGATGGCTCAGGACTGAAGGGGTCATGCATAGGAGTTGAGGCTTGGCAGCATGAAGAGAGTCTATGAGAGGCTATTGGAGAAGCCTAGTTACAGCAGAAGACAGCACTGTTTTGGAGATGCCAGTGCCGTGAGATGACCACCAAGAACAGCAGCAGCAGAGGAGTACAGGCAGCTGGAGCCTAGAAGACAAGGTGTGTACTACAAAGGGCAGAGCTGGAGAAGTGAAAGAAGCCCTTGGAGGATCCCAGAAGATGGTCCCAGACATTCAACCATTGGAGTTTGATTTTTGCCTTTGATTGTGACTGTGCCCTGATATTTTTTCCCTCTTAATGGAACGCCAGGACAGAGTAATGAGAGGGGGTTGAACGGAGAAAAGAGGGAGGGAAGGGGGCTTATGGGACTTTCGGGGAGGGAGGAAACGGGAAAGGGGAAGTGATTTGGAATGTAAATTAAAAAAATAAAATAAGGAGCTGAGAAGAAGGTGTATTCTTTATTTACCTGCATGCAATAAGGACACATGCTCCACTATATTCATAGCAGCCTTATTTATAATAGCCAGAAGCTGGAAAGAACCCAGATGTCCCTCAACGGAGGAATGGATTCAGAAGATGTGGTATATTTACACAATGGAATACTACTCTGCAATTAAAAACAATGAATTCACGAAATTCCTAGGCAAATGGTCAGAACTTGAAAATATCATCCTTAGTGAGGTAACCCAATCACAAAAGATCACACATGGTATGAAGTCACTGATAAGGGGATATTGACCCAGAATCTCAGAATACCCTAGACACAATCAGCATATCAATAGATTTCTAAAAAGATGGAAGGAGAGACCCCTGGTCCTGGAAAGACTGGATGTAGGGGAACGCCAGGACAGAGTAATGAGAGGGGGTTGAACGGAGAAAAGAGGGAGGGAAGGGGGCTTATGGGACTTTCGGGGAGGGAGGAAACGGGAAAGGGGAAGTGATTTGGAATGTAAATTAAAAAAATAAAATAAAATTAAAAAAAAAAAATAAAATAAAATTAAATTTAAAAAAAAAAAGAGACTTTGAATTTTTAAAAAACTTTGAATTTTAAAAGATATTGTATATTTTAAAAGGATTGAACTTTTAATATATAAAGACTGTGGGACTTTTAAAGTTATTTAGATCTTGGGGGTGAATAAGAAAGTAAGAGTTGAGGCTTAATAGTGATGTGCTTGTGTGTCAAGTTGACAAGGTGTCAATTGTACAGGCTAGTTTTGTGTGTCAACTTGACACAGGCTGGAGTTATCACAGAGAAAGGAGCTTCAGTTGGGGAAGTGCCTCCATGAGATTCAACTGTAGGGCATTTTCTCAATTAGTGATCAAGGGGAGAGGGCCCCTTGTGGGTGGTACCATCCCTGGACTGGTATTCTTGGGTTCTATAAGAGACCAGGCTGAGCAAGCCAGAGGAAGCAAGCCAGTAAGTAACATCCCTCCATGGCCTCTGCATCAGCTCCTGCTTCCTGACCTGCTTGAGTTCCAGTCCTGACTTCCTTTGGTGATGAACAGCAGTGTGGAAGTGTAAGCTGAATAAACCCTTTCCTCCCCAACTTGCTTCTTGGTCATGATGTTTGTGCAGGAATAGAAACCCTGACTAAGACAGTCAAAATCTCTCATTAAATTGGTAGATTTATCTTTTATATTTTTTAATGTGCTTGTTCAACTTTTCCTACATAAAGTATTAAAGTCATGATTTGTTTGTTTGTTGCTGTTGTTGTTGCTGCTGCTGCTGCTGCTGCTGTCATGTGAATGTAATAGTGAAAAAAAAATGATTCATCTCCTGGGCAGGATCTAGAATCACTTAGGAGACAATATCTGAGGATGTCTGTTGAGAAGATTTCTAGCCTGAGTTCATTGATGTTAGAAGGTGTCAGAAGAGAAATTTCATCACTCTGTGAGCTACAAAGATGACCTCAGCTGAAAAAAACCTGCATAATCACCTCAATAATTGATACACCAATGATTTTTGGGGAATCTCCTTAGGTCCCACCACTAGATAAACTGATACCGGTATTTTATGACTGCTGAGAGTGGAAGAGTCTGTCTTTTTCAAGGATGAACCATAGTGATGTGTTATTGAACCCCAAGTGGTCAGCCTTAAATATGTGCACAAGAGCAACACTAAGTAGACTCTTCTTCAATTACTATTTAATACTAACTCAAAAATCATGTTAATGTGGTATGCATGTAGGACATTCTAAAAAAAACTTACAAAATTGAAATTAGATAAACTCCTTAAGTGCTTACATTTCTGAAAGTACCTTTTTAGTTATACTCACTTTCAAATGTAAATTTATCTTGGCTGTTATTTTGTTAAGATTTATGAAAATAAATTTCTAGGCCATCTATTCACCAATTAATTCTAAAATCTATGCTGATTTTTTTCTGCCATTGTTTCAAATTTCTTGATTATATTTAATACGTCATTGGTAATAATATGTATTCATGGTGGTAGATGACTGCTTGTTGGCTTTACATAAGACTGGAAAATATTAGATCTTCATTATGGGTGTTCAAATCCATGATGTCATTATTAACATTTTAAATTATTTTTTATGTGTCCCATTTACTGTTATTCCTTATGTGACAAATCCGGCTCATATATTTTGGATAAATTTGGAACATTCTCATTCTTACATATCATGATATTACATAATACTTTCTTATATTTTAGAATAAATTTTTATATATATTACACTATTTTTATGATGATTTCTTCAGGTTTATCATCTATCAAGTAATGTTGTAGCTTAACATTTTAATTCTTTCTATTTTAATGGTGCTTTAAGATGTCTTAAAGTTTTTCTGGTTTATTAGCTTATATTCTTTTTTATGATATACTATGCCATTCTAACATGAGGTTTACTAACTTCTTATATTCATTTTAAACATAACTATTTTTATTATATTTTTGTTACAGTGTTAATGTTCCATCTTTTGGTACCAGAAAATTTTCCTTCACTGTGTGATATCTATGTGAGGATAATTCTGAATGTTTGTAAGAAAGCCACACTTTATTCAAAAACACAGAATTGTTCATGGATTGTCCTTTCATATCCTTCCCAGCTACAGTGGATAGGAGTGAGCTTACTTCAGATCATTCATTACAATGGAGTATTGTTATTTGCTTTTATGTCTCTATAGAAAAACACTATTTTACCACATTTGGCTTGGACACCATATGTGAGGGCTTGTCTGCCCTGTACATGGATTTGTCTGCCATATACAAGAGCTTCTCTTGTCCTTGTGATTATACACATTACTCATGAACTCTTTAGTTTAACTCATTTATCTGCTTCATCATTCCAGGTCCCACCACCTCTAGAACAATGAAAATATACTATCACCTATTTCTTTAAAGTCAATGTATCAACATTTCAAATTCATAAGAAATGCTTGATTTTTTAAATCAAGAATTTTTGAAAGTCTGAAATTTTTCTGAAATTTGTTCTGGTTTACATCAAATAAGTTCTTTGATAATTCTAGGCCTATTTAGGGAAACAACTTTCTATTTCATGGATTAGCTAGAAAGCAGCATTACTCAAAAGATGATGCTCAATAGTAAGAGAAAAGCACTTTTAGTCTACTCAATGAGTAAGGACAAGTCTAGGAGATCAGTGCTTATCGAAGTCATTATAATCCTAAGAAGAGCTAACAATCAAGGTCAGCCGAAGGATTCACAAGGGCGCTGTCTGTCATCAAAGGCCACTGCTCCTTTGTGCTTTGTGTTAACAAATCTATTTCTATTTCAAGCTAACAAATTAGCTTTCTTTTTTTGTCTTAAATGCTGACTGAATAATAAAACAACTTAAAATATTTCTTTAGTAAGATCCCTTGCTTGTCTGTTCTCTGAGAAGATGATCTAGAAAAAAGACTGGAGTAGATGAGGGGTCAAGAAGAAGGGAGGGATTTCACTATAAAGATAGGAAGTATGACAATATATATATATATATATATATATATGGGAAATGTGGACAAGTTTCATAAAGAGTAAAGAAATATTGGTGACATATCTCTGGGTAGAGTAATTGCCTATGTGAATAACTTGTCTATACTAAGTGAATCTATCATCAACTGTTGGAAAAAGAGAAGAAAATGAGTAAATCCTGATCGTTTTCATAATCTTAAGAAGATATATGCAATTTGGAAAAATCTAATGAATTACACATGGGTTATGAAGATTTCTCATAATGCAAGAAGATGTTAGTTTGAAAATGGTAGGTGAATCAGAATAAGAACCTGGAATGAGAGGAAAAGAAAGATGGGAATGTTGTGCATGCAATGTATACTGGAATAATAACCACTTCTAATTTCCCTGGAGATAATCCCTTACATAAAACAATGTGTTGTGCACAGATTTTCACACATAGCACAGTACTGACTTTTGTTTTGCTATTTTGTATGTATTTTAGAAAATATTCCATATTAATACTGTAACCAATTTTCAACACTATGATAAAAATATTTCAACATTTCAATGGATAATATCTGGATAAGAGGTATCCATTAAGTAGCATCATCATTTAGTTATAAAAATACAACATCAGGCATTAGAAAAAGAGTCATGAAATGGAAGACAAATTTGAGAATATCAATATTGTACAGATTAAACTGAGATGCTAAAATAGGTGATAAATTATTAGACTCTTTGTCATTGTAGTTCAATGTGCAGATAGTAGGATAAATTTCAGAATCATCAGACTGAAAAAGGAACAGAAGTAATTACCAAGGAAGTACTATAGAAGTCATAAAACATTACAGTGTCTGAAGAGAAATCAAGTGACCTTTCAGAGCACCAAAAATAGCAGTGACTCAGAGACCTTTCAGTGACAAAAACTTACTTCTCATATAAGAACCACTTGTTAAAAATGTTTTTTGTTTTTCACCTACCATATTAGAGTGCAAGATCACAAATTGATGAGGATTCTAGACACAAAAATTACAGCTTTTCATAACATACTATGAGAACACTTAGTAAAGAATCATGAGTCTGTTCTGGACTTTTCACTATTGTTCACTGGTTTATTTTATTGATGGTTCTTACAACATACATACAATAACCATGTGTTTAGTTTTTATTTGATTTTTCATTTTTAACTTATTTCTATTCATTTTTGTTGTTGTTATTGTGGTAACCTTCAGCATGAGATCTATACTTTTAGAATTACCAGTTTTTCATATAGTGTTTTTAACTGCAGGTACAACTTTTTTAAAAAAAGGCTCAAGATCTTATTTTTCCCTTATAGCTTAAGTATCATGTCTGTTGAATGATCACCTGACTATGCATGAAAATTTAATTAAGAGACTTAAAAAGTAGGAGAAGCCTCTCCATGTTTCTTAAGTCCTTGTGCAATGCATAACAAGAAGTATCTTATCATTTACTACATTGTTGCTTCTTCCCTAGGTCCCAGGTCTCTTGTTATTCTCCATATATATATATATATATGTCTATATATATATATATATATGTATGTATGTATGTATATGTATATATGTTACTTTTCTCCCTGTTGTGACAAAACATTCAACAAAAGCAATTTAAGAAAAGAAGGCCTTTTGTTGTTGTTGTTTTAGCTCTTAGTTTGAAGATAGTCTGCTATGGTTAATAAGTTTGAATATCAGAAGACTGCTGACTACATTGGTTCTACAGCCAAGAACAGAAAAGATGAATGTTGTTGATTGGCTTGCTTTCTTCTTAATTAGTCCAAGACACCAGACCACTAAATGGTGTGTCCCACATTTAAGGTGTGTATTGGTTACTTTCTATTGATGTGGTAAATTACCATGGTCAACACATAATTTGGGGCATATCGTTCTAAGAGGGATAGTAGTCCATTACCACCATGGTGAGGAGATTGCAGAGGGAGAAACGCAGGAGTGGTGCTGAAACAGCAGCTGAGTGCTCACATGTTTAACCATAAGCAGGAGGTAGGGAGAACACCAAAGATCAAATGAAACTTTTGAAGCTTCCAAATCTGTTCCCATAACATTACCACCTTCAACAAATTCACACTTTCTAATCTTCCTCAAATAGTCACCAACTGGGGACCAAATTACAAATGCCTGGGATTTACAGGACGTTTGTCATTCACAGCACCACAAAGTGTGCATTCATTCTTCTGTTAAGCCTTTTTGAAAATACCTTCATAGGCATATTTACAGCTGATTCTAGATGTCAATAAGTAGACAAGAATAACCATCACATGTTATATAGTTTATGGCTGGGTTTCTCAAACCTTGGAATAGACTCTAGTGCTCTAGTGAAGAGATCCTACTGCCCAGGAACAGAGAAGGAATTCACTTTAATACTCTTCCCATTCTAATTGAGAGATTGACCCTCATATAGAATGCTACTTCCAGGAAAGGAGTAATTTTGCTTATTCTTCTAAACTCTAAATAAAATCAACCAGACATTTGAAAAAAGGCAAGAATTGCCACTAATTTATGGAAATTCTAGAGTTTGTACAAATTATTAAGACATGTCAACTATCACATTGGAACTGTAAATCAGTAACAAATCAGTGACTAATTTTATATACCTATTCTTAGAAATGAGATTAGCAGAAAGTAGTTTCTGGAGGGTTTGTGAGAATATTGGTCTTAGCTTCATATCAGTGGCTCTTCAAAAGAAAGGTAAGTAAGATCTAGTTTTATTTTACTATTTTTGTAAATTTTAAATTAGTGGCACTAACTTTGATCACAGTTAAGTATGAGAAGACTTGACTTTTTAATATTGCTCATACATTCAGATTCTCAATTAGTAATCGTTACAAAGTTTATAAAATTTGTGATTAACTTCCCAATTTCTGTTGTAATGATTTTCATTACTTTTTAAAAATATGTATCAAGGTTTTGTTTATAAATCTTTGATATCCCGCTTTGTTCTTCTCCTTCCTCCCTTCCTTTATTCCTTCATTTCTTATTTCCTTCCTTCCTTCCTTCCTTGCTTACTTTTATAAATTTTTTGAGATTATAAATTACATGATTTTTCCCTTCTCTTACCTCCCTCTAAACACTTCCATGTACCTGGATTTTGTCAGTGATAGATGTTGAACAACAATTAAAATCCTTCTCATTTCAGGGGTTTCCATGTGTTTTGAAGAAGTTTTATTCTTTTGACACGAAGTATGTGTATACTAAAAAATAGCTGAGAAAAATCCCTTGCAATGGGGATTTCTTAGGGTTCAAGAATCCTCCATCTTAAAATACCACTGTCCTCTTCAGTGGTATTTTAAACTTAGTCATAGCAAAACACATCTCACATACAGGAAAAAAAAATCAGTCAATTCCTTTTTTTCTTAATTTTTGATTTTCAAAACACTATACATATCTTAAAATTTCCAGGGACTTAACCTTCTGTATAGGCACAATACTACTATTCCAAACTGCATCAATTTTACTGCTGCTGGGAACAGCATGTTTGTAAATTTTTTTTTACAAACTCCAGTTATGTATAAACAATATGAGTATTGGCATTTAGCCAGGGAAGCTGAGCATAAGAGTCAAACAGTCAAAAGAAGGAGGTTCTGGATAAGTGCTTATAGTGGACTTTGAATACACACTTTTTAATACCTTCATATTCTCTAATTGCAAGTCAAAATTCTAACATGCTAATAAGATATTTGTCATGATTGTTTTGCATTTTCTTTTAAAAAGTCATTCTTTTTTTTTATTTCCCCTTTCCCGTTTCCTCCCTCCCCGAAAGTCCCATAAGCCCCCTTCCCTCCCTCTTTTCTCCATTCAACCCCCTCTCCTTTCTCTGTCCTGGCGTTCCCCTACATCCAGTCTTTCCAGGACCAGGGGTCTCTCCTTCCATCTTCTTAGAAATCTATTGATATGCGGATTGTGTCTAGGGTATTCCGAGATTCTGGGTCAATATCCCCTTATCAGTGACTGCATACCATGTGTGTTCTTTTGTGATTGGGTTACCTCACTAAGGATGATATTTTCAAGATCTGACCATTTGCCTAGGAATTTCGTGAATTCATTGTTTTTAATTGCAGAGTAGTATTCCATTGTGTAGATATACCACATCTTCTGAATCCATTCCTCCGTTGAGGGACATCTGGGTTCTTTCCAGCTTCTGGCTATTATAAATAAGGCTGCTATGAACATAGTGGAGCATGTGTCCTTATTGCATGCAGGTAAAGCCTCTGGGTATATGCCCAGGAGTGGTATAGCCGGATCCTCCTGGAGTGTCATGCCCAGTTTTCTGAGGAACCGCCAGACTGCTTTCCAGAGTGGTTGTACCAGCTTGCAATTCCACCAGCAGTGGAGGAGTGTTCCTCTTTCTCCTCATCCTCGCCAACAACTGCTGTCTCCTGTGTTTTTGATCTTAGCCATTCTGACTGGTGTGAGATGGAATCTCAGGGTTGTTTTGATTTGCATTTCCCTAATGACTAAGGATGATGAACATCTCTTTAGGTGCTTCTCAGCCATTAGATATTCTTCAGGTGAGAACTCTTTGTTTAGCTCTGTACCCCATTTTTTAATAGGGTTACTTGCCTCTCTGGAGTTTAACTTCTTGAGTTCTTTGTATATATTGGCTATTAGCCCTCTGTCAGATGTAAGGTTGGTAAAAAGTCATTCTTAACAGTAGGATATGGTCAGAACTTGAAAATATCATCCTTAGTGAGGTAACCCAATCACAAAAGAACACACATGGTATGCAGTCACTGATAAGGGGATATTAACCCAGAATCTCGGAATACCCTAGACACAATTCGCATATCAATAGATTTCCAAGAAGATGGAACGAGAGACTCCTGGTCCTGGAAAGACTGGATGTAGGGGAATGCCAGGACAGAGAAGCAAGAGGGGGTTGAATGAGGAAAGAGTGAGGGAAGGGGGCTTATGGGACTGTCAGGGAGGGAGGAAACGGGAAAGGGGAAATGATTTTGGATGTAAAGAAAAAAAAACTTAGAAAAAAATAAATGTTTAGTCAGAAAAATCAAAAAAAAAGTAGGATAGTAAAATTATACTAAATAAAATAGCTATTTGAAACTAAAATCTTTGTGATTTTATAAATGAAATGCTGGTTTTGTTTTCTAGGTATGGAACATCAGAGTTATATTCTTTAGAAGTATTCTTACATTAAAAAAGTTAAAAAAAAGTACATATCAAGCTTCATTTTAAAACACAGCACTTATTTGATAGCCTGTGAACCACTACAGTGTTCAAGTTGTGCCTTTCAGAAGGAGGGCCCTATTAGACACAAAACAGTTATCTCCATGGTGAGCAAGAAGTAAGGGAAGAACTGTGCTATGGGAAGAACTATGGCTGGAAACTAATCTCTGAGATGTCCATTTGTGAAAGTCTTTAAATAAGCAGGAACACCCATTTCCACAATCTGAAAATACTCTGATGCATTTCATTCTTCCCCTTTCTGCATTCTTTCTAACAATTCCTGGGAAACACAGCCAATATGCTATGGTCATACAGAATGTGAATGATGACTACAAAACAAAAGTGTGGTACATTACACACTCACACTTCTTTAAAGCATGATCTTTAAATTCATAGGTATTTTCTTTACCATGGTAATATTTATGACTTGTTTTAGATTTTATGTGCTTATGTAGTCACTTAGCACAGTGATTCAAAAGATATTTCTCCACATATTTTCTGTCATCATGCCTCTCATCACAGCAGACAAAAAGATCATCCATAATCTTTTAAGTATAATTAGGGACAATAAAAACTGTGAAGTCTACCTAATTATGAAACGTAAAAAAAGCCAATAGATGATAGACAGTAGATGATGATGATGATGGTGATAATGATGATGAAGATAGATAAATAGACAGATATAGATAGACGACAGGAAGATAGTGACTGTGTGAAGAAATGAAAGATTATAGTATGATCATTCAGTTTACTTCTGGCAAAAATAAACCCCATATTTAAACATAAAGAGAGATAACATGTCTGAGATTTAATGGACAGAGACAGTCCTTGAACTCCCAAGAAATCATCAGGAAGAGTCTTGTAAGGTTGTGGTATGTCAGAGGGTAGCTCTGGAAAAACTCTGAGGTGGAGAAAAACGTGTTTTAGAGATCAGAGCAAAAAGAAGAAGGTGCTAAAAAAATAATTCAGCTAAAAAGCAAAGGAGTATGAGAATCAGCAGCCCCAACAAGTAGACAAATGGCAAAAGGCTTCAGAATTAAACCAAATGATCCTGTCATGCCTTTAATCCCTGGACTATGGACTTTTAAAGAGTACATTATTTCAAAATTAATAAATTACAAAACATAAGCTATACACTACTATAAAATTAATAAGTTCAGGCAAAAGAATAAAAATGTACCAGTAAGTATATTTTCATTAAAAATAATCAGAGCCAGAGTTCAAATAATCAGAACCCATGAAAAATACAAGGTGGACAGATGACACACTTATAATCACAGAGTTGGTAGGTAGATATGGGGGATCTTTGGAGGACCTCTTCATTTGATTTAGAGTTCTCTGTTTCACTAAGGTAGAAGGGTGATAGAGGAAGATTTCATGCACCAACCTTAGATTACCACATGCATGCACATGAATAGACATACATGTAAGCAATACACAGAGACATATTTACAGAAATTAAATTTTAAAAGGACAGCAAAGTAAAACTATAATACTATATTTATTTCATATTAAAACAAATATTTATATTATAAATACCTAGAAATAATAACCAAAACCATGGAAGAAATTTGTTAATTGAAATCATGATGCAAGTAAATAAGCAAACATAGAGATTCATTGTCTTCATGAATTTTCTAAAGAACTAGTAAAGATCAATAGCAATAAATAGGTTGATTGTGAGTGTTTGATTTATGTAGTTATATATTGCATGTGTATGTATTTGTAACTACAAAGCTAATTACCTTCTAAGACACACCCACAAAAAGAAAAGAATGAAAATATCTCACAATGAAAAGCTAAAATTGTTAAGCTAACATACATGGTAAATAAAACAGAAATAACAAAAAACAGGAACATGAGCTGTAGTAGAGACAGGAGTCTGGTAAATCTGTCCCCAGAGAGGCACTGTCAGATTCTGACCAATACAGATGCAAAGTTATACAGCCAAACATTGTACTGAGCATGGGGACTGCAAAGGAGATGTTAGGGCAAAGACTGAAGGAGCAGAAGGGGTTTACAACCCCATAGGAAGAACAACCAACCAGATCCCCCAAAGCTCCCAGTGACTAAACCACCAACATGGCTACAGCTGAATATGTGGCACCCTTATCTGGCATCACTGGGAGGGGAACCCCTTGGTCCTGTGGAGGCTTCCAGGATAAGGGAATGCTAGGGCAGGAGTGGGGGTTGGGTGGGGGAGCACCTTCCTAGAGGCAGGGGGAGGAGATAGGGGATTTGTGGAGGGGAAACTTGGAAGGAGGATAACATTTGGAATGCAAATAAATAAAATAATTAATAAAAATGAAAAAAGAGATAAAAGATGTCTAGATTTGTTTACAATCAACAAAACACAATAGATATTCTTTAAAAATATAACTTAGCCATTTGGCTCAGAACAGTACTTCTTTACTTTATATCAGGAAAATCAAGCATGAGTAACAAGATTAGATATAACAGATCCTGATACTTCTACATGGTTAAATACTAAAACATAAAAGACTGAACTATGAGCATGAAACTATGGATGACTATGCAGAAATTGTGCTGTTTGAACTCCATAAGGCACTGTGGCTTTCACTGCATAATATTCTGGATTTGAAAAAAATAATTGCAGATATAGAAAACAAAATAATAGTTACTAGCAGTTATTATGAGCAATTAAGGGGTATGTGTTTGATTACAGAGGTTTACACAGTGATGTCTGTGTTGTGTGTGTGTGTGTGTGTGTGTGTGTGTGTGTGTGTGTGTGTGTACTAAAACAAAATGAAACTGAACACAGACATTGTACACAATTAATTTTCTGGATTTTGTGTTATTCTTCACTGACATAAGATAAGGCCACTGAAGGAATTTTTGAGAATAAAGAGGAGCATTCGAGAGCTTGTAACAGAAGAAGCAAACTCATGTCTACATGAAAATGGAAATCTAAAGTTGCTTAAATTGCAGAGGCTCAAAAATAAGGATAATGAGTATGTTCTCAGTGGGTAATAATCATATATACAGTGAATAGCCCTATATTGGAGTTCACAGCTGTAGGAAGAAACTACTGAACTTGTGTGGACATATCTCAAAAGAACTGTGTACATAGTTTAAAGTTTTTAAAAGTTGCCTACAAAATGATTATAGTTGTATAACATTTTCTGATACTAATTTTTTAGAGGTAAGATATACTCCAGGACAAAGGGGCAGGGTTGGGTCCAAGTGTGGTTATAGTGGCTAATGTATATGTGGTATATTAATTTTCATGATCTAATCTGTATTATTACATAGAAAAACCTATAGTTGATAAAATGTTTATAGCACTAAACATGCAGCCACACATGTACACATACACACATAAAGAGACTTGCAGAGTGAAAGGAAAACACAATCCTGAATGAGGGTTTAGTAAATTTAATCAACACCAATCTCCTATTATCATGATGTTGTGCTATGGTCTTCCAAAATATCACCATTGGGGATTATTTTATTTACTGAAATTATATATGGAAGCATGATTTTACAGGAGTCAGATATTCTGCATATCAGATATTTATGTTACATTTCATAGCAGCAAAATTAGAATTATGAAGTAACAATAAAATTTGTAGTTTGTGGTCACCACAACATGAGGAATTGTATTAAAGAATCACAGCCAGAGAGGCACGTAACCCTATTAAAAATGGGGTACAGAGCTAAACAAAGAGTTCTCACCTGAAGAATATCTAATGGCTGAATAGCACCTAAAGAGATGTTCATCATCCTTAGGCATTAGGGAAATGCAAATCAAAACAACCCTGAGATTCCATCTTACACCAGTCAGAATGGCTAAGATCAAAAACACAGGAGACAGCAGTTGTTGGCGAGGATATGGAGAAAGAGGAACACTCCTCCACTGCTGGTGGGATTGCAAGCTGGTACAACAACTCTGGAAAGCAGTCTGGCGGTTCCTCAGAAAACTGGGCATGACACTCCCGGAGGATCCGGCTATACCACTCCTGGGCATATACCCAGAGGCTTTACCTGCATGCAATAAGGACACATGCTCCACTATGTTCATAGCAGCCTTATTTATAATAGCCAGAAGCTGGAAAGAACCCAGATGTCCCTCAACGGAGGAATGGATTCAGAAGATGTGGTATATCTACACAATGGAATACTACTCTGCAATTAAAAACAATGAATTCACGAAATTCCTAGGCAAATGCTCAGAAATTGAAAATATCATCCTTAGTGAGGTAACCCAATCACAAAAGAACATACATAGTATGCAGTCACTGATAAGGGGATATTAACCCAGAATCTGGGAATACCCTAGACACAATTCGCATATCAATAGATTTCCAAGAAGATGGAAGGAGAAACCCCTGGTCCTAGAAAGACTGGATGTAGGGGAATGCCGAGACAGAGAAGTGAGAGGGGGTTGAATGGGGAACAGAGGGAGGGAAGGGAGCTTATGGGACTTTCAGGGATGGAGGAAACAGGAAAGGGGAAATGATTTTGAATGTAAATAAAAATATAAAAAAATAAAAAAATATATATATTAAAAAAATAAAATAAAATACAAAAAAAAGAATCACAGCATTAGGAAGATTGAAACTACTGATATAAATCAACAAAATTTTTGTAGTTAATAACTTCCACTAAAGAAGTAAAATACATTTATTCTCAGTAGTCTAAATTATGATTAATAGAAATTAGCAAGTCCATAGTTTTATAAGTCAGTTACTATTCTGTAACTTATGCTCAGAAAATGTATCTACAGTTTTATTTCAACATTGAGGTCAAACTATATTTTTATAAAGAATCTAAAACGTTTTTTGTAGCAAGCAACTATTCTGACACATTATTGGAGGAGGTTGGCAATGTTTAAAATAAACCAGTGGTGAGAGAATACTTACAATACTGAGTAAAAAGCACTCAGCGAGAGATATGATAGAATGGGTTTATTTATCTGAAAATCCATGTAATAAGAAAAAAAAACCTTTTAACATCTTAGTCTTTACAACAAATAAAAATACCCATTTCCTTCCCTTTAAAGAATCATGATTCTCCATAAAAGAATACCATCTGTGAATGAAGCACCCTTCTCTCTTGTACCCTCATCTCTTGGCTCAATAGTTTGCCTCTATCACCTTTATCAAAGTCACAGATATATAAACATGCTGCAAATAGAAAAATTTTGTTTACTGCCAGCCTTGCAGATATAACCAAGGTCCTGATGCTTGGGACCACCCTGTAGATTTGGCCAGAGAGATTCCTAATGGTCTAGTGCAAAGACTTAGGGCTCAATATAGCAGTCTACATCTGTCTTACTCTTAAATGTTCATCTTAAAAAAATAATGAAGGGTTTATTTTCTAGAAGTTTTAGTACTGCCATTTCTACTGCATGAAATCACATCAATATCAGTTATAGTTTAAGTGTTGTATAAGAACCCATTCTCTTAACTAGCCATCTGCTATGCTGTGATATGTGTATCAGTTCATAAGTGTGGCCATATGTGCAGATGTATTTATATTTGTATGTATGTGTGTGTGGAAGCCAGAGCTCAAAATCGGGTTCCTTTCTCAGTTGATCTCAGTCATATTGTTTGAAACAGGTTCATTCATTGAACCTCCATCTCATTGACTCAATTAGATTGGCTGACCAGCAAGATTTGAAGATCCTCTTGTCTGATCCTACAGGAATGGGGATTACAGCTATGTCCCACCATATTCAGTGTTTTACATTGGGGCTAGAGGTCTGAGCACAAGTCCTTATACTCATATGGCAAGGTTTTGGTTAACTAAATTATCAACCAGCCATAGGTTACAGGTCCCATATTGAAAAATTCTAGAAATTTCTTGATATTATTTTCATCTTCAAACCAAAATGAAACAATTATAAATCATTCAAGAGTTAAATAGCAAATATGAGCAAAAACTAAACCTAGGTGAATGACCAAATAAAATTAATGTGCCAAGCCACACTGAAATCAAATATTAAGGTCCTTATATTAAACGTTGACTTAGCACAAACTACTAATAATTAGTTAAACCTAGGAAGAACCCCATAGGAAGAACAACAATACCAACCAACCAGACTGCCCCAAAGCTCCCAGTGACTAACGACCAACATGGCTATAGCTGAATATGTAGCAGCCTTATCTGGCATCACTGGGAGGGGAACCCGTTGGTCCTCCATAATTCATAAACCTAAGGTATTCCTTGTGGTGCTCTAATAATATAAGACAAAAATAAAATGAAATCATCAGATTTAAATAACTACAACAAAGCTGATTCTTAAGCCTCAATCTAAACAAAACTCAGAAAATAAACAATGGAGTCTTTGTTTTCCCCATGAGTCAGTTAAAAGATAAATTTCTTAACAAGTGTGGGATAGAGTCTTCTAGAATAGAGTAGACAAATTGTGTTTCTTATTAGATCCTGCTTGTTCTTTCTTTTAAAAAAAAAGTTGTATTAACATACAATAGTATGCCTATTTGTTTGCTTATTCCATAATACTGTTTTTCTATGGTAATCTCCAAGTTAAATAATGTGGATAGTTGCCATTTAATTCACAATATTTGTCATATTCATTGTTTTATTCTGATGAGAAATTTTCTGTTCTGGAAAACCTTAAAATCAATAGAAACATTATTGACTGGGGATTTAGGATCTCTGAAGTCTACATAACAGTAGTAAGTCTGAGGCAAAACGCTTAAGTGGTTCTAATCAGTAAGTTAGCAGAAAGTAGTGGATGCTGGGCAACACTAAATCATATATGCTTAGGGATCTCAAATGAAAATTTCTTAAAAATCAAAACAACAGAGGCATTAAATGTTGGCAAAATATGTTATTAAGTGTCTTCCAAAGAATTACTGAACTACCAAAAACCAAACAAAAACCCACTATCAATATTAAATGAAAAAAAAGAGATAGAAATCACCATTCTGACTTCTTCTTAGAATGCATCTTTCAGAACTTGTATATAGGGAGATGAATAAAATAAAATATCTATTTTGGTGATAAAATGTTTATGTACCACTAGACCATGATTATAGGCCAGCAATTATTTTCTGTGTTCTCCAGCACCATGCCAGAAGCTATTTAAAATGGAGAACAGATCCTTCCTGCTCTTAAATTTTGTGAACACAAATGTAGCACATGGGTGCTTCACAGCTATTGGGATCATGATTTTTCTGCTGTGAATGTGGGAGGATGAAACATTTCCAGGGAGAAGGGGATTTAAAAAAGATATAAAATGGAGTTATGTAGGCTCATAAGTTTGGTAATTACTGAATTAAATAAGGATAAGAGTAGCTTTCTATTGCTTTTTACTCATTTTAAATCTTTTAACATGTAATTGTGCTTGATAAATCTTCAAAAGGGAAGGCATATAACATTGTATTCCTCAAATTCCTCTCATCATAAAAAATTAATTTCCTGCATCTTTCTTGTGACCTCTTAAATAATGATGACTGACTATTTTTCAATGGGCAAATTTATAACAAGTGCTCTCAATGTTAATTTGATTAAGGGAGGGATCAGAAGGCTTGGGAAGATCTACATAGACAAGGCCAAGCTGGGAGAATTTTTCACTTCTGATGCTCCTGCTAATGACTCAGAAGACCAGAAGTGACAGCTCCGCCTTTATGTAGGAAAGGTCCTTTTACAAAAAAAGGTATGTTTATCTGTCTAACCGCCCTATAAACATAGTATCTAATTGTAATATTTACTTGTCTGAAGTCAATTCACATCACCTACTAGGTGGCTTCCATTTTTATCTCTGTATTTTCTGATTTTGCCTTGAATCTAAATTTAGACTTCACTGATCTGGGTTTTATTCATGTAAGTGTATATGATCTTCATTCCTGAGAAACAGAATCAGATGGAATGATATAGACACAGATAAATAGAGATAGAGATAGAGATAGAGATAGAGATAGAGGTAGAGGTAGAGGTAGAGGTAGAGGTAGAGGTAGAGGTAGAGATAGAGATGATAGATAGATATAAATATAGATATAGATATAGACATAGATGATATAGATATAGATATAGATATAGATATAGATATAGTTTGTAAATATGGTCTCAGATAAGTGGTTTAGCCCAATACTGATAATTGAAAAAGACATCAGCTCCTTTGCAGAAATAGCTTTAAATTGGAAAAGTAATATGTAGTGCTGCTATGCCCATTTCGCTTAATATTCACTATTTGTAATAACTTCCAGGTCACCAATAGGAAACCTTGTTTCATGGATCATAATTATCATTGGTTGTCTGTTGTATGATTTAAATGGAGTAAAAATTAACTTTACAAATTCAGAAATGTTTTCTTCTAAATCTTTTTAAAGCTACATAGAATGAATCTGAATATATCTTAACTTAAATATATAGCTTGATTACTGGATTATAGAAAAACATCTAAGAGATCTTGAGTAATGCATAGTGTAGCATGTCTACTCTCAAATTTTGACAAAACATGTCTTTAGGGGAAACATATCATCATGAATAGTATATGTTAGAGAGATGATTGCAAAAGAAATACTACAAATCAAAACTAAACATAATAAAAGCAATATACAGCAAACCAGTAGCCAACATAAAAATAAATGGAGAGAAAATTGAAGCAATCCTATTAAAACCAGGGATTAGACAAGGCTGCCCACTTTCTCCTTACATATTCAGTATAGTACTTGAGTCCTAGCCAGAGCAATTAGACAACAAAAGGAGGTCAAATGGATACAAATTGGAAAGGAAGAAGTCAAAATCTCATTATTTGCAGATGATATGGTAGTACACTTAACTCACCCCAAAAATTGCATCAGAGAACTCCTAAACCTGATAACTTCAGCAAAGTGGCTGAATCTAAAATTAACTCAAACAACTCAGTAGCATTCCTCTCCTCAAAGGATACATGGGCTGAGAAAGAAATTAGAGAAATGACATGTTACACAATAGTCGCAAATAGTATACAATACCTTGGTGTGAATCTAGCCAAGCAAGTGAAAGAACTGTATGACAAGAACATCAAGTTTCTGAAGAAACAAATCAATGAAAACCCCAGAAGATAGAAATATCTCCCATGCTCATGGATTGGCAGGATTAATATAGTAAAATTAGTCATCTTGCCAAAAGCAATATACAGAATTAGTGCAATCCCCATCAAAATGCCAACTTCATTCCTCATATAGCTAGAGCAATTTGCAAATTCATTTGGAATAACAACAAAAAACAACAACAAAACAGGATAGCTAAAGCTATTTTCAACAACAAAAGATCTTCTGGAGGAATCACCATCCCTGACTTCAAGCTATACAACAGAGCAAAAGTGATAAAGACTGCATGATATTGTTACTTAGACAGGCAGGAAGATCAATATAATAGAATTGAAGACCCAGAAATAAACCCAAACACCTCTGGTCACTTGATCTTTGACAAAGGAGCTAAAACCATCCAGTGGAAAAAAAGACAGCATTTTCAACAAATGGTGTTGGGTCACCTGGCAGTCATCCTTGTAGAAGGATGCAAATTGATCCACTCTTATCTCCCTGTACAAAGCTCAAGTCGAAGTGGATCAAGGACCTCCACATAAAACCAGACAGAGAAACTAATAAAAGAGAAAGTGGGAAAGAGCCTTGAATACATGAGCACAGGGGTAAAGTTCCTGAATAGAACACCAATGGCTTATGCTCTAAGATCAAGAATTGACAAATGGGACCTCATAAAATTGCAAAGCTTCTATAAAGCAAAGGACACTGGCAATGAGACAAAATGGCAACCAACAGATTAAAAAAAGATTGTTACCAATCCTACATCCAATAGAGAGCTAATATCTATTATATACAAAGAACTCAAGAAGTCAGACTCCAGAGAATCAAATAACCCTATTTAAATTGGGGTACAAAGCTAAACAAAGAATTCTCAACTGAATAGCTGAGAAGCACCCAAAGAAATGCTCAACATCCTTAATCATCAGGAAAATGCAAATCAAAACAGCCCTGAGATTCTACCTCACATCATTCAGAATGGCTAAGATCAAAAACTCAGGTGACAGCAGATGCTGGTGAGGATGTGGAGAAAGAGGAACACTCCTCCATTGTTGGTGGGATCTGGAAATCAATTTGGCAGTTCCTCAGAAAATTGGGCATAGTATTGCCTGAGGACCTAGCTATTCAACTCCCGGGAATATACCTAGAAAATGTTCCAACATGTTACAAGGACACATGCTCCACTATGCTCACAGAAGCCTTATTTATAATAGCTAGCAGCAGGAAAGAACCCAGATGTCTCTCAACGGAGGGATGGATACAGAAAATATGGCACATTTACACAATGGAGTACTACTCAGCTATTAAAAACAATGAATTCATGAAATTCTTAGGCAAGTGGATGGAACTAGAAAATATCCTGAGTGAAGTAAGCCAATCACAAAAGAACACACATGGTATGCACTCACTGACAAGTGGATATTATCCCAAAAGCCCAGAATAACCAAGATACAATTCACAGACCACATGAATCTCAAGAAGAAAGACCAAAGTGTGAATGCTTCCGTCCTTCTTATAAGGGATAACAAAATACTTATAGTAGCAAATACAGAGACAAAGTGTGGAGCAGAGACTGAAGTAAATGTCATCCAGAGACTTCCCTACCTGGGGATCCATCCCATATACAGTCACCAAATGCAGACATTATTGTGGATGGCAACAAGTGCATGCAGATAGGAGCTTGATATATCTGTCTCTTGAGAGTCTCTGCCAGAGAGTGACATATACAGAGGCAGATTCTTGCAGCCAACCATTGAAATGATCACGGGGTTCTCAATGGAGGAGTTAGAGAAAGGACTGAAGGAGCTGAAGGAGTTTGCAATCCCATAGGAAGAACAATAATGTCAACCAACCAGAGCTCCCAGGGTCTAAACCGCCAACCAAGGAGTACATATAGAGGAATCCATGACTCCAGCAGCATATGTAGCAGAGGATGGCCTTTTCAGGCATCAATGGAAGGAGAGGCCCTTGATCCTGTGAAGGCTTGATGTCCCAGTTTAGGTGAATGCCAGGGTGGGGAGGTAGGAGTAGGTGGGTGGATCAGGGACCACCCTCATAGAAACAAGGGAAAGGAGGAGCAAATAAGGGGTTTCCAGAGGGGAAACTGGGAATGGGGATAACATTTGAAATGTAAATAAATAAAATACCCTATAAAAAGTAAATTTCATGTGAAAATGCAACAATAAACCTAATAGTGTGTATACCAAGTAAAAATAAGTAAGGAAATTTAATTAAGACAAATCAATGAAATTTATAGAAACATAATCAAGGTAGAAAAGGCAAGAGATGTGTGGCTTCCCAACAGTCCACACATAAAATAGTTTCAAATTGTGAGTTCATAGTTGTTTCTACATGAAGTCTAGAGATGGCTCACATCACTATGATCCAAGCTGCTCCTTGAACCTCACAATGATGCTGGCTACAGGGGATGCTATCTCACCAGAAGGGTTATTATGGTTAATGATGTGTTACAAGTAGAGTCAAAAAAAGCAGCATAGGAAAGAAAACAATATGCTATTGTTTCCTGAATTAGCTAGATGCTAATGTTGCTCTCTCTCCTTACTTCAAAAGAGCTTTATTTTATACTTGTTGTTTGGGAATTTGTGTTGTTTGAGGATTTGTGGAATAAATTCAGCTGTTGTCTTCTCAACAAACACTTTAAAGGGAAGATTGAAAAGCAGCATATTAATAGTGGGCTACTAAAAATACGATACCATATTTAAAGCAATTTCAGTTGTATTTTTACTAAAAATTCATAGGCTCATGCCATGTATTGTCAAAAGAATGTTAGTTGACCTAGTCTACGGAGTAACATTAAAATTTAATATTTATATATTTGTGAGGATACACACCCAAATTTTATGCTATATTGTAGATGACATCCTGGCATGTCAGTTTCTTCATGAGGACATAGAATATTTTCATCCTATTTTGAAGGAGTTTTTTGAAAATATGTTAAATGAGATGAATTATGTGAATTTAGGACTTTGAAAATTTTAAAATAATTACTTTTAAAATTCCTAGATTGACAAACATTAGGTGGAGCTGGTGAAATCTTCTGGAATGGGAGGAAGGATTGTGGAAAACAGGGATCAAGAATATCACAAGAATGCAGCCTAATGAACTAATCAGGGCTTATAGAGATTCACAGAAACTAGAACAAACATCAGGGATCCTATATGGGTATTATTTAAACCCTTTCCATATATGTTATGGTTGTTTATCTTAGTGGTCTTTCAAAACTCCCACCAATGTGAGCAAGTCTGTCGCTAACTCTTTTGCTTGATTTTGGGACACCTTTCCTCCTAGTGTGTTGCCTTATCGACCCTTGATATGAGGGTATATACCTAGTATTATTGTAACTTGTTATGCTGTTTAGTTGATCTCCCAGGGAGGCCTGTTTCCTTAAGGGAATGGGGAGTATGAATACAGGCCTGGAGGAAAAAAAGGAGAGGAAATGGTGGTTGGGGTAACATTAAATCCTAAATTGAAATTATAGGAAAAGAGAAAGTGCACAAAAATGCACAAGTTATCCCCCCACACACAAACCCCATCAACATCATAATAACAGGAATTAGCAATCATTGGTTATTAATATCTTTCAACATCAATGGACTCAATTTTGCAATAAAACGACACAGGTTAGTAGGTGGACCTATAAACAGATTCCATCATTCTGTTTTATATAAGAAACATATCAGCAACAAAGAAAGAAATTACCTCAGAGTAAAGGAATGAAAAAAAAAACTCAAGGAACGGCACATACTAGTGAGGATGAGGAACAAGTGGAACACTCATCCACTGCTGTTGGGAGTGAAAACTTGTACAACTCTGGAAATCAATTCGGCAATTTCTCAGAAAATTAGGAGTGGTTATACTTCAAGACTTAGTGCTACCTCCTAAGACTCAGTGGTGACTCCTGAGCATATACCCAAAAGGTGTTCTACCATACCACAAGGACACTTGTTCAACTATATTCATAGCAGCTTTACGTAATATCCAGAAACTGGAAATAACCCAGATATCCCTCAAGAGAAGAATGGAAAAAGAAAATGTGGTTTGTTTACACACTGAAATACTACTCAGATATTAAGGACATCCTGCAATTTTCAGATGAATATATGGAACTAGAAAACATCATACTGAGTAAGGTAACTCATGCCCAAAAGGACATATTAGCCATAAAGTACAGGTTATCCATACTATAATCCACAAACCCAATGAAACTAAATAACAAGGAGGGCCCAAGTGAAGATGCTTGGCTCTAACTCAGAAGAAGAAATAAAATAGCCATTGGAGTTGGATGGAGGTAGGGAACTGCATGGGAGAGGTTATATGGAGAGGATCCAGATGAGGGGTGATTGGCTGTAGGAAGACAGAGTTGGGAGCATGAAGAGAAATTTTCAGTGGTTAAGGTTGGAGTGAAGGTGGGTGGGTGGGGCATCTCTAGGATGTGCAAGAGACCTGGAATGAGGGAGGCTTCAAGGAGTCTATGGAGGTCAGACTCTAGCTGACTCTCCTAGCAGTAGATATGAATTCTGAACTGGCCACTTCTTGTAGACAGGTAGGACTCCCAGTAGAAGGATAAGGACAGCAATGCACTCACAAAACCTGCAACCCCAAATTTGTCCTGGGCTTATAGAAATTCACAGAAACTAGAAGTATAGGGACTAAGATGGAGCAGAAACAGAGGGAATGACCAAACAATGACTGGCCCAGCTTGACACCAGTGCCATGGGCAAGAACCAATTCCTGGTACTATTAATGATACTCTGTTACGCTTGTAGGCAGGAGCCTAGCATAACTACTGTCTTGTGTTAGGCTCCATATTGCAGCTGTCTAAACAGACAGAGAGACCCACAGCCATCCATTAGATAGAGCTCAGAGTCTTGTGGAGGATTTGAAGGAAGGACTCGTAAAGGACAGGAACTCCACAGAAAGACAAGCAGAGTCAACTAACCTGGATCCATGGGAGCTCCCAGAGACTGAAACAACAATGAAGCAGTATACATAGACTTAGGCCCCCTGTACATATGGGGCTGATGTGAATCTTGATCTTTATGTGGGCGCTCCAACAACTGGAGTGGGACTCTAGTTACTCTGACTTTGTTGCCCTCCAGTGGATCCTGTACCCCTAACTGGGCTGCCTTGTCTGGCCTCAGGAGGAGAGGATGTGCCTAGTCTTGCAGTGACTTGATGTGCCAGGGTAGTTTGGGTACCCAGGGGGTGCCTCTGAAGTTCTTATCAGAGAAGGAGGGGAGGGGGCATCAGGGAGGGGCTATACTGGAAGTATAGGAGGAAAGGGGGCTCCAATAGGGATATAAAGTAAGGAAATAAATCAATTAATGGGGACAAAACAATAAATAAGTAAATAAATAAATATATTTTTAAAAATTACTAAATAGAAATTTCAGGAATAGAGAAAGGTGCACAAAGGCCATTCAAGTCCCATACCCTAAGAGAACTAACATATTGATCACAGTCTAGGTGACACTGTACTTATCAACATACAGAAGTTCCCATGTATCAGTGAGGCCAATCTGAATTCTACAGAATAAATGAAATGCTTTATAAGAAACAAGGTATATATCAGGTTTTATAATTAATTATTTGGTTATCAAAAGAAAAATGCATGTCATTAAATGACAAAATTATGGTAAATATTTCTTTAATTCCAAAGAATTGATATTTAATCATGTAAATAACAAAACTTTCAAAGCAAATTATTTTAATAGTGATTTAAAATAGATTAGAGGTGAAGGGAAGTAAACTTGGATAGACAAAAGTACACATTCAGGAAATATTCAAGGTAGTTATTTGATTTGTACAAATGTTTTTCGAATGATGCTCATTTGCATTTGTTAGTGGTAATTTAAAGCCCTTTGGCTGTAATGGTGAATATTTCTGTTTTTTGTTTGTATACATCTGATATCAATCATCTGAAATTGTGGAGAAATAAGGTAAATTCTCCCTGGTGGCTTCTTGTCATGCTGGGATATGCTTATATGCTCACACTGCTCACTGTCCTTCAGTGAGATCTCTTGGAGATGGAGGAGGGTTGGGAAGTGTATTGTGTTTCCAGAGTGACATAAGGCAAATTATCAATTAGACAGACTTAAACACAGTATACAGAGATCAAGAAAGCTGCTCTGATGTAGTCGATTTAAGTGTTTCTTGCCTAAAGTCTTCTGGGTTAGTTCAGGCACAAATATTCTCTCACTACTAAAATTTTGCTTACAAATTGTTTGGATTTTGTTGGTTGTCAATTCTTTAGAAGACACGACAGCCTCAGAGGACACTGTGGTTGCTCATCAGTATGAATTATGGAGAACTCCCTTATACAAAAGGCAATTAGGAAACACTGTTTATCATATCGCCTGTGTTCGTATAGTTTTTTGTAAGTAGCATTTGACCCTGGGGAGATACTGAATTATGTTTAATCATATATATATATATATATATATATATATATATATATATATATATATAAAATAAAGAATATGAAATGCCCATAATTCATCATTTGAATAAGAATAATTTCTTATCTCTGATAAATAAATATGTATTCTAATTAAACAAAGATTATAACATCTTCAACATATACTTTAATAATTTAAGTTAATGTCTTGAAGTTGTAGCATTTCAGTTACTCATAGTTCTAAACACTCAAAGCCCTTGTATCTACTTTTTAAAGCCTTATGACTATACCATAGCAAAAAGCCAATAATTTACTTTTTTCCTGGGTAACAAAGGTATTCAGCCATTTAAACAGTATCAAATGACTTTTACAGAGGAATTTCATGGGAATTCAACCAAAATTTGCAATATCCAATGCAATATATTCAGTCAGACCATTCAACAAAAAACAAAGAAAACCAAAATTATACCTGGAGCATTGGGATGGAAATGAATATAATGATTAATGATTTGTGCAACTTGGGACACATTTACCTCAAGAAGAATTACAGCACTACTCCATTATTGTAATTTCATTTTTATAGTACTTTACATTGCAATAGCAACCATTTTACACTAAGCCTAGCCCTTTGACTATACTCTGGTAGTCTATTTGTGTTTTGATTTCACAAAAACAAATAACTGAAATGATAAAGATATAGCTTTCATCATTCATGCAAAAAACAGTTTAAAGCAAAATAGACTTGAACATAAATGCTACTGAATTATTTTCAATCCAAATCTGTTCAAATAAGCTATTCATTTTTCTGATTTTGATTTTCTTCTTTCCTTTCTTTTCTTCCTACACCTCGCCCTCCACAGAAACACAGTATCAACTAATTCAAAGCCTATTTTCTATAATCTTGAAATAAACCAATTAGATTAGGTCTTGGTTCTTTTCCTGGCAGTTCTATGTTCATGCGCAGTACAGGAATGTGTGCACAGAGAAAAATTGCAATTGGCTAATCAAGTTTCAGGGAACATTGTGGAAGAAAACAAGCAAGAGCATGTAGATCATGAAATATACAACATAAAGATGTCTTCTGGATATGACACTGATAAACTCATGGTGATAGGACAGAGCTAAGAGACTCCACACCTTCCTGAGGGACTATTAGCCCTTTAACTCTTCTGGAGAAAGAGTGCAGTTTTCTTCAGTAAGTAGTGTAGTCCCTAATCAGGTGCCCTTGCTCCAGTAAATTACCTCCCACTCAAATTCATGCAAGAAACTCTAACATAACTAAACTCAGTTATGAGCCATGCAGATAAGACACAAAAGCATGAGAACTAATAAGTTGACTAATTTTATGTAAACTTAACTCAGGTTAGGGTCATCTGGGAAGAGTAACCTCAAGTGAAAAAACTATCCTCTCACATTGTCCTGTAGGCAAGACTGGTCATTTTCTTGATTACTGACTGATGTGGAAGTACCCGTCCCATTGTAGGTGGTATCTTCTCTTGGGCAGGTGCTCCTGCATGGTATAATAGAGTCAGCTGAGCAAGCAATGAACAGATACCCAGAAATCAATGTTTCTCCATGGCCTCTGCTTCAGTTTCTGCCTCCATGTTTGTATTCCTTTCCTGACATCTTTCAGTGATGGCATATGTCCTGAATGTTGTAATAAGAAATACATGGATTCCTTCCCAAGTCACTTTTGGTCGGGGTATTTTATCACTGTACATAAGCCCTGACTAAGTCACTAAGATGAGTTTCTTCAGGAGAAGGAGAGGAGAGAGATGATGGAATGGGGAATGTATGTGAAAATGGCTAAGATTTATTATGTACATTTGTGAAACTGTCAAACAAAAACTAAAAATATCTTGTATTACCTAACAGGCTGTCATTAGGGATTAACAAATTGCTTTAACACTACTATTAAATGCTATTGCATTTCTATTGAACATGCATTGATATATTCAGGGGTACATAGAAGACAGCAGTAATAAAGTAGTATCTTATTTGGAATTCAGATATCTATGGCATTGTCACATCTGCAGGGCATAATCTTCAAAATAAAATCATTAGTGTTCAAAAATTAAAACTATCCTTTAAACTTTAATTGGAGAAATAAAATCATTTCTATCATATTGACTCATTTTCCAATGGCTAGTCTTAATGATGCTTTCATTCTGATTCTAAATAAACACTAAATTCTTTTTTTTTTTTTTGCAAATTATACATTTTAAAAAGTGACATATGTGAGAAGAGAGAGAAAGATGTGGGAAAACAAAACCCATTATACTGCTGCTTTTTAATTAGATACAATACTTGGGATGTGAGACAAGTTAGTAGCTAATTTAATATACGGACATTTAACATGATCAAAAGAAAAAGGCAGCAATCATATTTGATGTTCTATTCTAGACTTCAGCAAGCATCCATCAGAACTCTCATATACTGAACCAACCACAGAAACATTGCATTTTTACTCTGTGATTCCAAAGACAGCCTCATCTTCTGGAGTGCTCTGATCATGCCAAGCAATAGACCACACACAAAGGAGCTATGAGAACTGAAAGGTCTTAGAACAGCAACAAGCTATATTTTCATGCTCTTCAAACTACCAAATTCCTGATATTCCCTCCAATTGGCTAGGAAATCAACAAGATGTTCAGCCTTTGTTATTAAATTAAGGCACATTTTCCTACCACATAACACCTCTTCTGCCAGGAGCTAGATGCTCTCTGAATCTTGTTTGTGATCTTTTAATAAATACGTATCTGAGTTGTCATATTTCTCGTGGTTCATACCCATCACAAACATGGGGGCATTGGCCAAAGGGACTGAGATGATGACCTTTTTGGTCCCACTTTTTCAAGTGGGCCCCGGCCTTCTCGATGGTGGTGAAAATGCCATAAGACTCCACAGCATACTCAGCACCAGCATCATCCCATTTGATGTTAGCGGGATCTTGCTACTGGAAGATGGTGATGGGCTTCCCACTGATGACAAGCTTCCCATTCTCAGTCTTGAATATGCAGTTGAATTTGCCATGGGTAGAATCATACTGGAACTTGTAGACCATGTAGTTGAAGTCATTGAAGGGGTCATTGATGGAAACACTTCACTTTGCCGAACGCAGAGTAGAAGGCAGCCCTGATAACCAGTCATCCAATATGGCCAAATCTGTTTACCCTGACCTTCACCATCTTGTCTATGGGACTAGGCTGAAACTCACTCAAGATTGCCAGCAATGCATCCTGAACCACCAACTGCTTAGCCCCTTGGCCAATGTCATCCATGACAACTTTGGCATCATGAAAGGGCTCATAACCATAGTCCATCACTGCTATTCAGAAGACTGTGGGTGGTCCCCCTGGAAAGCTGTGGCGTCATGGCTGTGGGTCTACCCAGAACATCATCCCTGCATCCAATGGTGCTGCCAACGCTGTGGTCAAGGTCATCCCAGAACTGAATGGGAAGTTTACTGGCATGGCCTTCCATGTTCCTACCCCCAGTTTATCCATTGTGTATATGACATGCTGTCTTGAGAAACCTGCCAAGTATGATGGCATCAAGAAGGTGGTGAAGCAGGCATCTGAGGGCCCACTAAAGGGCACCTTGGGCTACACAGAGGACAAGTTTGTTTCATGAGATTTCAAAAGCAACTCTTTTCTACCTTTAATTCTAGTGCTGGCATTGCTCTCAATGACAACTGTGTCAAGCTCATTTCCTAGTATGACAATGAATATGGCTATAGCAACAGGTGGTGGACCTTGTGGCATACATGGCATCCAAGGAGTAAGAAACTATGGGCCACCTACGCCAACAAGGAGGCTGAAAGCAAGACAGAGGCCCTCGGTTGCTGAGGAGTCCCTGTCCCAACTCGGCCCCCAACACTGAGCATCTCCCTCACAATTTCCATCCCAGAACCCAAAAATAACAGGAAGGGTCTAGGGAGCTCTCCCTACTCTCTTGAATACCATTAATAAAGTTCGCTACACACACACACACACACACACACACACACACACACACACACACATATACATGTCTGAGATTGTCCAAACTCATACACTATTCTGTTGTCTAGCTTACCTTAGCCTTAAATTTATTCACATATAATAATCAATGGGTAATAGCACACTCCTTTGAAACAGATCTTTGTAGATCCACAAAGATGGATGGTCTTAGAGTGATGCTATGTAGACAAATAGATGACTTAAGTTTTAATGATGATCCTATAAGAATGCCTAAAATTATACCTGTGATTATTAAGCTCTCTTATAGTGGGGTTGCTATTAGGTCCTTTTCTGATAGTCGAAATGGCAATGAGAACTCTGCCAGTCTCCCAAGTGTCACCAGTTAATTGCTCTTAGATGACTACCAGACTTTCTCCTACTCAGAGCACATACCAAGAGGTTGCAAATCAATTAACCAAAGGCCATAAAAAAAAGGAACTAGAATTTATTATAGGTGCTAGGACAGAAGATAAATTATTGACTGGGTTTATCTATACAAAACTTCAATTATAACTTAGTTTTGGTTTTAAACTTTCAGTGAACTTGTAAAAGACAAGTGATAGATGTTTAGCTAGATGTCTAACTCCTAATGGATATGCATGTAAACATTCTCTGTTGTAACTTCTATTTCAATTTATGGCTTGATTTTGTGTGTGTGTGTGTGTGTGTGTGTGTGTGTGTGTGTGTGTGTGAACTTGTGATGAACTTTGTAACATGGGGTGATGTATTCTGAAAGATGTTTAAGGACTGAGGACAAAGAGGAGTCAGACCAGAAGAATTTAGGTGAGAGGAACAGAGGTGAGAAGAACAGTGCTGAGAGAAGAACTGAACTGAGGAGATTTTAGTCAGAAGAGAACAAGATTCACATATCAATTGATTTCCAAGAAGAAGGAAGGAGAGACCCCTGGTCCTGGAAAGACTGGATGTAGGGGAATGCCAGGACAGAGAAGCAGGAGGGGGTTGACTGGGGAACAGGGTGAGGAAAGAGGGTTTATGGGACTTTTGGGGAGGGAGGAACCAGGAAAGGGGAAATCATTGGGAATGTAAGTAAAATATGTAGAAAATTAAAAAAAAAAGATTAGGAGGAAAATGCAGAGTGGAATAACTTAGAAACTGTAGGTAACATAAAAAACTAAGAGAGCTATGTGCAGGATGCAGAGGGAAAGAGGAAAAAAGAAGAAGCCACAGAGGGCAGAAGGAGCAGGGAGGCTTCCCCTCACCATGTGACAGAACAGGTCCTATGGTAAGGAGAAGGCAGGCTTAGGCTTATTAAAAGGAACAAAGCTTTTTTCTTATAAACATGGATTTGACTCGTTTAGAATTAAAAGGGTGGAAGCCTTTTCTTTCTCGATGCAATAAACATTGGAGCTCATTTTTCATCCAGAATGAGTGAGTTCTTTCTGCACTGGTGCTTGGTCTTTTGCTTCATATGCATGTGAAAGTATGTGTGTGTATGTATATATGTAATTGTGAGAATGTATGCATGTGTGTGTGTAAGTATGTAATTGTGAGAATGCATGGAAGCTGGGCCCAACTGCATTTGTGTGTAAATGTGTAAATGAAAACTCTGTTATGTTTGAAGCTGTGCATGAACTTATGAGAGATTATGCATATTCACTTATGTAAAAGATTTTCTGTCTGCTAGTGTTATTCTCTTCTCCTGGTTCAATAGAAGTTTATTGCTCTAAACTTCCCCCCAGCCTGACAAGCAAGAGGCATCTGGACAATAGGGAAAAGTCTCTAGCAATTAACCCTTTACTTAACCTCCTGCAGTTTTAGGATGAGGCGCTAAGTGCCTGAGACTGCAGTCTCTGGCTTCAGAGGAACAAAGAAGGCAGGTCAGCTACATTAGCATAGTAACTTAGATAAGTAAACTTTTTATTATACAGTAACCCTAAATTTTCTGTAAGACAAAGTCTTACCCCAGAATTTCATAAGACAAAGTCTTACCCCCGCCTATGCTCTTCCCCAGTTCACTGCCTCAAGAAGAACCTACAAGAAAGAAGAAACACCTCTCACTGGGACTGGCTCCTGGCAGATTTTATAGAAAATTTTAGGACATGGCATTTTATGTATAAAGTTAATGTAGAACATCTTAATTTTCTCTATTTTATGCATTTGTATGAGTTCATAAGCTTATATGCAAATGTAAGTTATAGACAGTCAATGTGAAGAAAGAACACTGCCTCAAAAGATAAATCTTATCACATTACTATAATTGCTACTGCATCTTTTTAGTCTTTGACTTGAATGAGATGAAACCTGAGGTTCTTGTAGGCCACAGAATTCAAAAAGATGCATCCATTCCTAAACTATTACTCAGGCCTTTCAATAGACCATGGACACATCCCCATAAACTTCATACCATAAAGCATAGCACAATTTGATTTAACTTCTTTTTGAAAATCTACAGATATCATTCTATGTCTCCAGCCTTCATTTGTGATGTTATTAGTGTCTCTGTGTTCTGGCAACATCTTTCCTTCACTGACATCAGAGTCATTGTTCTTCTCTAGATTGATATCAGTTTCTCTAACTTCATCTTTGTTCTAGTGCTCTGGAGTTTTAATGGATGAACTGTGTTTTAGGTCAAGGCACCTCATGCTTTTCAATGATTATATATTATAGCCAATTCACATTTTAAAACCAAGTACATAGTGTAATCATAATTTTTTTTTGTCTTTTTAACAATACTTAGTCAAGCCCCTTCCTATCTCCAAACCTTGAAATCCTACCAGGTTATTGAGGAAGATAAGTAGCATGAGCTCTGAGTCTTCTCTTTCATTTTTCCTGGAGATTTTAGAAACTTGATTAATATAAATATATCACTGAGATATGATTCTCAGTACAGATACTAAGGATGTCTTTGTCTAGGGCTTTAAGCCACCTTTTAGGAATCAAAGAAGACAATATTACCATTTCCAAGTCTCTGGGAGTTGGAGTCTAATGTTGAAGAAATGCAGCTCCACCATGTAAAACTACCTTATTATGTAAGTGCAACGAAGTTGCTTCCTTGTTTAAGACTAGTACAAAACTAGTACTTATAGTTACTGCTTTGATTTTTAGGATTAAGTGTTATTTATCTTAACTATTTCACTTATTTTACTCCTCAATAAGTTTTTGCTTACAATGTTTTTTCTAGTATGGCAATTTCTCTGACTACTTGCGACATATCTTTAATGACTTGAAGTACCCTGGTTAACACCTAATAAAATTTTTGTGAGCTTCTGAATAAAGAAAAATCAGAGGAAAGTGAAACACCCTTTTGTCTGGCAATCATCAATGAAAATAAATGCTGATGAATCGGGCAGGTTTGAAATGGATACAGGGATAGGATGTATATGTTGATATTTAGTAGTGCTCAAATGACTTACCTGAGGTCTTATATTTTATGTTTGTCATGGTTATTAATATTAACACAGAAATGGTTTTTACTTGGTCAAGGAAGTTAGGGAAGATGCCAGCCTTCCCTACTCCATATTTCAAAATCTGTTGGATTCACCAACAAACATATTAAATCTTGGGTTACCCTTTTATTAGCACTATTGCCATATAGATGGCACTGACAAATGAAACTTTTGGAATAGCTAATAAGAGTCTGGATAACCAAGCCTGAGTATATGAATATTTTTTCATGGAGTTCTGATTTTAGGAGTACCAACCTCTGAATCAAAGAAAACACAATAAATTATAACATTGTTGTAATTATGGATCTGAGAAATAATCAGCCAGTTGATTTGTATATTCTCTAAAGAAATTAAGATATGCAATTGAAAAAGTCAAAGTACTTGAACGTTTTTTCTGAATACAAATTTACTTTGTAAATGTGGACATCCATTATTAAAATTTCAGAGTAGGATTAAAAATCCATTATCAATCACAGACACAAGACTCTAATTACAAAGCTGGCTGTGTAAAGACTCGCCTGTAGTTTGGCTACTATACAATTTATGTTCAAGAGTTGGAGTCTCTGTAAGTCAGTTCACAGTGAGTCATCCTGAGAACTTGATCAAGTCACAGATTTTATAACCATAACATATTACAGACAAACTTAGTCTCTGGCCATAAACTATACTCTTCTTAAAATTGTAAGTCAGTCATGAGCATGTAATAACATAACTCTAAGTGGTGACGTTAAAATTAATTCTAATTTGGTCTTGACTCTCATAAAGAGTGCATCACATTCTCAGGTCTTTCACTGTATGGTGTTAAAGCCTTTTAAATGACAATGGACATTTACTTATATGGCAAGGTCATGGAAGAAAATAGAATAGAAAAAAGAAAACAAGTAAGTTTCATATCTTCCTAGCATTATTTGCTCAAGTTGTTCAAGAATCTAGTTCAACCTTCAAAATATTTTAAAGCAATTACTTTAAGAAAAATGCAATATAAAATGTTTGCTGCTTTTGTTACAATTCTAGCAGTTCTTAAAGTTGTATTATACTACTTTACATGTTATATTTAATAGATATTTGTGATACATCTGTTCATTATGTGCATGTCTCAAAATCATAGTCTGTTTAAATTTTTTGATATTTGTAAAAATATATCATACACCTTTCACTAGTAAAAATACTATTTTTTCTAAAGGTCACATTTGCTAACTTATACCTCTTTAATAAATATGATTCTAGCTCACTCATACTTTACCTCATCTTCTTTATGTGGTGTATATTTTTCTTAATTGGTAAAAATCCTTTACTCACACTGGATTGTACTTAAATAGAAAGTACAAGATGATAGATAGACATGTCATATACAAACAGAAATATTTCCCCAGGGATCATAAATATATATGCCCTAAAACAAACTCTTACAGATAACACATAAACTGCAACATGGCATGTACATTAACAATAGCCTTGACCTTCAAAAATATTTGAAAACATGTGAAGAAAAAAGACAATGCTTAGGATATGCATAACTCATAACTTTAAATAAAATGATGTGAAAACTCTATAGATGCAAGTCGGGAAGGAATTAGCTTGTATGCATGACAAAGCAATTCAAATCAGGATTCATTATACAACAAATATTTAATTATAACTTGTCATGACAGAAAAGCACTCTATAAAATCAGTTAATTAATTTTGAAATTTGACCCCAGAGATAAAAAAAGAAGATAGTATTTTCATGAAATATTTATGAGACTAAATTTTAAATTTGGTAATTGAACAAGAGCTAAATATGTAGTGATATGCAAAATGGTTAGAGATACATTTTTATTTATAAGCAACACAAAACACATTTCAGCAAAAGGTTTATTATCACATTTGACTTTTCTATAACCACAGACAAAAGTTAATAGATTATCAACTCATTTTAGGTTTTGAGTGCTTAAGACTTGAATTATAATCCTGTTGCTAGCAGGCTTTATAAAAGATATATGATACAATTCGCGATTTCATCACGTAGGAGGCAAATGTAAATATTACATGACTGTCCAATATTCTAAGCACCATTTGGTGACATAAGTGGTTGGGATGAGGATGGTGAGGACAAAATGTCCTTAGATGTTTCAGTGTTTTGGAAGAGGGTAGACAAGGCTAGGGATTAATTTACATCCCAAGTTGATTCCTGAACTCTTTTCAGATTTACTACTCATTATAAGTTACTTAACAGACCACAGGACGCTCAAGAAGTTGGAAGACTGAAGTAGGGGTGCTTGGGTTCCTCTGAGAAAGGGAACAATACACTTACAGGAGCTATAATGGAGGCAAAGTGTGGAGCAGGGACTGAAGTAAAGGCCACCAAGAGACTGCCCGACCTGGGGATTCACCCTATAAACAGTCACCAAACCCCAACACTACTATGGACAAGAAGAAGCGCATATTAAAAGGAGCATGCCATGGCTGTCTTCGGAGGGCCCTGCCAGAGCCTTATATGTACAGAGACAGATGCTAGTAGCCAACCATTGGTCTAGGAGTGGAGTCCCCAATGGAGGAGTTGGAGGGTGGTCCGGAGGAGCTGAAGGGGTTTACAGCCCCACAGGAAGAACAATGATGTTGACCACCCAGATGCCCCAGGACTTCCAGGGACTAAACCAGCAACCAAGGGGTACACATGGTTCCAGCCAAAAATGTGGCAGAGGAATGCCTGGTCAGGTGAAGACTAAATAGATGAGGGGGTGGGGAGGTAGGAGTTGGTTGGGTGGAGGGGCATATACTTGGAGGCAGGGAGTGGGAGGAGGGGTTGGGGGGTTTTGGGGAGGGGGGAAAACTGGGAAAGGTTTTACCACTTGAAATGTAAATGAAGATTATATTCAATAAAATAAATAAAAAATGATAAAAGTGTTAGCTATCTCAGCATAGTTGTGGCAGGTAATAATCACAGTATTGACTGAATAACACAAACTTTATCCCTACCATATCTAATTATTCTAATTACTGAGTACTTTTGCAGAGAAAATCAAGAGTGCTAAAACATGTGCACTTACAGCAACAATAAGTAGTCTTTTGAGTAATATTCCCTGATTATGTACATTCCTGCTGCTTACAGAAATCATACCAATTGCCTATATTTCAATGACTCTACAATGGGGGGCCATGGAGAAACTTCATGTAATGTTCTTGCAATTACTATGATATAAATAAGTTCATATATAGAATACAGTTCCAGGCCCACAGCAGTATTCCATACATACATTTCTGTAGACATCTTTACAGAGACTTAGTTGTTTGGCTAATGACATAGGCTTTATTATTTTTCTGTACCTGGATTCATTAATTTTCACTGTTCAATACAGTGTTATTTCCTTAAGAGACTATTTTTCTTGAAATATAATAAATTTTATGTGAGTATGGTCTAGAAAATACAGTTGCACAAAAATACTTAAACCAAAATTGAATTCTACCTCTCTAAATAGATTTTAGGTAGATTTTATTATATTTCTCCACTACACATTGAAAAAGTTTCTATGATTTTTGTTTTTTTTTTTATATTTTAAGCCTTAATTTTTATTCTGTGTGTATGGGTGCTTTGTTTGCATTTATGTCTGACTGAGAGGGTTTTGAGTTTCCTGGGACAGGTAGTTATGAGTTGTCATGTGAGTACTGGGCATTAAACTCAATTCCTTTTGAAGAGCAGTCAATACTCTTAATTATTGAGTCATCTCTCTAGCCCTAATTGCCACAAATTTATATATTGCATGTGAGAATAATGAAATGTTAATTCTAACTCAGATTTTTTTTCGGTTTCTAAGAAAGGAAGTAGCAGATGCAAGCAATTGCATTTTTTTTCCTTCTAACCAGAAATTTCTATAAACTACAATCTTTCTCTAGTTCTCAAGCAGAAACTGGGGTCAGTTTCATTTATTTCTTTTTTATTCATTTATTTCATTTTTTTTCTGGGGTCAAGATATTTTATTTATGGCTCAATAGAAGTCCTCAATTGTTTGTTCATATCATTTCTTTTTTTATTTTCTATATTTTTTATTTACATTCCCAATGATTTCCCCTTTCCTGGTTACCCCCCCCCCCGAAAGTCCCATTTGTGTGTGTGTGTGTGTGTGTGTGTGTGTGTACGTGTGTATTAAGTCCTTGGAGGTCAGAGGTATGAAATCCCCTGAGACTGGGATGACAGGTGGTTGTGAGCATTCTAACATGGAGTCAGGAACCAAAGCCAGGCCCTCTGCAAAGAAAGTATGCCTTCTTAATCACTGAGACATTCCTCTAGACACACAATAAATATTTTTAAAAGGTGTTCATATAATTTCAATTAGACAATGATACTATTTGTACCACCAAATCTCATTTTTCATGTATTCCTGGAGTTTCTACTAAATGATTACAGCTTTAACTACAGAGGACATAGAGAGTTGCATTAAATATGACCTTATGTTTACATCTGCTCTCACTATAAGTATATTGAGTCAGAGCAGTTTAACAAGCCACAGCTGTATTCTTAGGATTGTTTAACGGAAGAAAAATAGATCCCACTGATTATTTCATAGCATTTCTAGTATACATTGAAGAAAAATGCTTTTGGATGCAGGCACTTCTTATATATTCTTTGCAAGAAATAATAGTTATTAAATTCTTTCAGATGTTAGTATCCTGTGATTCTATAACACAGAGTATAAAATCACAGCAGACAAAAATTTCTGAACAGTGATCTAGTCCATTATTCCCCAGTCTTTAGGGTATTAGACAATCTTACAAATATAAGACACTGGGTTTATAAGTTATGAAGGTTTTTCAGAACAGCTATTGCAGAACAAACTGAACACTTTGGACACAGGACATAGGGAATTAAACCAAAACTGAGCCAGATGTGGGAGGTTTCTTCCTACTGGCTAGCTTTAATACTGCTGGAAGTTTCTGTGCATGCTGGTGGGGAAGAAAAGTCAACATCACTCTTACCTAGATATGAACCTGTTAGTTATAATAATATCTAAGAGATAGGTAGGATAGGCCTTCTACTAGTCTACCATTTATTTTCTGTCTTTGCACCTATAATAAATTACTTGTTCCCAGTTTATGACCTTTAGTTACCAGATAGTGGCCTTATTCCTAACGTAGAAGAAATGTTTTCTTTGATTGTAAATTTGTTCCAAGCCTGTTTTCTTTTCCTTGTCCAATTAGTCCATGACACATGAAGGTTTACAGAGTTCCATTCACTACTTTTATTCTATAGGAAGCTTGGAATTACTTGTATCAATTTAGGAGTTCTATAATATAATTATCAGGAATAATGATATCAATTTGTCTATATAGCATTACTTCATGAAAGTACATTTTCATATTGATTCTGTAGATCTTCCTAATAGTGTGGGCAGACGCCCAGGAATCCTTAGGATATGTAACAGTGGCAGGAAATGGGTATCAGCATGGAGAAGGAATCCTAGAATGAAGTCTCTAGGGACATTACCTCCAGAGTGCACCCATAGCAACCATGCAAAATGGTGACCATTTCCAGAAATCTCACTTGTTTACCATAGCCTTTCCTAAATGGCTTTTGACAGACAATAGTAAAAAAATTAAGATATTATTTCTTATACTCCTTAAATGACTAACTGTTAGCAAGATGCTTCATTCTCACATTAAAAGAATTTTTAAAAACAAGTAACACTTTTAAATAAGTCATAATTTAAATTAGTTCAAAATTCTTTACTATATGTTTAAATACTTTGGATGTGACTTTACATGCATAGGAAATCATTTTCTTAAATTAGACCACATTGTTTTAGAGAGCCGTTCATATCTTACGAATCTTATATTACGAATCTTATATGAACCTTATATGAACCATGAAACCATCACAAACAATTCTAATTTCAGGCCTGGATTACTACTGAGTCTGTAAAATCTACATATGATAAGCATCAGTCTTTCTCAGAATGGATTGCATATACAAAGACTGAATAGAAACTTTGCCTTGTGATCTTGGAAATCATAGAGATTTTATTAGCAGCATTTCAAACATGTTTTTCATTTTCCTTTACAGTTAATAATGGGAAGAATCATAACTATGAATAATCTTTGATTATCCTAAAGTGATTAAAATTATTGAGTTTAAATAACATATGTGAGGTTTTTACTGTAACTTTGTGAGCCCATCACATGGTAATTTTGACTCAGAATGGTATTGGTGTGATGCCTAGATTTTTGAAGCTGTAAGGGCCAAAATACATACATACATACATACATACACACACACACACACACACACACATATATATGTATATATATATATATATATATATATATATATATATATTAAATATAATCTTCATTTACATTTCAAGTGGTAAAACCTTTCTCAGTTGTCCCCTCCCCAAAACCCTTCAATCCCTCCTCCAAGTATATACCCCTTTACCCGACCCACTCCCACCCCCCCCCCCCCCGCAATTTCCCCTAGTTGGGGCATCTATTTAGCCTTCACCTGACCAAGGAACACTCCTCCCACTGATGCCCAACAGGACATTCCTCTGCCATATTTTTGGCTGGAACCATGTGTACCCCTTGGTTGATGGTTTTGTCCCTGAGAGTCCTGGAGCATCTGTATATTAACAGTGTCAGGTATCAGTTCTATCTTGTGGAGCAGGTCTTAAAAGTTGGAAAAATTCTAATGAGATTTGTTGTAACATTTGAATTTCTATAGTTTTTTTCTCTTATGATTCCATTTGGCATACACTTTGCTTGGACAAAGACCATGAGGCATGATGCATGTTTTCCACATTATACAAAGGACTTATCACCATGATGTATACCATATTAGTCAGCTGAGTGAGAATATCAGTCTCCTTTAATATCAGGTTATTTTCCCCTACTTTCCTTTGGAATAAAGTCACAATGAATATATAACACTTGAAAAGTTATGAATTGCACATCACTTTCTAATTAAAGACTCTATTGCAAGGAATATTTTTTTATCTCTGCCCATATATTCAGTTGAAACTTTTATTTATGTCAACATGGTCTCAGGATATTTATAACAATTTGTAATCCCATTCTATAATTGTTGCTCAAATTCTGTTGATTTTCCCAGCTGGTGCTCTTTTAAGAGTTTGTGTGATTAATTAATTCATTAAGTTCTGTAGTTTTTATAAGATATTCTGAGTTCACCTTTACTAGTACTTGTTTTTCATCCTAGAATCAGCAAGTTGTCCACAAATCGTAGTTAACCATTTTTAGAAACCAAATTCTAGATTCTTAGTATACTTGGGCATTTATTTTAAATTCTATTCTTTTCTGTCTTTCCTGGAAATTGTTTAAGTGCATTTTGAATCCAATTTACTAAGAAAACTGTGCTCTGTTTGTCCCGAGCCTCATATATAGTTGTGATGCTCAGGGTAGAGGACTTGGATGCCAATTGTGTGCTGTCTCATACCTCTAGGATACCTTGCTGCCCTGATTTCTAAAGTTCAACTGTAATCCTCATTTCAAGGTCAATACAACAAGAAGTACAGGTGCACACATGGGCTGAGTCTTTGTTACGAGCATGAATGTTCCTGAATCAATGTACCAGTATTGAGATATGAAGATGTAGAGATCCATTGTAATGCCATATAGCCTCTAGGCAAAATTCAGCTGCCTGCATTTCACCTACACAGAGCTGAGGAATTCCAGCCACACCTCCTCCCACCTGACAGATGTCAGAGCCCCTCTGGCACTACAGTTTCCTGCGAAAGTCAAGTCGCCATCTCCTGCTGAGTAGCAGACCCTGTGATCTTTCTGAGATCTGTTATGGCAACATCTCTCAGCCTGCTGGAGACCTGCTGAGAAGACTCTGCAGCTTTGGGAGGGAGGGTCACGCCCACAGCACATATACTGTCGCTCTTGTCCCCAAAGAAAGATAGAAAGATTTTGTACAGCCATGCACTAATGTCTCTGTGTGTTCTTTTCTCTCGACCCCCATAGTTTCACTCTTCAGCTCTCCCTCCACGTAGAACCCGCTCGTGAGCAATTCCCAGGAAGTTCCATGAAGAAGCCAGATGTCTTTAGTCTAGGCATATGGCATTATGTAAATACAGAATACATGTGTAGTATTAACTACTAATATGGAGTCACTAAAATGTCTTTTAAGAATCAGAGTACAAAGAAATAACTACTCTTCCTCTGTCTCTCTGGCATATATTCTTTATCAGATAGTGGAATTGATCATGGATGATGAGAAAGAATAACATGGAGCAGCAAGATTCTTTGGGAAGAAACTGGGTATATATGTACATATATGTGTCTGCACGTTGTATGATAAACTATTTCTAAAGAGATGAAACACAAATGTTAACTTATCCAAAACAGGGAGTCTATGACAGGTTAACAATTTTACCAATTATCAAATTTGGAGAACCATTGAGTTTTTAATTGGGGTTACTAACAAGAGTATGGGTGAGGACATACAAGAATCAGGAATTACACAAAAGCTGCTGTATCACCAGAAAGTTCACTTCAATGTGGGGGATGACTTCCAAAACTGCAGCTGTGGAGCACTCCATGCAGTTTACTAGCAGTTTACTAGCAGTTCCATGGTCAGAATATTTTTTCCCATTTTGACTAGTGAGAATCACTATTCTCCACAGCAGTTCACTCTCATTTACACTGTTGGGTAGAAGCCCTCAATAATGTTTCAAAAAAACTTCCCTCTTTATCCTGTGACCTTTGGTGACCTTTTGTTTATCTCCTGAGTCTCATGAACCTCCCTTTCCTCTTTGAGCAAACATTGCAGTTTCTAGATAACATTGCAATTTTGAGGAACAGGACTCACACTATATGCATATAAATAAATATTGAACACTCAGATATTAAGATATAAACACTGGGGAATATGTACTTTCACAATCATTTTAGAAAAATAAAATGTGAAAATGAGCAATGTTTTATACTTTCTCATAATTCTGAGTCCTATCTTGAAAAACCAACTGATAGGAAACTGGAGTGTGATTATAGTTAATTAAATTACAAAAGTCATTTGACTAAATATGTAATATGGTAACAAGTATTTCTTCTATAACACTAACAATTAATAGATTCAAAAATATAATGTATTGAATTCATTAAGAAACTAAAGGAACATAAACTCTGAGCTAATATTTCTCCAAAAATTCCAAATAAAATTTTTTGCTAAATCATTATAATTAATAGCATTTTTTGAAAATTGACTCTAGAGTTCTTTATACATCTCCAATTTGATTATTGTAAAGTTGAAAATACTAGGCAGTATAGCATTCAAATTAGGAAAATTGTTTTTGTTGTTCTTTAGAGACTACCAGAGGGCTGATAGGTAAAGGTGTTCAATAAATGCACTATTTGATAAATTCCAGTGCAATGCAGCAAAGCTCCTATAAAATTAGATAAGGAGTTATGAACCATTCCTATTAGGCAAAGTGACATTATCAGTTTAGAATATATCTTTGTTTTAATTAAACTTATAAACCTTTAGCCATATTTCTTCTAAAAAATGATATCAAACCTTCCATTAAAAACCTCATTATTGCTTTAAATTCACACCTTTCGAGGCTTTGGACCTTTTTCCTGTATCCTTTCTATAAACACCTATTTCATTGAGCTGAATCTTTAAAGGCAATAAGCCAACCAATATGTTACATAGCACAGGGACTGTTCCATGAAAAATACTGCAGGTTCAAATGACAAACTGCTGTGTCTCCTTAATGTCAAAAGTGTTTTATGAATTTAGATGCTAAAATTCAATCTAAAATATATTGACTTACAGTAGTATTGAGATTCCATGAAAGCAACACATTACTCAAAGTTATGTTCTTAAGTGTCCTGGGTGAGCTTTCTCATATCAGTGATACTAATACACCAGAAAATGCTTCACAGCTATAATTTGCCAAATCCAGAACACAAGTCACAAGCTGATCCTGAATATCTCCTAGGTATTGTTTACTAAATTCTCAAAGCCTGAACCAAAGCCCCAAGAGTCCTCAGACCACCTGGGCACAAAGCTCCTGACAAAGACAAGATAGCAGAAATGCAAAACATTTGTTTCTCCAGTATATCAGTATGTTGAACTTCTTACAAAGCTTTCTACCACACATTCTGATTACAATATGCCTTTTTAGTCAGACTTCTTTGCCTTCATTTGTGTGAGTCATTGTCTCTGAAGCAACTCAATTTCCTCAAGCTGTAGACGGGTCTGAAATTGCTTACCTGACTCACAAGCAAATGTCTTTGACGTTTCGTCATGAAAGATAATTGCCACTGCATGCTTCTTTGTCTCTCGAGGCAGTCTGGTTATATTTTTGATGTTGTGCAGTTCAGTTACCTTAAAAGAGAAAAATATTTTTTCTTTTTACTTTTGAAGTTCTGGGGATAAGCCCCCAGAGTCTTGTTTGTGCTAATAAAACATTCTACTACTGAGCTACATCTCTAACAAGAAAGATTTTTTTTTATTTTAATGGATAGTATGTGTGCTACATACAGTGATTTAAACAAAATGGCCAGTTATTGCTACCCTTAACCCCTAAGCACTTTCCAGTGGATCATTGTACTGAGTTTGAATTAACTCTATCCAAGCTAGCAAAATAGAAAACATAATGTCTTCCATTAGGCTTTCAGTTTTAGTTATCTTTCATATTGATTACTGTATTTGAAATAGTCTAATGATTGATAATGCAGAATAGCTTCATGGAGGCTGTAGTGTTATTAAACTTGTAACCACAAAAAAGCAATATAATCTGGTACAAATAGAGCTCTCCATTAAACATCAGTTGAATATTGATGAGATTTAGCAACAAGTCTCTCCCCCAACACTCTCAGATCCAGTCAAGACTAAGCCACACAGCATCTGACACTGCCAATTGGATAAGTAAAAATTCAACATTCCAGGTCTCCAGTGTTTGAACGAATAGGTTTGTAATGTATGTATCAAGAACATGAACACAAAAGACATACAGTTAATGATTGTTAGCTCTCTGATACCAAGAACACTGAAGCAGTTTGAGAATGAAATTTCAGCCTGAGGCAGAGTATTAATGCATGCTGAACTTTCCTTCATAATGTTTTTGTTGTTTATTTATTACAAACAAAAATAACAAAAAAATTTGACAGTTTTGCATATGTGCATAGAACATTCTGATCACTCTTACACCTCTATAAGATACTTTAATAGCCACATTACTGGTGTGGGAATAGGTTTTCCATGTTTAGGATTATTATTATGTCTGGAATTTTGAACTTAAACAATTTTGATGAAGTCCTGATGAGTTGATATTAGCTCTATCCTTGTAAGAAAGATAAGAAAATTGATGATCAGAAAATTTAACTGTCTTAGTTAGGGTTTCTATTGCTGCAATAAAAACACCATGACTCAAAAGCAAGTTGGGGATGAAAGAAAGGTTTGGGTTTGGGTTTTGGGTTTGGTTTACACTTCCAAATTGCTGTTCATCAATGAAGGAGGTCAGGACAAGTACTCAAACAGGGCAGAATGCTGGTGGCAGGAGCTGATGCTGAGGCCATTGAGGGGTGCTGTTTACTTGCTTGGTTCCAGTGGATTTCTCTGCCTGCTTACTTATAGAACCCAGGACAACTAGCATAGGGTTGGACAGGCTGGATACTTCCAGATTGACCACTAATTGAGAATATGCCTTACTGCTGGATATCATGGAAGCATTTCCTCAACTGAGGGTCCTTCCTCTCTTGATGACTCTAGCTTGTGTCTAATTGACACACAAAACCAGTCAGTAGAATGACTATTCATTGCTACAAAGCCTAGTAAACAGGTGGAGCAGGCCTGGTTCTAATATGCAGGTAGATACCCAACTTCTCTTATTATTGGTCTCTAGAGTATGATGAATGTGAAGAGTATCTTCTATGATAAAATAACCTCTCTTTTGACTTACTAGTATAATAAAAAAATGCTTTCACTTTATCGTACATGTTTCAACTGTCTTGGAGAGGACTAATGAAAGAAACAAGTTTAATTCCATTCATAACTTAGAAACTATTAAACTCAATAAAATTTAGAACCATTAAATATAGAACAATTAAAATCAATTTTGTAGTGCTTTAAGCAGAATACATATGCAAATTTCATATATTTCAAAATTTGTTCCTCATATTTAGGAGAACACTGTTAATATTGACCAGGATTTCATAGTATAGACATAGTTAAAGTGATCATAAAGGACCAAAACCTGCACTTATATAATCTAAAATAAAATATGCAAAATAAAATTATGTAACTATCATTTTAAGAGGCATATACTCTGCTTCTTATCTATTGATTGAAGATTTTCAGTGGCCTAAATTTGTAATACAGCATGCAAGTCACTGTCAAAACCAAGAGAATTCCCATATATCATTACTGATGTTTGCTTTTCTCTCTACTTGTGATAACATTAAAATGGTACAAATACTTTATAAAGTTGTCTTTATGTATAAGCATGTATTTTTATGTGTGCATACATACTCCATCTATATATAAATCTTTTTTGCTACTTTTTTTTCTTGTATATTCCCTTTTATTTACATTTTAAATGTTATCCCCTTTCCTGGTTTGCCCCCTGGAAACCCTCTATACCATCCCCCTCCCGCTGCTTCAGTGATGGTGTTCCCCCAACCATCCATCCACTCTCACCTCCCTGACCTGGCATTACCCTACACTGGGGCATTGAGCCTTCACAGGACCAAGGCCCTCTCCTCCCACTGATGCCTGATGAGGCCATCCTCTGCTACATATGCAGCTGGAATCATGGGTCCCTTCATGTTTACTCTGGTTGGTGGTTTAGTCCCTGGGAGCTCTGGGAGGTCTGGTTGGTTGATATTGTTGTTCTTCCTATGGGGTTGCAAACCCATTCAGTTCCTTCAGTCTGTTCTCTAACTACTTCATTGGAGACTCCATGCTCAGTTCAATGGTGGGCCTCTGTACTAATCAGGCTCTGGCAGAGCTTCTCAGGAGATAGCTATATCAGACTTCTGTCAGCATGCACTTCTTGGCATCCACAATAATGTCTGGGTTTCGTGACTGTACATTGGGTGGATCTCCAAGCAGGGAATTCTCTGGATGATCTTTCCTCAGTCTTTGCTCTACATTTTGTCTCCCTATTTGCTCCCGTATTTTGTTCCCCCTTCTATGAAGGAACAACACATCCACATTTTGGTCTTCCTTCTTTTTGAGCTTCATGTGGTCTGTGAATTGTATCTTGGGTATTCTGAGATTTTGGACTAATATCCACTTCTCAGTAAGTGCATACAATGTATGTTCTTTTGTGATTGGATTACCTTACTCAGGATGTTATTTTCTAGTACCATCCATTTCATGAAGTCATTGCTTTTAATAGCTGAGTAGTACTCCATTGTGTTAATGTACCACATTTTCTGTATCCATTCCTCTCTGGAAGGACATCTGGGTTCTTTCCAACTTATGGCTATAATAAATAAGGCTGCTATGAGCATAGTGAAGTATGTGTCCATGTTATATGTTGGAGCATCTTCTGGGTGTATACCCAGGAGTGGTATAGCTGGGTCCTTAGGTAATACTATGTCCACTTTCTGAGGAACAGCCAGACTGATTTCCAGAGTGGTTGTCTCAGCTTGCAATCCCACTAACAATGGAGGAGTGTTCCTCTTTCTCCACATCCTTGCCAGCATCTGCTGTCACCTAAATATTTTTATTAGATATTTTCTTTATTTGCATTTCAAATGCTATCTCCTTTCCTCAGTTCCCCCAGAAAACCCCCTATCCCATCCCCCTCATCCTGCTCACTAACCCATCCACTCCTGCTTCCCTGACCTGGCATTCCTCTACCCTGGGGCAATGAGACCTCAAGGGTCCAAGGGCCTCTCCTTTTATTGATGTCTGACCAGGCCTCCTCTGCTACCCATGTGGCTGGAGCCACGGGTACCTCCATGTGTACTCTTTGCTTGGTGGTTAAATCCCTGGGAGCTCCTTAGCCATTCTGATAGCTGTGAGGTGGAATCTCGGGGTTGTTTTTATTTGCATTTCTCTGATGACTAAGGATGTTGAACATTTCTTTAGTTGCTTCTCAGCCATTTGATTTTCCTCAGTTGAGAATTCTTTGTTTAGCTCTGTACCCTATTTTTTAATAGGGTTATTTGATTCTCTGGAGTCTAACTTCTTGATTTCTTTGTATATATTGGATATTAGCTCTCTATCACATGTAGGGTTGGTAAAGATATTTTCCCAATCTCTTTGTTGCTGTTTTGTCCTACTGACAGTGTCCTTTGCCTTATAGAAGCTTTGCAGTTTTATGAGGTCTCATTTGCTGATTGTTGATCTTAGAGCATAAGCCATTTGTGTTCTGTTCTACCTATATATCATCCGACTGAAAGTCAGCAAGAACAACTGCACTCCAATTACTTATTATTTCTGAGAAGTAAAACTCTTTGGAGAAAGAGGAAAATTCTTTTTTTTTTCTAAGTTTTTTTTTATTTACATTCCAAATCATTTCCCCTTTCCCGTTTCCTCCCTCCCCGAAAGTCCCATAAGCCCCCTTCCCTCCCTCTTTTCCCCATTCAACCCCCTCTCCCTTCTCTGTCCTGGCATTCCCCTACATCCAGTCTTTCCAGGACCAGGGGTCTCTCCTTCCATGTTCTTGGAAATCTATTGATATGCGAATTGGGTCTAGGGTATTCTGAGATTGCGGGTTAATATCCCCTTATCAGTGACTGCATACCATGTGTGTTCTTTTGTGATTGGGTTACCTCTCTAAGGATGATATTTTCAAGTTCTGACCATTTGCCAAGGAATTTCATGAATTCATTGTTTTTAATTGCAGAGTATTCCATTGTGTAAATATACCACATCTTCTGAATCCATTCCTGTGTTGGGGAAATTTGGGTTCTTTCCAACTTCTGGCTATTATAAATAAGGCTGCTATGAACATAGTGGAGCATGTGTCCTTATTGCATGCAGGTAAAAGCTCTGGGTATATGCTGGTATATGCTCTGGGTATAGCTGGATCCTCTGGGAGTGTCATGCCCAGTTTTCTGAGGAACCGCTGGACTGCTTTCCAGAGTGGTTGTACCAGCTTGCAATCCCACCAGCAGTGGAGGAGTGTTCCTCTTTCTCCACATCCTCACCAACAACTGCTGTCTCCTGTGTTTTTGATCTTAGCCATTCTGACTGGTGTGAGATGGAATCTCAGGGTTGTTTTGATTTGCATTTCCCTAATGACTAAGGATGATGAAGATCTCTTTAGGTGCTTCTCAGCCATTAGATATTCTTCAGGTGAGAACTCTTTGTTTAGCTCTGTACCCCATTTTTCAATAGGGTTACTTGCCTCTCTGGAGTTTAACTTCTTGAGGAAAATTCTTTAGAATTCGGTCTAATACAGTTTAATCACATCAAAGCATGTTCTCATATAAGGTATAACTTTTGATTTTTAAAATGATCAAATAATTGACTCAAACGATATTTAAACATGATTTTGTGCTAAGATAATAAATTCAAGTTATATTTGAGAAGACATATTATATCCAAACATTTTTAACTTCACCTAAACAAATAATATTATCAGAACTGAGTCTAGAACCAAGGAATATGTGTTTTTAAGAATTAATGTAAAATGTGAATATATAGTTATATACTGCTATAGAGTTATATACAATGTCTAAATGTACTAATTAATCAATATAAATACACTTACAATCTTGTCGGGACTTTTCATAAATATTTTATTTAAAAATGTAGAATAATACCAGGACAGATATTATGGACTTTATATATTTTTTTTTAAATTTAATTTAATTTTATTTTTTTTTTTTTTCTTTTAAATTTCTTTTTTTTAATATATTTTTATTGAATATATTCTTCATTTACATTTCAAATGTTATACCTCTTCCCGGGATTCCCCCCCCTCCGAAAACCCCCAACCCAACCTCCCACCCCCTGCCTCCAAGAATATGCTCCTCCATCCAACCCAGTCCCATGACTCCCACTCGATTTCCCCACACTGGGGACTCTATTGAGCCTTCACAGGACCAAGGACCTCTGCTCCCACTGATGACCGACAAGGCATTCCTCTGCCAATCTATTGGCTGGAACCACGTGTACCCCTTGGTTTAAGGCTTAGTTCCTGGGAGTCCTTGGGTGTCTGGTTGACTGACATTGTTGTTCTTCTCATGGGGCTGCAAGCCGCCCCTGACCCCCAGCTCCTCTAGTCTGCCCTACAACTTCTCCATTGTGAACCCGGGGCTCAGTCCAATGGTTGCCTCCTTGTATTCGCCTCTGTATCTGTAAGGCTCTGTCAGGGTCCCTCCAAAAGGCAACAATAACAGGCTCCTTTCGGTACGCACTTCTTGTCATCCATAGTAGTTTCAGGGTTTGGTGACTGTTTATAGGATGAATCCCCAGGTAGGACAGCCTCTGGGTGGCCTTTGCTTCAGTCTCGGATCCACAATTGTCTCCTGTGATTATTTTGTTCCCTTTCTCAGGAACCAAATCACCCTCACTTTGTCTGTGTTCTTCTTGAGCTTCCTGTGGTCTGTGAATTGTAACTTGTTTATTTTGAGCTTTTGGACTAATATCCACTTATCAGTGAGTGCATACCATGTGTTTTCTTTTGTGATTGGGTTACCTCACTCAGGATGACATTTTCTTTTTTTTTTTTTTTTTTTTTTTTAATTTAATTTTATTTTATTTTTTTAATTTACATTCCAAATCACTTCCCCTTTCCCGTTTCCTCCCTCCCCGAAAGTCCCATAAGCCCCCTTCCCTCCCTCTTTTCTCCGTTCAACCCCCTCTCATTACTCTGTCCTGGCGTTCCCCTACATCCAGTCTTTCCAGGACCAGGGGTCTCTCCTTCCATCTTTTTAGAAATCTATTGATATGCTGATTGTGTCTAGGGTATTCTGAGATTCTGGGTCAATATCCCCTTATCAGTGACTTCATACCATGTGTGATCTTTTGTGATTGGGTTACCTCACTAAGGATGATATTTTCAAGTTCTGACCATTTGCCTAGGAATTTCGTGAATTCATTGTTTTTAATTGCAGAGTAGTATTCCATTGTGTAAATATACCACATCTTCTGAATCCATTCCTCCGTTGAGGGACATCTGGGTTCTTTCCAGCTTCTGGCTATTATAAATAAGGCTGCTATGAATATAGTGGAGCATGTGTCCTTATTGCATGCAGGTAAAGTCTCTGGGTATATGCCCAGGAGTGGTATAGCCGGATCCTCCGGAAGTGTCATGCCCAGTTTTCTGAGGAGCCGCCAGACTGCTTTCCAGAGTGGTTGTACCAGCCTGCAATTCCACCAGCAGTGGAGGAGTGTTCCTCTTTCTCCACATCCTCGCCAACAACTGCTGTCTCCTGTGTTTTTGATCTTAGCCATCCTGACTGGTGTGAGATGGAATCTCAGGGTTGTTTTGATTTGCATTTCCCTAATGACTAAGGATGATGAACATCTCTTTAGGTGCTTCTCAGCCATTAGATATTCTTCAGGTGAGAACTCTTTGTGGAGCTCTGTACCCCATTTTTTAATAGGGTTACTTGCCTCTCTGGAGTTTAACTTCTTGAGTTCTTTGTATATCTTGGATATTAGCCCTCTGTCGGATGTAAGGTTGGTAAAGATCATTTCCCAGTTAGTTGGTTGCCGCTTTGTCTTTTTGACGGTGTCTTTTGCCTTGCAAAAACTTTGTAATTTAATGAGGTCCCATTTGTCTATTCTTGATCTTAGAGTATAAGCTATTGGAGTTCTGTTCAGGAAATTCTCCCCTGTGCCCATATGTTCAAGGTTCTTCCCTAGTTTCCCTTCTATTAGTTTCAGTGTGTCTGGTTTTATGTGGAGATCTTTGATCCACTTAGAATTGAGCTTAGTGCAAGGAGATAAGGATGGGTCAATTTGCATTCTTCTGCATGTTGACCTCCAGCTGAGCCAGCACCATTTGTTGAAAAGGCTATCTTTTTTCCACTGGATGGTTTTAGCTCCTTTGTCAAAGATCAAGTGACCATAGGAGTGTGGATTCATTTCTGGGTCTTCAATTCTGTTCCATTGATCTACATGTCTGTTACTGTACCAATACCATGCAGTTTTTAACACTATTGCTCTGTAGTACAGCTTGAGGTCCGGGATACTGATTCCCCCAGAGGTTCTTTTACTCTTGAGAATAGTTTTAGCTATTCTGGGTTTTCTGTTATTCCAGATGAATTTTTGAATTGCTCTTTCTAACTCTATGAAGAATTGAGTTGGGATTTTGATGGGGATTGCATTGAATCTGTGTATTACTTTTGGTAAGATGCTCATTTTTACTATATTAATCCTGCCAATCCATGAGCATGGCAGATTTTTCCATCTTCCGAGGTCTTCTTCAATTTCTTTCTTCAGAGACTTGAAGTTCTTGTCATACAGATCTTTCACTTGTTTGGTTAGCGTCACGCCAAGATACTTAATATGGTTTGTGGCTATCGTAAAGGGTATTATTTCTCTTACTTCTTTCTCAGCCTGCTTATCCTTTGAGTATAGGAAGGCTTCTGACTTGCTTGAGTTGATTTTATATCCGGCCACTTTGCTGAAGTCGTTTATCAGCTGTAGGAGTTCTCTGGTGGAGTTCTTTGGGTCGCTTATGTATACTATCATATCGTCTGCAAATAGTGATAGTTTGACTTCTTCCTTTCCAATTTGTATCCCTTTGACCTCTTTTTCTTGTCTAATTGCTCTAGCTAGAACTTCAAGTACTATATTGAAAAGATATGGAGAGAGAGGGCAGCCTTGTCTAGTCCCTGATTTTAGTGGGATTGCTTCAAGTTTCTCTCCGTTTAGATTGATGCTGGCTACTGGTTTGCTGTAAATTGCTTTTACTATGTTTAGATATGGGCCTTGAATTCCTGATCTTTCCAAGACCTTTAGCATGAAAGGATGCTGAATTTTGTCAAATGCTTTCTCAGCATCTAATGAGATGACCATGTGGTTTTTTTCTTTGAGATTATTTATGTAGTGGATTACATTGATGGATTTCCTTATATTGAACCATCCCTGCATCCCTGGGATGAAGCCTACTTGATCGTGGTGAATGATCGTTTTGATGTGTTCTTGGATTCGGTTGGCAAGAATTTTATTGAGTATTTTTGCATCGATATTCATAAGAGAGATTGGCCTGAGATTCTCTTTCTTTGTCGGATCTTTGTGTGCTTTTGGTATTAGTGTAATTGTGGCTTCATAGAACGAGTTGGGTAGTGTTCCTTCTGTTTCTATTTTGTGGAACAGTTTGAAGAGTATTGGTGTTAGGTCTTCTTTGAAGGTCTGATAGAATTCTGCACTAAAACCATCTGGACCTGTGCTTTTTTTGGTTGGAAGACTTCCAATGACAACTTCTATTTCTTCAGGGGTTATAGGACGGTTTAGATGGTCTATTTGATCCTGATTTAATTTTGGTACTTGGTATCTGTCAAGGAAATTGTCCATTTCCTCAAGATTTTCTAGTTGTGTTGAATACAGGTTTTTGTAGTAGGATCTGATGATTTTTTGAATTTCCTCAGTTTCTGTTGTTATCTCTCCCTTTTCGTTTCTGATTTTATTAATTTGGATACTATCTCTGTGCCCTCTGGTTAGTCTGGCTAAGGGCTTATCTATCTTGTTGATTTTCTCAAAGAACCAACTCCTCGTTTTGTTGATTCTTTGTATGGTTTTCTTTGTTTCTACTTGATTGATTTCAGCCCTGAGTTTGATGATTTCCTGCCTTCTACTCCTCTTTGGTGTATTTGCTTCTTTTTGTTCCAGGGCTTTCAGGTGTGCCATTAAGCTGTTAGTGTATGCTGTCTCCCGTTTCTTTTTGGCGGCACTCAGGGCTATGAATTTTCCTCTTAGCACTGCTTTCATTGTGTCCCATAAGTTAGGGTATGTTGTGCCTTCATTTTCATTAACTTTCAAAAAGTCTTTGATTTCTTTCTTTATTTCCACCTTGACCAAGTTATCATTGAGTAGAGCATTGTTCAGCCTCCATGTGTACGTGGGTTTTCTTTTGTTTTTGTTGCCATTGAAGACCACCCTTATTCCATAGTGATCTGATAGGAGGCATGGGATTATTTCTATCTTCTTGTATCTGTTGAGGTCTGATTTGTGACCAATTATATGGTCAATTTTGGAGAAGGTACCATGAGGAGCTGAGAAGAAGGTGTATTCTTTAGCTCTAGGATGAAATGTTCTATATATATCAGTTAGTTCCATTTGGTCCAAGGCTTCAATTAGATTCACTGTGTCCCTGTTTAGTTTCTGCTTTCCTGAACGATCCATTTCAGAGAGCGGGGTGTTGAAGTCACCCACTATTATTGTGTGCGGTGCGATGTGTGCTTTGAGTTTTAGTAAAGTTTCTTTTACGAATGAGGGTGCCCTTGCATTTGGAGCATAGATATTCAGGATTGAGAGTTCTTGATGGTGGATTTTTCCCTTGATCAGTATGTAGTGTCCTTCTGTGTCTTTTTTGATGACTTTGGGTTGAAAATCAATTTTATCCGATATTAGGATGGCTACTCCACCTCGTTTCTTGGGGCCATTTGCTTGTAAAATTGTTTTCCAGTCTTTTACTCTGAGGTAGTGTTTGTCTTTGACACTGAGGTGCGCTTCCTGCATGCAGCAAAATGCTGGGTCCTGTTTACGTATCCAGTCTGCTAGTCTATGTCTTTTAATTGGGGAATTGAGACCATTGATATTAAGAGAGATTAAGGCATAGTGATTATTGCCATCTGCCATTCTTGACGCTATCTTTATGTTTGAGTGGTTATCTACTTTTGGGTTAGATTCAAGGTTATTATCTCATTTTTTCCAGGGTGTTGTTTCTCTCCCTGTATTGGAGGTTTCCACCTATTATCCGTTGCAGGGCTGGATTTGTGGAAAGATATTGTGAAAATTTGGTTTTATCATGGAATATCTTGGTCTCTCCATCTATGGTGATTGAGAGTTTTGCTGGGTATAGTAGTCTAGGCTGGCATTTGTGCTGTCTTAGTGTCTGCATGAGATCTGCCCAGGATCTTCTGGCTTTCATAGTCTCTGGTGAGAAGTCTGATGTGATTCGGATAGGTCTTCCTTTGTATGTTACTTGGCCCTTTTCTCTTACTGCATTTAGTATTCTTTCTTTGTTTAGAACATTCGGTGTTTTGATTATTATGTGACGGGAGGTATTTCTGTTCTGGTCCAGTCTGTTTGGAGTTCTGTAGGCTTCTTGTACATTCATCGGCATCTCTCTCTTTAAGTTAGGGAAGTTTTCCTCCATAATTTTGTTGAAGATGTTTACTGGCCCTTTAAGTTGCAAATCTTCACTCTCATCTATACCTATAATCCTTAGGTTTGGTCTTCTCATTGTGTCCTGGATTTCCTGGATGTTTTGGGTTACGCGTTTTTTGCATTTTGCATTTTCTTTATCTGTTGAGTCGATGCTTTCTATGGAATCTTCAGCACCTGAGATTCTTTCTTCCATCTCTTGTATACTATTGTTGATGTTTGCATCTATGACTCCTGATTTCTTCCCAAGGTTTTCTATCTCCAAAGTTGTCTCCCTTTGTGATTTCTTAGTTGTTTCTACTTCCTTTTTTAGTTCCTGGATGGATTTGCTGAGATCCTTCACTTGTTTGTTTGTATTTTCCTGTATTTCTTTAAGGTATTTTTGCATTACCTCTTTCAGGATTTCTTCCTGATGACCCACGTTCTCCTGCATTTCTCTGAGCGATTTTTGTGTTTCCTCCTCATGGGATTCCATCTGTTGATCCATCGTCTCCTGCATTTCTTTAAGCAGTTCTCGTGTTTCCTTTGTAAGGGCATCTAACCGTTGATTCATTTCTTTAAGCAATTTTTGTGTTGCCTCCTTATGGGCATCCGTCTGTTGACCCATATTCTTCTGCATTTCTTTATGCAAATTTCGTGATTCCTTTGTGAGTGCATCTACCCGTTGATTCATCTCGTTAAGCGATTTTTGTGTTGTCTCCTTGTGCGCCTCCATCTTTTGATCCATGTTCTCCCGCATTTCTCTAAGCGATTTTTGTGTTTCCTTTGTAAGGGCTTCTAACCGTTGATTCATGGTCTCCTGTAACTCTTTATGAGATTTATTTGTGTCCTTCTTGTGATCCTCTAATAGCATCATGAGAAGTGATTTTAAATCCAGATCTTGTCTTTCGGGTGTGGTGGGGTATCCAGGACTTGCTGCTGTTGGAGAGTTGGGTTCGGATGGTCCCACATTACTTTGATTACTGTTAGTAACATTCCTACGTTTGCCTTTTGCCATCTGGATACCTCTGGTGTTAGTTGGTCCTGCTGCCACTGGCTGTTGGTTGGACCTCCTGTGAGCCTGCAAAGCTATTTCTGCCCCCCCTGGATTACCAGGATTCCCCTGGCACCGATTTCTGGGGCCTGCCTGCTCCTGAGTGACTTTGGAGCCCTAATGTGCTTTGCCCCAAGTGATCTTATATTGGGGAGGCCTTGCACATCTAAAGGCTCAGCCTAGTGGATTCCTGGAGCAGAGGTCGCCAAAGGGAGGCTGGCAGGCTCCTGCCCTGTGCAGGGGTGTGTGATCTCTCCTGGGGGGGGGAGGGGGCGTCCCTCTGCCAGGCAGAAGTCCCACAGCAGATCTGGCGCGCTGGTCACTGCAGATCAGCCCAGCACCTGGGAGCAGGTTACACACAAGCTGCCTGAACCCGAAGCGATATTATGCCTGTCTGTCTCTGAGCCTGGCGGTCCCAACTACCTGGTCACTGGAGCAAAGATGGCGGAGGGCACTCTCCGTGGCGCCGCTCACCCTGTGGTCAAGATGGCCCGCCGATCTGGCACCCAGACGACCACAGCGCCAACCCGCCCTCGGGCACAGACGGAAGCCCCAACAGGCCGTGTCCCAAGTGATGTTATATTGGGGGGAGAGCCTGGGTACCGGTCTCTCCAGCGCAGTCCGCGGGAACAGAGGTCGAGGAAGGGATGCTGGCAGGCTCCCTCCCTGCGCGGGGTCCCTCCACCAGGCAGAAGGTCCCACCGCGGAACTGGCGCGCTGGTTACTGCAGATCAGCCCAGCACCTGGGAGCAGGTTACACACAAGCTGCCTGAAACCGAAGCGATATTATGCCTGTCTGTCTCTGAGCCTGGCGGTCCCAACTACCTGGTCACTGGAGCAAAGATGGCGGAGGGCACTCTCGGTGGCGCCGCTCACCCTGTGGTCACGATGGCCCGCCGATCTGGCACCCAGACGACCACAGCGCCAACCCGCCCTCGGGCACAGACGGAAGCCCCAACAGGCCGTGTCCCAAGTGATGTTATATTGGGGGGAGAGCCTGGGTACCGGTCTCTCCAGCGCAGTCCGAGGGAACAGAGGTCGCGGAAGGGAAGCTGGCAGGCTCCCTCCCTGCGCGGGGTCAAGGACTTTATATTTTCTATTGTCATAACAACCAACAAACTAAAGTGGTAGATGCTTTTGAGATATGTCCTAGTCACTAAGGAATGCCTAGCATCAGTGCCCCCAAGCAGACTGACAACTGATGCAGTTCAAACAAAGTGCTTGTTCTACTGAAAAATTTACATTTAGAAATACAGAGAGCCTTTGCAAGCAGCTCCTGTCCCTATGGTTTCTGGAATAAATTAGGGTTTCCTTGATCAATGGTTTGGTGGCTTAAACACTTTCACTTAAGAATTTAAAGATTTTCCAGGAAAGAAAAGCACCAATGAGGAATATAAAATTCTTCTTTCTGAAAAATTCTCAATCCTAACTGTTTAGGTGAAGATCTAATATATTGGAAACAAGTGCCTTCATTTTTCAATATAAATCTTATTTGAATTTACAATATTGTAAACAATACTTAAAGGAGGAAATCTTTTAAAATAATTTCTAGTGCTTTAAAAATTTCTATTATTATTCTAAAAACTGTCAAAGCAACATAGAAATAAATTTGTGAAATCTTGGAGTTTTCAATACTAAAATCAGTATTTTTAAATTATTTAAAAATTTCAAATATGTTTCTGAAAATTTATTTCTTTTTCCATTTCTATGACATCATAACCTATTGATTATATTTTAATCAAAGCATTTAAGTAAATTACTTGAAGTAAACATTGAAGTAAAATAATGTAAGATACTTAGGTCTCAGATAAGAGGTGTATTGTATTAAAATGAACATTTAAACATAAATACATATAAGTAAAGGGTTTTTTTTTATTACTGATGTTATATGAGTTTTACTTTGGAGTTTTGTTATTTTACTAAGTACTTTTTGGGTTTAAATAAACACAAGTCAAAATGAAAGATAAGCTTTCGTCTATCACTATACAGAAGAGATTGCGTACTCCTTTAAGAGAAGACTCAGTATTGGTCACCAAAACCCACATTAGATGGATCACAACTTCTAATAACTCCAGCTCTTGGGGAGTCCAACAGCCTCCCTCTTCTGCCCTCCCTGGGCACTGCCCTCATTTGTTCTTGCACATTTGTGCACATGTATATGAAAATAAAAATAGATTCTTAAGCAAAAACACGATAATAGGAGAAGGTAAGATAAAGGATCTAGAAAAGATTTATGTTGCTTTCTTTCATTGCATGACTTTCATGCATGAATACAATGTGTTTAGAGCAAATCAAGCTGCTGTTCTCTCTTCTCCAACTGCTCCTCCATATTTAATGCATGAGTTCTTAGGTGGCAACAGCACAGGTGTGATGGTTTGTATATGCTTGTCCAAGTGATTGGCACTATTAGAAGGTGTGGCCCTGTTGGAGTAGGTGTGTCACTGTGGGTGTGGGCTTTAAGACACTCATCCTAGCTGTATGGAATCAAGTATTTAGCTAGCAGCCTTCAGATGAAGATGTAGAACTCTCAGCTCCTTCTGAACCTTGCTTGCCTGGATGCTGCCATGTTCCCACCTTGATGATAATGGACTGAACCTCTAAACCTGTAAGCCGGGTTATCCCTACTTAAGAGTAGCCTTAATTGGTTATGGTTGTTCACAGCAGTAAAACTCTAAGACAACAGGTATGCCATTTGGGCTTTATATAATAAGTCAAATGGAAGAGAAAGACAGCTTTAAATTTTACCCATTCATCTGAATAAACTCTTAACAGCTTATATATCATAATATATATAATATATATTAGAATTTAAAATTTCTCATTTATGTATTTAAATGTAGTAGTAATATCATTTCATGGTGAAGAAATAGCATTTTAAAAATAAAAAGTTTACCCAATAATATGAATGTTTTTATATTTTTGCAAAGCTCTAAAATGTCTGTCTTGTTCCAAGACAACATGATATTCTTTTCTTCTTCAGAATCCTGGCATTTGTAAGATGTTATTTAGATTAAATATATGTAAGGTCTCACACTCATTTTTATATTTATTTTATATATATGTTATAACACTAAACATTAAACGAAGAACATTTTAGGTAAACTGTAGCTATTGTGCTTGAACTTTACCTATAAATTTGCCCAATGATCATCTAATGTTTTAGCAAATAGGAGTCTGGATCATGTAAATATTTTTTTACTTCCATAGATCAAACTTGACTCATTACGGTTTTATATCATCTTGACATGGTCATTAAAAACATACAAATTTATCAAATTGAAAATATCAACACTGTTTTTCAGCACAAAAATTCATTAGTCTCATTCAATATTATCACAAAATTCTGTTAGTTTTTAGCTCTCAATCTCTACGATATTGGAAAAAATTTTTCATATTTTAATTATCTTTTGAAAATTCATATTTCAACAATGTTTCTATAAGTACAGTCATTTGTTTCCATGGAAGGTGAATTTAAATGGTTTGTTTTTGAGAAAAATTAAGACAGATTATAAAGTCAAGGTGGCCATAGTTTGCCTATCACTCACTCCTTCATTAAGGTGCATGATTTTGTTCATTTTTAGGAAGTGACTCTTCTAATGTGATTTCAGCAAGCACACTAGTGTTCCTGTGTACCCTGACATCAGCATGCAGTGCTAGAGCACAGAGGCTTTCCCTCTGCTTAGACATTCATTCCAAGATCTTCTCTGTGAAGTCCATGTTTAGTAAAAATGAAAACTTTTCACTACTTCAATATAATTATACTTAAGTGAATTAAATTGGTACCCTCGTTTATTTATATATGTAACTGCATGATTATAAAAAAAATCCAAAAAAAAAAAAAAAAAAGCTTTTGGGCGGTGGTGGCACACGCCTTTAATCCTAGCACTTGGGAGGCAGAGGCAGGTGGATTTCTGAGTTCGAGGCCAGCCTGGTCTACAGAGTGAGTTCCAGGACAGCCAGGGCTATACAGACAAACCCTGTCTCGAAAAACCAAAAAAAAAAAAAAAAAAAAAAAAAAAAAAAAATCACTGCTGCTGTCAAGAGAAATTACCGTAATTAATGTTTTACCTATCTATTGCTTTTGCACAGAAAGAGATTAGCTGTAGCATTGGACAGCTGTTCCTTTGGGGGCAACCAAGACCTCCAAGGTTCTGCATAAAACTATCAGTGGGACCTACAATATGTTCTCCATCATAAAGTTCTGTCCCTTTAATTGACGAACATTCTCCAGCTTCACCACTCAGGACTTATTCATTCAAATCCTCACTGTCTCTTCAGAGATATTTTCATTCTGTTCCTATCAGCCCACACACTCACTACCTGCCACCTTATTTGCTCTGCTTCCACATTACTAATTCTAAACTAAACAGCAACTCTTTCTTCTCCTCAGAGACTTAAAACCATCTGATGTCTTAAAGTTAACAGTTCCCTCTTTGACAAAGTTACTAATCCACAGTCAAATTTTCTGACCCTGAATTGTTCCTGTCTAAAAGAACTGCAGGGACAAAAATGGAGAAAAGACTGAAAGAAATATAGTTCAGTAACCAACCCCACTTGGGATCCCTCTCATGACAATTGGGGGGAACCAAGTCCTGACACTATTACTGATGCTATGATGTGCTTACAGGCTGTCCTCTGAGAGGCCCAACCAGCAGCTGACTGAGACAGATGCAGATACTTACAACCAACCACTGGACTGAAGCCAGGTATCCCTATGGTTGAATTAGGGGACAGATTTACAAAGCTGAAGGGAAAAGCAATCCCATAGGAAGACCTGAAGTCTCAACTAACCCAGACCCTAGGGTGCTCCCAGAGACTTAGTCACTAACCAGAAGCAAACATGTGCCAGTCCAAGGCCCCTGGTACATATGTAGCAGAGGACTGCCTGGTTATGCCTCAGTGATAAATTAGGTTGTACTGAGTCTAAAGTGAACTGAGTGGATTTGCTATGTGTTGGAAACAAGGTGATGTTTTCTCTCAATTACCTTTGAGTTTTAAAATGACTTTATTTACATTCATAATGTCATTTGGAATAAATAAATACCAATTATACTTTTAAAATTCATCATACTATTTATGTTATGCAACTTTGCTTTAGATTGGTGGCAAATTAAACTAGATATTAGAATGTTATGTCAATACTGCTATTAAAATTGACTCTGTGACAATTACAATCATTAAAAATATTAAAAAGTATCTCTTCTCATTTTAATTCATGACAAGTAAGAAAAGATATTTACCCATATAAGTGTTTAAAACGTCTTATGATAAACCTAATTGTCCCAGGAAAAGTAAGAATGTTTATTTTTAGATTAAAAATAAATTCAAATTAGCAGCTAAATCATATTCTTCTCATTAATTCTCTCAATGAATATTATTCCTGTAATTTACTAATCTTTTCTAATTATTTCAATTGAGAAACTGGTTTTGTATTTTTGATTGGTATTATTTTGATTTTTTTGAAAACAAGAATTTAGATCTGTGTTTTATAAAATTTTGTTAGGAAATGAAAATTGATCTTGCAGTAAGAATATATAAGAATTTCATGGTTTATTATTATTACAATGATTACCTCAATTAATGAATGTCACTGTCTCTATATTCTATTCCTTAGCTTTCAAAATAATAATATAAACATTTGCAGCACTTCAGTGAAGTGATTCAGACACTTTATATACTTCAATAACTTCCTGACAAAATTTCCATTGAAAATATTATTGTTGCTTTTCAACATCTGTATTTTGCATCCATTTCCCAGTCACTGCTTCCTTAAACTGAACTCTTTTCTCAGATAAATATGAACGTCCTCCAATTCAAAAAAAGTAATTCATTCTTAAAGCCACTTGTGACGTACATCGTGTGCTCTGACTCATTTTTCTCATAGGTCTGCTTCTTTATGAATATTCCAGAGTGTTCACTATCATTATCTACATTATTATCTTGTATTTGGTCAATATGAATTATTTTAAATATTATACTACATTATATGATACAAATATAGAAATGAGCCATTATGGATGCTGTTATGTTAGAACTGATATTATCTAAAATTTGACCTCTATGTCTATGTTCTTCTGAACATTCAGCAACCAGAAACTAAAAATACCAAAAAATTATATTATGTCTTTGTGGAGCATCTAAGCACTTTTTCTTATTATTTTGAAATTCATATGCCATAATGATATTTCCATAGTATTTGGTTGATAATAGGTATGACAAATAACTTAGAAATTAAAGTATTTGCAAAGGTGTATTTGTATGTTTTGTATATGCTCGGCCAAGGGAGTGGCATTATGAGAAGTTGTGGCCCTGTTGGAGTAGGTGTGTCACTGTGAAGGTGGGTTATAAGACTCTCATCCTAGCTGGCAGGAAGTAAGTATTCTGCTAGCAGTCATCAGATGATGTAGAACTCTCAGCGCCAGCTGTACCATGCCTGCCTGGATGCTACCATACTCCCACCTTGATGATAAGTGATTGAACTTTTGAACCTGTAAGCCAGTCCCAATTAAATGTTGTTCTTTATAAGACTTGCCTTGGTCATGGTGTCTGTTCACAGCAGTAAAACCCTAGGACATGTATATAAATCATATTCAAGTTCTTTGCATTTTTTATATAAGACCTAAGCACTTGAATATCTACTCACTAAAGTGGCATGGATCATCTGTAGATACTAAGAAGTGGTGACAGAATGTTTCACAGTTACTCATGGTTGCCTATCTTACTCAGTTTATAGCTCTAGTCTATTTGCTGTTCTCAGAACCCAGCTTATTCCCTTAATTTCCCCTTAATCAAATAGGTTTGTGCCCTACTGGGACAGTACCAGTGCATAATTCACTATTTCAATGCTGTCTCCTAGGTCAAGTGAGTTGAGAAAAGGCCTACCAAAAAGTGTATCCAAACATTTTTGGCCCTCAAAATCATGTAAAACTGTGGATAGGGTGATGCACGCTTGCAATCCTAGTGCTGGGGAGACAGACACAAATGAATCTCTAGGGCTCACTGGCTGGAAAATTTGGCCTGAGTTCCAGAACAATAAAATATATGTCTCAAACTCCAGATAAAATATATATCTCAAACTCCAGAGTAATGACATTGCAGATTGAGTTCTGAACTCAAAGTGTACACACACACACATACACACACACACACACACACACACACACACACACACACACACACGCATGCACAGACACAACTGAATGCCCAGGTCTTATTTTCAGAACCTGTTAAAATGTCTTTGTTTGGGAAGAAGGTCTTTTTGGATATGGTTAAATTTTGACTCTTGAGGTAACATCTGGAATTTAAAGCATTCCCTCTAATAATCAGTGTCCTCATAAGAGCAGGAATTCAAAGACCAAGACAGAAGAAAGATAGTTTTGTGAAGACAAAGGAAGATACCTTAATTTCTGATTCTATCTTCTAGACAATTAGACTAAACTTAAATTGTCTTAAGCTAAGAAGAATGTGAGAATTTGTATGTAATTATTTTATGATAACTTTTAACATTTTATCCTATAGTTAAAATTCTTAAATACAAAATGAAAGAAATACAGTCATGAAAATTTATATATGCCCTATACTCCTTTCAAAGGGATACATCTTTCTTAGCTTTATATTCCCGTAAAGAACTAAGTTTATTCTTTTCTTTAAGTTTTTGTTAAGAAAAATCTCCCTGCAGTTTTCTCATGTGATTTCCCCAGAGCCTGGACCAGTGAGTGATGCACAGTTATTGGAAAGGTAGAGATCCACTCAGGCAAGACCTCCCTGTCAACAAGATTTGTCAGATTATGGTCCTGTGGGAAAGACAGTGGCAAGGTGACAAACTACACAGCTTCTTTTGGAAACAAACCTGCTGATATTTGATGGGGTCAAGAGCAAGACTGACCTGCTACTGAGCTGGTGTGCTATTCTTAATTAGGAAGCTGGTTACTAGAAGTGGAGGACATGCACCTGCAGAACAGGTCGTTCAAAGATCAGATAAGAAGGACTGAATGTTGCTCTAGAGGGTGTGGTGAATAAACTGTTTCTTGTTCATAGCCAATAATTGTTTTAACTTATAGTCTGATTTTGTTAGTATAAAGCACAAAAATGATGCTATGTGGGACTTGATGTCAACCTGAAAAGTTAAGCACAAGAACCCTGGCAAGACTATCTTGAGTAGCATACTCTCCCTTGAATAGCATTATCAGATTATATTCCAAATACTTGTTGGCAAAATTCTTTTCTATCTTTCCATGATCTATGATTTTTAGACTACAAAGTTTTCATGGAGACCTTACAAAACCCTTGATTTATGTTTGAGCATATTATGTTCATTATAATTTTGTTGAAACTGGTTCTTAATGACATTTCTGGAATCAAGACATAGGAATACTCACTGAATAGTCAAGTTCAAAGTTTAAAGCATATTTCTGACATTGGGCAAAAACTAAGATGGTGTGACAAGGATTGCTGGCGCATTAACTATGACAGGGAAAGGACAGGAGGACTTGCATTAAAAACATTATGTCTCTAGAGAGTCTTGCTGTAAATTTCTTGAAGTTGTTGGATAGACACAGGATGGAGTAGAAAGATGGCTCGGCACACTTTCTGTTCCTCCAGAGGACACACACACACACATTTGATTCTCTGCCCCATAACAGCTGGTTCAAAACCTGGTCTGTAAACACCAGCTCCAGGAGGATAAGCCATCTTTAGCTTCTGTGAGCATGAGTACTTGCATTCATAGACACATTCACATAATTAAAAATGATAACAATCATTTACAAATACACCGGAATGTAATTATGTACAGATTCTGACTATTCGTATTATAGTCAGAGAAAAATGAAACTTGGTAAAATATTGTATCATACAATGAATAGTTTTCAAATGTACATATTTGTTGTGCAAATGTCCATCTAACTTGGCTCTTTGGGTATGATTACATACGGTTAAAAGTAGCATGTTAAAAGAAAGGCATCATGAATATTTATATATGGCTCCATTTCCCTAATACAATGCTAGTTTCTTAAAAATTGGATTCTACAGAAACACATTGATTCACCCAGGAAATTACACTGGCAGGGAGAAATGAAAAGGAAAATATGATGTTACTGTTAATTGCAGAAGACTAAATTAGCTCATCTTTAAAAGGAAGTTAAGTGGCACATTTAATGCCTTTCATAAGCAAATAGATGAAATCCTTAAAAATACAATTAATGCTGTCAAGACAATTTATGTCATCTAAGTAGACCAAAGCATATATATCTACTATAAATAGCAAAAGAAATGGACTTTTCCAGAATAGGTGGAGAACTCCTAAAGTTGTAAAAATAGCAGGTTGCAAACATCCTTAGTAAATTAAAAAGGATAAAATTATTGCATTCTTTATTATAACATAATTAAAATTAATAAGGTATACATATCTAAATAGTATATCCCTAAGGAATGTGTGAGTTAAAAAGGTAATTAGAAGCTAAATAGAAAAACAAGTAGTAAGGGCAGGAAACAATGATATCAAGAAAAAAATTAATAAAACCACAAGTAATAAAACCAACCTCTAACAAGTTAGACGAGGCAAGACAAAGGTAAACTAAGTACCCAGTGAGAGAGAAATGAACAAGGATTCTAGTCACCATAGAAAGCATGCACTTGACTGTATACTTATATGGATCTGCAAAAACATAAAATATTATCATTGTTAGCAAAAAACAGAAAAAAATTGAATAAGAATATGCATATCTTCCAAAAGCCAACATCCACAGGATTTCAAAACAGAGTTTTATAAAAATTTAAGAGATTGCGAGCTAATATTTATGCAAAATATTAACAGAAAACAATGAATATATTTAAATCTTATAATAGTATTTTACTTTCAATCTTAAGTTAACTATAAAAATATTTTTAAAACTATAGCTATAATTTACAATAGACTAAAACCCTAAAACCCACAAAATACAAATATGAATACACACTTATAGGAAAAATATAAAGATAAGAAAATGCATAAATATAGTTCTCAAAATTTTAGATTGAATGACAGTTTTACATCATTCTTTCAGGAAAAGTATCATGGACAAAAAACAATATTTATGAGAAAATGATTTCTGTATAGAATTTACAGAACAGTTTCCCTTAGGTCAGATGTCATTGGCCAAAACATATTCTATTTTAGGAATAAGCATCAGGGACCTTTTATTACTAGAAGGTTTACAAGAATGCTCTCCATAGACAGCAGTTGTTGGCGAGGGTGTGGAGAAAAAGGAACACTCCTCCACTGCTGGTGGAATTGCAAGCTGGTACAACCACTCTGGAAAGCAGACTGGCGTTTCCTCAGAAAACTGGGCATGACACTCCCAGAGGATCCGGCTATACCACTCCTGGGCATATACCCAGAGGCTTTACCTGCATGCAATAAGGACACATGCTCCGCTATGTTCATAACAGCCTTATTTATAATAGCCAGAAGCTGGAAAGAACCCAGATGTCCCTCAACGGAGGAATGGATTCAGAAGATGTGGTATATCTACACAATGGAATACTACTCTTCAATTAAAAACAATGAATTCACGACATTCCTAGGCAAATGGTCAGAACTTGAAAATATCATCCTTAGTGAGGTAACCCAATCACAAAAGAACACACATGGTATGCAGTCACTGATAAGGGGATATTAACCCAGAATCTCGGAATACCCTAGACACAATTCGCATATCAATAGATTTCCAAGAAGATGGAAGGAGAGACCCCTGGGCCTGGAAAGACTGGATGTAGGGGAGCCCCAGGACAGAGAAAGGAGAGGGGGTTGAATGGAGAAAAGAGGGAGGGAAGGGGGCTTATGGGACTTTCGGGGAGGGAGGAAACGGGAAAGGGGAAATGATTTGGAATGTAAATAAAAAAAACTTAGAAAATAAATAAAAAAAAATGCTCTCCATAGAGCCCTGTTATGTTTAGGACTGGAGAAGAGAGCAGGAGGAGAAATTAAATTATCAATATTTTTATGCCTATAATCAGTAGAATACAGTCACTAGCAGGTTATAGAAAAGTAATGAGAAATAACAATCATTTACCAATAGTATCACAAACTGTCAATATAAAATTAGTTTTCTACATTAGCAGTTATTGGAAGTTAAACTAAAACAATGAATTTACAACAGCAAGAAAACATAAATTAGGTAGTAGTTTTCTTGTAAAATATTAAATTAAAAGAGGCTGAAACAGTACATGTAAGTAACATTATACAAACTTAGCAGGTTGTATCTATATATTTTTGATATATATATCAGCAATGAAAAAAGAGTTCATACATTTTAAAGAGAGCAAGAAATAGTATATGGGAGGTTTTGGAGAAAGGAAAGGTATGTGAGAAATGATGGTATATTATAACCTAAAAAATTTAAAGAAATATTGAAAAAGAAGTCATTAAAAGAGAGATAGTATAGGTTCTTAGATATGTTTTAAGATAATTTACAAAGGCAAGCCAATATATTCTTAAGAGAACAGTTAGTTACATTATTAAATGACATATACCAAGTTAAAATAAATGGATAACTCATGGTACAAAATCATGGGAATTGTTAATGAGACAGGGAATAGCAAATTCATAGTGTGTGTGTGTGTGTGTGTGTGTGTGTGTGTGTGTGTGTGTGTGTATACAATGTTATGTAATACATGGGTTTACTAAAATCGATTTTTGAAGTATCAATAATTTAACATACCATGAGCTAGGGAAATCATTAAGCAGGTAAAATGTTTTCTATGCAAAACTGAGAACCTGGCTTCATATCCTCAGAATATAAACTAGAGCTGGTTCTAGCAGCAAGTGTCTGAAAGTCCAGTACTGGCAGAGGTAAGTACTGGTGTTCTGCCTTGCTAACCAGATAACTCCAGGTTCAATAAGAATTCCTTCCTTGAATGAAGGAAATGGAGAATAATGCATGATATTGACTTCTGGTCTCCATGTGTACATGGGTCTGTGTGGGCATACACAAGTACACAGCATACATCAAGCACATGAACACAACACATATATTCACAAGTCTAAGATTCCTAACTCTGCATTCATGTATGGAAACTACAGACATGGAAAGCAAAAATACTGAAGTAAAAGTTCCATGCTAATTGAATAAAATTTTTGACCCCTGAGGGCACAGAAAAAACAAGCACAAAACATCAAAATTTAATTAGCACATTATTTGAAGTAAGAAGAAGATGCTGGTAATCAATCTTTGTTGTTATGGAAAGGAAAAATAAGGCACAGTGAACTCAAAGCAGGAAATACATTACAGCAGTTAGGTGCTGCATAGGAGCCATGTCTATATATTCTTAAAAGTAGTGTGGATAAAAATAAGAAAGAATGAAGGTCCTAATACAACAGTACTTGTGTGAATTCATAATACTGAAAATATATAAGACATCATCAGTGTACATTCATACAAATCCCACATATGCAAAGAGTTCTGCTAAGAGCATTAATACATATCATCATAAAGTATAAAACAATGCTCTGATTACTAATTTTTAAGAGAAATTACACGCAAAATGTCTCATTTCATTAGGAGTTTCCAAAAGAAGACTTTTCTCTAGCTTGTCACTGAAAGAGTCAGTGTTTCAAAATTTGGGAGGACTACCTTTCCTTGCTGGCTTGATGATGGAGAAAACACCATGTCTAACTTTGGAGCAGGATTCAGTTACTGCTATCCAGTGGGTGGGGACAGAAGGCTAAACTCTGTCTCTCACAGTCACTCACCCGGCTTCTTTTATTCCCAGAAATTATGACTCTTAAACTTAATTATATATGACTAAATGCTTAGGCCATATACTTTGGCTTGTTCCCTGACTAATAAATTAATTACCTGTTTATTCTATTCTAGTTCCTACCATGTGGTTGTTTATTTCTTCTGAGTTTCATACAACTGTGTCCTTCAAAGTTATTAATGATTTTATTCAAAGTATTTGTTCAAAGGTGAATCTACCTGTTTATTCTATACTATGGGTGTCACCTGTCTGATTACCTTCTTCTTAGTTTCATGCATCCCTCTCCTCTGTATTTGGGGAAATCCTGATCATACCCCCACACTCGCACGCTTCAAGAACTCCCACCTTCTATTACTTTCCTTAACTCATTGGACATTTTTATTGACAGTAATGGTTCCATACAGTATATAAAGATTCTTTCCATAGAATTTGACCCTATGGCTGTGAGAGTCCACCCACTTTCACCTCATGATGTGGCTTAACAGCATGGAAGATTCCTACCAAAAGTCAAATGTGAGCTCCTTCACCACTTAATTTCAGCCTTATGAAATTCACAGATATATGTTGGCATGCCTTGACATATACACTGTGTTCATAAACGAATGTCCCAACTCTGTGTATGATAATTGGTTACTTAGAAGAAGAAAATTGCACTCCAAATCATGTCAGTGTTTTAACTTTGTATTAAAATTGGGTTGGCAGTAGGGATGATATTAATCAAATCAGTTCACTTGTAGAATTCAACTGGATTAAGCTGGTCCACCTCAGACTAGGCAAGCAAGACTAGTTCTAAGATGTTTAGTACAAGTTGGAGGATAATCTTTGCAAAACTTTCTGAAAGGACAGAAGGAACTATAAGAGAAGATGAGACTCCTGGAAATCAAGTTAAAGTTCACTTTCACTGTATATACAATGCCTCAATTGGCTGGACTCAAAGAGAAAAGCAGAAATGGGAGAATTGTTTTATTATGGCAGATATTTACAATATATAAAAGCTGTTTTTGTGTGTGCTTGTTAAACTGGTTAAAGACCACCTAACAAAAATATTTTCACCAAATTAATAAAATCAAATAAATTAACCTAAATATTTAGTTTTTCTAAACAGTATATAAACAGAATGTATGTCATTTCTTCAAATTATTTGAAGGTTGTAATTGTAGGATAAGAATACAAACATCTGCAAGCCATTCAATACATTTCAGAGTGTCAAAGCCTACAGTACTTATAAAATGATTCATTTTTTTTCTTTTTTTTTCTTTTCGGTTTTTTAATTTACATTACAATTGATTTTCCCTTTCCTGTTTCCTCACTCCCAGAAAGTCCCATAAATCCCCTTCCCTCCCCCTGTTCCCCAATCAACCCCCTCTCACTTCTCTGTCCTGGCATTCCCCTACATCCAATCTTTCCAGGACCAAGGGTCTCTCCTTCTATCTTCTTGGAAATCTATTGATATGTGAATTGTGTCTTGGGTATTCCGAGATTCTGGGTTAATATCCCCTTATAAGTGACTGCATACCATGTGTGTTCTTTTGTGATTGGGTTACCTCACTAAGGATGATATTTTCCAGTTCTGACCATTTGCCTAGGAATTTCGTGAATTCATTGTTTTTAATTGCAGAGTAGTATTCCATTGTGTAAATATACCACATCTTCTGAATCCATTCTTCCATTGAGGGACATCTGGGTTCTTTCCAGCTTCTGGCTATTATAAATAAGGCTGCTAGGAACATAGTGGAGCATGTGTCCTTATTGCATGCAGGGAAAGCCTCTGGGTATATGCCCAGGAGTGGTATAGCAGGATCTTCTGGGAGTGTCATGTCCAGTTTTCTGAGAAACTGCCAGATTGAATTCCAGAGTGGTAGTACCAGCTTGCAATCCCACCAGGAGTGGAGGAGTGTTCCTCTTTCTCCACATCCTCACCAACAACTGCTGTCTCCTGTGTTTTTGATCTTAGCCATTCTGACTGGTGTGAGGTGAAATCTCAGGGTTGTTTTGATTTGCATTTCCCTAATGACTAAGGATGTTGAACATTTATTTAGGTGCGTCTCAGCCATTATATATTCTTCAGGTGAGAACTCTTTGTTTAGCTCTGTACACCATTTTTTAGCAGGGTTACTTGGCTCTCTGGAATCTAACTTCTTGAGTTCTTTGTATATCGTGGATATTAGCCCTTTGTCAGATGTAGGGTTGGTAAAGATCATTTCCCAGTTTGTTGGTTGCCACTTTGATCTTTTGACAGTGTCCTTTGCCTTACAGAAACTTTGCAATTTTATGAGGTCCCATTTGTCAATTCTTGATCTTAGAGCATAAGCTATTGGAGTTCTGTTCAGGAAATTCTCCCCTGTGCCCATATGTTCAAGGTTCTTCCCTAGTTTCCTTTCTATTACTTTCAGTGTGTCTGGTTTTATGTGGAGGTCCTTGGTCCACTTGGAATTGAGCTTAGTGTAAGGAGATTAGAATGGATCAATTTGCATTCTTCTGAATGTTGACCTCCAGTTGAACCAGCACCATTTGTTGAAAAGGCTATTTTTTTTCCACTGGATGGTTTTAGCTCCTTTGTCAAAGATCAAGTGACCATAGGAGTGTGGATTCATTTCTGGGTCAAAAATTCAGTTCCATTGATCTACGTGCCTCTCACTATACCAATACCATGCAGTTTTTAACACTATTGCTCTGTAGTACAGCTTGAGGTCTGGGATATTGATTCCCCCAGAAGTTCTTTTACTCTCGAGAATAGTCTTAGCTATCCTGGGTTTTCTGTTATTCCAGATGAATTTTTGAATTGCTCTTTCTAACTCTATGAAGAATTGAGTTGGGATTTTGATGGGGATTGCATTGAATCTGTATATTGCTTTTGGCAAGATGGTCATTTTTACCACATTAATCCTGCCAATTTATGAGCATGGAAGATTTTTCCATCTTCTGAAGTCTTCAATTTCTTTCTTCAGAGACTTGAAGTTCTTGTTATACAGATCTTTCACTTGTTTGGTTAGAGTCTCACCATGATACTTTATATTGTTTGTGGCTATTGTGAAGGGTATCATTTCTCTTATTTCTTTCTCAGCCTGCTCATCCTTTGAGTATAGGAAGGGTACTGACATGCTTGAGTTCATTTTATATCATGCCACTTTGCTGAAGTTGCTTATCAGCTGTAGGAGTTCTCTGGTGGTATTCTTTGGGTCACTTAAGCATACTATCATATAGTCTGAAAATAGTGATAATTTTACTTCTTCCTTTCCAATTTGTATCCCTTTGACCTCCTTATGTTTTCTAATTGCTCTAACTAGAACTTCAAGTACTATATTGAAAAGATATGGAGAGAGAGGGCAGCCTTATCTAGTCCCTGATTTTAGTGGGATTGCTTCTAGTTTCTCTCCATTTAGATTGATGTTGGCTACCGGTTTGCTGTAAATTGCTTTTACTATGTTTAGATATGGGCCTCAAATTCCTGATCTTTCCAAGACCTTTAGCATGAAAGGATGCTGAGTTTTATCAAATGCTTTCTCCGCATCTAATGAGATGACCATGTGGTTTTTTTCTTTGAGATTGTTTATATAGTGGATTACATTCATGGTCTTCCTTATTTTGAACCATCCCTGCATCCCTGGGATAAAGCCTACTTGATCATGGTGAATGATTGTTTTGATGTGTTCTTGGATTCGGTTGGCAAGAATTTTATTGAGTATTTTTGCATCAATATTCATAAAAGAAACTGGCCTATGATTCTCTTTCTTTGTCGGATCTTTGTGTGATTTTGGTATTAGTGTAATTATGGCTTCATAGAACGAGTTGGGTAGTGTTCCTTCTGTTTCTATTTTGTGGAATAGTTTGAAGAGTATTAGTGTTAGGTCTTCTTTGAAGGTCTGATAGAATTCTGCACTAAAACCATCTGGACCTGTGCTTTTTTTGGTTGGAAGTCTTCCAATGACCACTTCTATTTCTTTAGGGGTTATAGGACAGTTTAGATGGTCTATTTGATCCTGATTTAATTTTGGTATTTGGTATCTGTCTAGGAAATTGTCCATTTCCTCCAGATTTTCTAGTTGTGTTGAATACAGGGTTTTGTAGTAGGATCTGAAGATTTTTTTGAATTTCCTCAGTTTCTGTTGTTATCTCTCCCTTTTCGTTTCTGATTTTGTTAATTTGGATACTGTCTCTGTGCCCTCTGGCTAGTCTGGCTAAGGACTTCTCTATCTTTTTGATTTTCTTAAAGAACCAACTCCTAGTTTTGTTGATTCTTTGTATGGTTTTTTTTGTTTCTACTTGATTGATTTCAGCCCTGAGTTTGATGATTTCCTGCCTTCTACTCCTCTTTGGTGTATTTGCTTCTTTTCGTTCCAGGGCTTTCAGGTTTACCATTAAACTGCTAGTATGCTCTCTCCTGTTTCCTTTTGGAGGCACTCAGGGCTATGAATTTTCCTCTTAGCACCGCTTTCATTATGTCCCATAAATTAGGGTATGTTGTGCCTTCATTTTCATTAAATTTTAAAAAGTCTTTTATTTCTTTCTTTATTTCCTCCTTGACCAAGTTATCATTGAGTAGAGCATCGTTCAGCTTCTGATTCATTTTCTTGTCAATCAACTGTATTTTGTAGTTGCTCCTGAATAAAACAAGAATTTTTCAAAGGCTAAAGGGATTTTTTACTGTTATTTTTAATGATGTTATTAACAGTAATAAGTTCAAATATTAAATCTATTAAAATAAATGCAAGGTATCATTATTTTTTAATGAATGAAATATGCTAAATAGGCATTTACAGTCAGGTAGAAAGTACTATTCAAGAACATTTTTTCATTGTTGCATTTTCCAGTTTTAGACTATCGATGGATATGCACTCATTTCACAAATGCAAAACAGCATTTAATCTCTTGGATACAGCATTTCATATGTTATTTGTGGCTCCTGTTGCACAATTAGGCTGATGGACAAAAATGGGATCATTTAAAGAACCAAAACCAATCAGAGTATTCTGAAATGGTAACTAGAGTTATTGGGTCTGAATCCATGAAACGTAGAAATGCTTCAGCAATGATGAAAATAACATCTAAATAGAATCATAGTACTGTATTTTCCTTTACATTGTTTGATTTACCAAGCAAAATAACTCTGGAAATTAAAAGCTACCATCGTTATCGTGTCGAAATTGTACAGCTGGCGTGAGTTGTTTTCCTGATTTCTTATGTGTAACCTCTGAGGCAGAAATATGCTGAGCAATGTGATCCCAATACTTTTTATGTCCTAAGAGCCCTGTCTTCTCACATTTTATGCTACAGTTTTTGAATTTACAGAGGAAATATTTGAATTAGGCTATATATTTTTCTTTTATAGAGGCTATTATAATAAGTTGCCTTGATAGAGAAAAAAAGCAGATTACTTACCACTTGAATGATGCTTAGAATGTTGTTCAATGGCATAGCACTTGAGCATGTGAAGGGCCTTGATTAAATCTCTTTTATCAAAATAAATAACCAAAATGTTCCAGTATTGTTTTCTAATATAAATCAGACTGCCATATACTCTAAGTCCATTTTAATTACTTTGTACAATGAGTTTGACCTACACTTGTTGTAATGTGAAAGGTTATAGTAAAATTTCTCAGTTAAAAAAGTAATTTAGTTATCAGGCATATTTGAGCTACGTGGAATAACTCTTACTGGAATTTTCTCAAATTTGGGGGAATTTTCACTGACCTAAATTCAAATGCTTAAAAAATAAAACTAATTTCTGAAAGCCCTCTAACATTTTTAGGTCACACCTTCACAGATCTGTTCTGGCCCCTTCCATCGAAGGGCCTCACTCATGGTTTCCTCTATTTAAACTTGACTTAGAATTGCTTGTTCAAATATTTCACACAAATAGCTAATCATACATTGACATTTCCTTTCTTTTCTTGTTCTGCATGTAACTAATTTTCCATATTTATTTTCATTAAGTGTTCCCCAAGTAGTAAGTATTTGTAAATATGATGAAGACAGTCAATGATAGAGGAAAACTGTCAAGATAACAGATAAGGTCTGACTATCTCTGAACCATTGTGTTAGTAGTTGTTCTTGTTTAAGAAGTGGAAATGTCTTATAGATGGAGGAATGTATTAATGTGAGAGAGAATAAAGGTTTACAGGATTTTTCTTATATAAATGATGTTCACTCCAAAATTTCTTATAGGATACAAGACACACCATGCCATTGAACATAATCTATATTACACCAAAAATGTGATCATCCAAAAATGGAGCCCTGCCTTCATGACATCAACATGAGAAAGTTAACATGATATGCACATGTACTATGTCTACACAAAAGATGTTTGCTTTTAAGGGTAAGTTGTAAATGCAGAAACTTTTTTTTTAACACTGCAGCTTTCACCATTTCTTGGACTCTTCAAATGTTTGCTTTAAATTAATAATATACTGTGCCAAGGAAAGGTAGTAAAAAGAGATAAAAATTTCAGTACCATGTAGTGGGGGTTTAAATTGAGATTAGGGAGGTAGATCTAGCAATAACACTTGGCCACCAAAAAAAAAAAAAAAATCTCTGGGTTCAATACCATAAAGAAAAAACAAAACTCTGAGTTAAACAAGTAGAGATAAAAATGAGAATACTACTGATACAAACATCATTTTTCTAACATACAGTTTCCATCTTTGAAACTTTAAATCATCTTATCTCCATTCATCTTTATTTTATTGATTTTTTTCTCTTTATGCACAGCACTCAATTTTGTATCATTAAAGTTTCTTTAAATGACTTCTTTGTCATCTGTTCAGAAAATTAGGGAAAATTTATTAGCTGGTTTAATGTAAATTGCTCTTGTTCAGTTTTCATCCTGGATAAATTTGTTTTGAATATCTATTATGACAATTATGTACAGCCACATTCTCAACCCTAATGCATTTTTAATAACTTTCTTCAGTAGCTAGTGATTTGAAATTCAAATTTGTTTCTAAGTTTAAAAAGTATATACCATTTTGAAATTATTTGATATAAAATTGATTTATGCAGTAAGATCTCTTGTACAGTAAACATGTCAAGTGTGTAAATGAGACCATTAATACTTATAAACATATTTCAGACAGGGCATAGAACACAGTTAAAGTTGATAAAAAAAAATCTTTTTATTCTTAGTTTATTTTTAGTAGCCCTTAAGCTAGGTCAGAACTATTTTGCTTATTTGATTCATTATCTTAATATCTGATTATTAAACATGACTGTGGCTTTAGAGGCTATCAACATAACTCATTTTTATTTTTAGGAACTTATAAATTAATAAATAGAACATATATAAAAATTGAATCCTTTTTAAGCTTTTCCAAACCTCTCTGAGGCTTGCATTACAAAATGTCAAATTCTGTGGAAAGTCTTCATGCTCCTTCTTAGTGCTTGGTCATTTTTTCATGTGCCAGGTATTCTTTGAGGGTTTACCAACACTAAACTAATGAAACTCTTTCCTAGTCTAATGACAATGTAATTTTTATTACTCCTATCTATACACTTTCCTCTATCTAATGCATTTTCTCCATAATATTGCTCTATGAAAACTCTGATATTTAAGGAAGTTCCCACATATGCAGCTTCTCCTTATTAGCTTCTATCAGGTGGAAGTAGAATTAACTGTTGCCATCTATGAGTCACCATTTATTATAACTAAAAATTTATAAACCCTTCCTTCCTAGGTTGCCAAATGTTAAAACAATACTTAGTTACTATGCCTTACCATTTAAGGTCTACTCCACTATGTGTATGTGCATGTGTATCTACATACACGTGTATACATGCGTGTGTGTTGCTTATTCATTTAGTCCACATGTACCTGGTGGTCAGAAGTCAACTTTCTTTAGTGTTGTTCTTTAAGAATCCTCCCATCTTCTTTGGGAGACAATCTACATTGAGGCAAGGTGGTCTAGGCAGGCTAGGCAATGAGATCTTAAGATCATTCTAACTTTACCTCTGCATCATGGGAATTACAATGTAGTAAAACCACACTCACCTTTTACTTGTGTTCAGGTAAAAGTAAGTCTTTTACTGAATTATGTTCCCAGTCCCTCCAAACACTCCTAAATATATTTTGCTTTGTGTTCAGTATCCCATTTATGCATCACAGGAGGGCTGGAGGTTATTAACCACTGTTGTCCTTGTGGCATTGGTGAAACCATCTGTTTATATCATCTTATGAAATATTGCCTATTTTCACACTAGGCAGCAGTCTCACAGGCAGATATATTGCATTTAGAGTATGTGTTGGCTTCTATAACATAATGCCCTTAACATAGAAATTGGGGCTAATCATGGTTTTATGAACAGATGAGTCCCTGGGTAGTTTCTTTATCACAAAGTAGCAATTAATCTGAGACAAAAACACATTGCAATTCCCTCATGTTACCCTGTGAAAGCACATAGCACAGTAAGGATTTTAGTGAAATGTGCAAAATTCAGGTACTTAAAGTTAACATGATTTTTAGGATTGGTCAACTTATCATATTAGAGTAATAAAAATATCACTGTAGATTTATAATAAAGTGATAATGAGGAAGTGAAAGCTAAGTGGGTATCCAAAAGGAGAAAAAGGCAGACATAAATTACCATTGAGTTAGTTAATACTATAGCAAGAGAAAAGGATGGAAATGATATAAGAGTAGGGTTGTGAGAGCATTGGGTTTCTGAGGAGGAGCATGAGGCTCTACAGATCAAATTAAGCCAAAATGAGCAGTTGAACTGGATGCTTAGCTTCATAAATATGAAACTTAACACAGCACTGAGGAGCTATGATATAATCATTCTTCTTATCAATACCAGTCAAAACGCCCCATTTCAGCTTCCAGTCAATCAAAGAAAAAGTGTGGTTAAATTTGTGATGAGTATCTTAAATTACTAAGATTGTAGGTCAGCCCTGCCTATGCTATAAAGTGTTGTAGTAATAAAACCTTTAGTCTTCATAGTACTGCCATGAGAAAATGTTATTTGTCTTGTCACATACATTAAGTCCTTAGTAATGGATTTTTAAAAGCCTGAAGGTACAATAAGTAAAATTCATCAATTTATGAAGAATCAGTTTCCAGGATGAGGAGTTTGCTCCATCAGTAAAGTGGATCTTAGCTGCTCTACAGTTTCACAAATTTTAGTTATTTCTAGAGTTTTCCATTTGACGATTTTAATGTTATGTTGGAAGGTGTGTGTTTTCAAGTTTATAATGTATCCATTTTGAAACTGTATTGCTTAAGTTGTGAGATTCATATAGCCTTGGAGGATTTTTTGTAAAATGTTTTTTCCTAGTCATTAATTTGCACACTTAATAAAAAATAGATTTGAATGGAAAGTATTTTAAATTTTGCTATATTTTAAATTGCATTTTAGAGAATAAATTTTTTTAGATGCTTTGCTTGTAGAACTTTTGCTTATAAAACATTTTTTCTTTTGCTTAATTCTGTCAATTTTATACTTGTACTGCTTAGCTTAGAACAATGATTGGTTTTGAGTTTGTACTGTTTGTAGTGTGAGGGAGTGTTAATTTTACTTAACATTCAGTTGTTTGTTGAAAAAATTTCCCTGTTGCCTGTCTTTATTGACTAAATTGATTGATCACTTAGGTTTGGATTTGATGCTCACCTATTTATTTTTTAATTAACTTCAATTGATCTATACTTACAGCCCTTTACTTATATCACATGGCCATGATTTTTGTAATTTTAGACTATTTTAACAACTTCAGTAATATTAACTTTGCTCTTATGTAACACTAAAGCCCGCGTTTGGTTAATTTATGTTATATACATTTTCATTTTAACTTATTCTGCCAGTTTCTACAAAAATAACCTATTTTATTAGAATTATGTGGGTTAGGTGTCAAGTTTAAGATGACAACCTAGGACAATGGAGGAGCCACATGCACTGCCATTTCATTATACGTACTTTCCTTTATTCTAAGTTAATTTCCATAATTTTCAGCATGACAGTATTTTATGTGTTTTTATGAATTCACTCATAATTATTTGTTGGCACTATTACTAATCCAGTTCTTTTTAACAATGCAATTTGACAAGTGTCATCTGCTACTATGTGAAATAATGCAACTGATGGCTGGTGTCTCCCTTGCCACATCTATCGTGGCTGCTAGATTGCCAGGTGGAGCTCTAGGACATTCACGTATTTCTACAGCTAAATTGTCTCAACATTTTCAGTTGGCATTAGATGCCTTGCTAGAATCCTTGTTCTCTTTACAGTGACAGGTGACCTTCCTGGCTCAAGTGACCTTACAGAACCAGTGGGCTCAAGATTTACTTACTGCTGAAAAAGGCCAGACATGTTTATTTTTGGAAGAAGAATGCTGTTTTTATGTCAATGAATCAGGAATGGTAGAAACCCAAGTAAAATAACTTCAAAAGCTTAGTCTTGATTTGCAAAGACAAAAATTCTCTGCCACAAGTGATGATTGGTGGAAATCATCCATGTTTTCCCTGTTAATGCCTTTTGTAGGTCTCTTAGTTAGCATTTTACTTCTATGACCCTGGGGCCATTTATTCTTGGCATAATTACCCATTTTATTCGACAACAAATCGACTCCCTGGCATCAAAATCTATACAAGCATATTACCATCTACTCGACTTAGCAGACAGTGGTCTTGATGAGCCTTCTGTAAGAAGACCTCCTGCAGGAACTACATAGAACTCAGATCTATGTGTGTCTGCTTATGAGCAGACAGGGGCACCAGTGAGAGGAGCAAGGCAAAGCACTGCAAGGGCAGGGACCATGTTTTCTGCCTCTGAGTCCCCTGTGAAGTAAACCTGGTTGCATAGAGGTTGGTGTTTAAAGGCATCCCTTAAAATAACAACTAACATGGAAGTCTAAAACTTCTCCTCCCCAAAAGACACCATAACACATCTAGGAGGACCAGGTAAATCCTTTCGCTCCCTGGTTAATGCCCACAGTTTCATAGCAGATGACTGCTCACATGATCAATATCTTCTTACCTTAAATCTAACATAAAAGGAAGAGATGCTGGGAGCCAACGGGTATATCTTAGCATATTTGACGCCATGTTTGATTCACTCACAGGGCCAAGCTTCTATTTCTCATGGATTGAAAGCTTTTTAGTGGGGCTGGAGAGATGGCTCAGCGGTTAAGAGTACCGACTGCTCTTCCAAAAGGTCCTGAGTTCAAATCCCAGCAACCACATGGTGGCTCACAACCATCAGTACAGCTACAGTGTACTCATATACATAAAATAAATAAATAAAAAAAAAAGAAAGTTTTTTAGTAATCAGCTGACCCTTTTGTAGTTAGGCAGTTAGTTTGAACAATAGATGGCTGCCCTAACAATACATCCATCTTGGCAGAACACTCTGTTTCACCATGAAACTTCCCACCCCTGAACAGTTATGAGTTTCCTCCTCACTTACTGCTTATAAGCCAGTTAAAAATAAAGTTTCTTTGGAACGTGATCAGAGCACTTGCTCTCATTCTTCATGTCTCTTTTTCCCTTCATTTGTCCATTCTCTCCTCAGGTTCATGCTGAAGATCCCACTGGCCAGGGCAGGCAATAGAAGGAGAAATAGGCATTTGAACACAACAATCATATGATTCACTCTCTTGTTTAAACCGTTTCACACATTTCCATTACTTTTTGGAGTATATTTCAGTTCTGTTTTGTAAATCTCATTTGCCACACTTTTGTCTCTAAAAGTCTTTTGATCATTTGCTTATGGAATGATCTACTACATACATCTTGGAAGTTCTTATGAGCTGTCTTTTCTAATGCTGCATCTTTGTCACTTCAAGCTGTAGCAGTTTATATTTTATTCTGTGGAAATCAATCTGGTAGTCCCTAAAAATATTAGACATAGTACTACTGGAGGACCCAGCTATACAACTCCTGGGCATATATGCAAAAGATACTCCAACATATAACAAGAACACATGCTCCACTACGTTTATAGCAGCCTTATTTATAATAGCCTGAAGCTAAAACGAACCCAGATGTCCTTCAACAGAGGAATGGATATAGAAAATGTGGTACACTTTTACAATGGAATACTGCTCAGATATTAAAAACAGTGACTCACTTAGGCAAATGGATGGAACTAGAAAATATCATCCTGAGTGAGGTAACCCAATTACAAAAGTACACACATGGTATGCACTCACTGATAAGTGGATATTAGCCCCAAAACTTGGAATACCCAAGATACAATTCACAGATCACATGATGCTCAAGAAGGAAGACCAAAATGTGGATGCTTCAGTCCTTCTTAGAAGGGGGAAGAAAGATCTCATGGGAGGAAATACAGAGACAAATTGTGGAGCAGAGACTGAAGGAATAGCCATTTAGAGATTACCCCACCTGGGGATCCATTCCATATACAGTCACCAAACCCAGACATTATTGTGGATGCCAAGAAGTACTTTCTGACAGGAGCCCTCCTGAGAGGGTCTGCCAGTGCCTGACAAATACAGAGGTGAATGCTGGCAGCCAACCATTGGACTGAGCACAGGGTCCCCAATGGAGGAGTTAAGACAAAGAACTGCAGGAGCTGAAGGGGTTTGCAACCCCATAGGAAGAACAACAATATCATCCAACTAGACCCCCCCAGATCTCCCAGAGACTAAATCACCAAGCAAAGAGTACACATGGAGGGACCCATAGTTCCAGCCTCATATGTAGCAGAAGATGGCTTTGTCTGGCATCAGAGGGAGGAAAGGCCCTTGGTCCCATGAAGGCTTGATGCCCCAGTATCAGGGAATGCCAGGAGGGTGGGTGGCTGGGGGAACACCCTCATAGAAACAGGGGAAGGGGAGATGGATAGGGGGTTTTTGGAGGGGAAACCTGGAAAGGGGATAATATTTGAACTGTAAATTTAAAAAAATCCAATTAAGGAAAAGAAAAAAATAAATCTGACTGATAAATTACAAAAAATTTACTTTGTTTTCATAACACTTTCATAGTCATTTAAGTTTATGACCAATGGTAAACAGATGAAGTATTTCAGAATTTTTCTCTACCACTTCATTCCTTGCCTCTGTGCAATATTTCTACCACAGAGAACAATAGTGCACATATAACGAGGTCTAGAAAATCAGTCACATAATGAGCTTGAATTCTAGGTCAGACTGATGGACAGGATAACTCTAATACTGAAATTTTCTTAAAACTTAACTTTTCACAGTGGAAATGAAGAGATTTTCAATGAGTAGTGTCCAAGGCAAATCAGAGTAAGCATGTATATTATCCCTAAGCATTCTTATAGAAAGCATGTGATTGCTACTGTAGTATAAAAATAAAGTTGGAAAAAATCAGCTTATATAAAATGAGGAATTTCAATTGTGATGATTCTTGTCTACAATATTAGCTCCAGAATATCTGAGTTCAGAGGCTCATATGTTCACAAGTGGATGGTGCTGTATAGTAAAACTTGGTCTCAAAAATAAACGATACCTACATGAGAAATTATGGGCAATTAATAACTCCTAAGAGAGAAGGACTTGGTCTGTTCCAGGAACAACCCTCTGATAATTTATCCTATCTACAAAAGTTGCCTGTAATCATCAATACGTATGGGCCATGCTAAATAAACTCAATATATGGTAAATATATGTAGCAATAATAAGTAAGGAACAAGAACCACAAATATAAAAAATAAGTAAAACACAGCATACCAACAACAAGATAAGCAAGAAGAAAGGGGAACTGCTTTATATGCCTTAAAAGAGATGATCATTTTGCAGTAAGTGTTGGAGACTTTACTACCACAACATCCATCACTCAGGTGTCATCTTTGCTAAGACATTTACTTGAATTACAAATTTTAGGAAATGCATAGTTCTCTAGGTCTCTGTGCTGTGTTATGTGCATATGAGATTTGTCTGCAGTAAGATTCACGGTTTTGGGAGTATAATGGCTTTGTCTCATACAACCTTACATGGCAGCCATGAATAAAAATTTTGTCATTGAGCAGACAACTAATATGTATTTGTATCCAAATTATCAGTCTACATAAGTAGTTGAATTCCTAGAGCAGATGCATCTTTTTACATGAAACACAGCTAAGTTCAAGCATAATATAATGTATTGTTAAGTATTTTGATTGTTTTGTTTGGGAGAAAGAAAGGTACTGGTTAGAGTTTCAGTTAGTGTGTAGCACTGCTGAGCAGGCAGGTTCCACTATTCACTATTCTATTGACTTGCTAGACCACCAAGACTCTTATAGACAAAGAGTTTATTTGGGCTTATGAGTCCAGAGGGTTTAGATCCTATGATGATATAATAGAGACATGGTAGCTAGAGATGGATGTTAGAAAGTTACATCTTAGTCCAGCTCTAGAAGAGCCTCTCAGGGGACAGCTATACTGGGCTCCTGCTAGTAAGCACTTCTTGGCATCAGCAATAGTGTCTGGGTTTGGTGTCAGCAGATGGGATGTTTCCCTAGGTGGGGCAGTCTCTGGATGGGCTTTCCTTCAGTTTCTGTTCCACTCTTTGTTCCTGCATTTCCTTTTGACAGGAGAAATTCTATATTAATATTTTTGAGGTGGGTTGGTGTCCCCATCCTTCAACTGAGAGCTGTTCCTATCCACTGGATATGGTCTCTTCAGGTTCTCTCTTCTGTTTGTTGCATATTTTGGCTAATGTCCTCCTTGGTGGGTCCTGGGAACCTATTGGATCCCTGGCATCTGTGACTTTCCAGTGGCTACCTCCAGCTCCCCCTCCCTCACTGCTACACACTTACTTTCAAATTTCTGACTCTGTACTTCTCCCCCCATTTCCTCCCATATCTGAACTGGCTCCCTTTTTCCCTCCCCCTCCTCACTCCCTCAAGATCTCTCTCTCCCTCTACTTTCCAGAGATTGTTCTCAGAGTTGCAGGTGTACACAGCCAAACATTGGACTGAGCGCAGGGACCCCAATGGGGAATTTAGGGCAAGGGCTCTAGGAGCTGAAGGGGTTTGCAACCTCATAGGGAGAACAACAACATCAAACAACCAGAACCCCCAAAGCTCCCAGGGACTAAACTTCAACCAAAGAGTACACAGCATGTACCGATAGCTCAACCAAAGAGTACACAGCATGTACCGATAGCTCAACCAAAGAGTACACAGCATGTACCGATAGCTCAACCAAAGAGTACACAGCATGTACCGATAGCTCAACCAAAGAGTACACAGCATGTACCGATAGCTCAACCAAAGAGTACACAGCATGTACCGATAGCTCAACCAAAGAGTACACAGCATGTACCGATAGCTCAACCAAAGAGTGCACAGCATGTACCGATAGCTCAACCAAAGAGTGCACAGCATGTACCGATAGCTCAACCAAAGAGTGCACAGCATGGACCGATAGCTCAACCAAAGAGTGCACAGCATGTACCGATAGCTCAACCAAAGAGTACACAGCATGTACCGATAGCTCAACCAAAGAGTACACAGCATGTACCGATAGCTCAACCAAAGAGTACACAGCATGTACCGATAGCTCAACCAAAGAGTACACAGCATGTACCGATAGCTCAACCAAAGAGTACACAGCATGTACCGATAGCTCAACCAAAGAGTGCACAGCATGTACCGATAGCTCAACCAAAGAGTGCACAGCATGTACCGATAGCTCAACCAAAGAGTACACAGCATGTACCGATAGCTCAACCAAAGAGTACACAGCATGTACCGATAGCTCAACCAAAGAGTACACAGCATGTACCGATAGCTCAACCAAAGAGTACACAGCATGTACCGATAGCTCAACCAAAGAGTACACAGCATGTACCGATAGCTCAACCAAAGAGTGCACAGCATGTACCGATAGCTCAACCAAAGAGTACACAGCATGTACCGATAGCTCAACCAAAGAGTACACAGCATGTACCGATAGCTCAACCAAAGAGTACACAGCATGTACCGATAGCTCAACCAAAGAGTGCACAGCATGTACCGATAGCTCAACCAAAGAGTACACAGCATGTACCGATAGCTCAACCAAAGAGTGCACAGCATGTACCGATAGCTCAACCAAAGAGTGCACAGCATGTACCGATAGCTCAACCAAAGAGTACACAGCATGTACCGATAGCTCAACCAAAGAGTACACAGCATGTACCGATAGCTCAACCAAAGAGTGCACAGCATGTACCGATAGCTCAACCAAAGAGTACACAGCATGTACCGATAGCTCAACCAAAGAGTACACAGCATGTACCGATAGCTCAACCAAAGAGTACACAGCATGTACCGATAGCTCAACCAAAGAGTACACAGCATGTACCGATAGCTCAACCAAAGAGTACACAGCATGTACCGATAGCTCAACCAAAGAGTACACAGCATGTACCGATAGCTCAACCAAAGAGTGCACAGCATGTACCGATAGCTCAACCAAAGAGTGCACAGCATGTACCGATAGCTCAACCAAAGAGTGCACAGCATGTACCGATAGCTCAACCAAAGAGTACACAGCATGTACCGATAGCTCAACCAAAGAGTACACAGCATGTACCGATAGCTCAACCAAAGAGTACACAGCATGTACCGATAGCTCAACCAAAGAGTACACAGCATGTACCGATAGCTCAACCAAAGAGTACACAGCATGTACCGATAGCTCAACCAAAGAGTGCACAGCATGTACCGATAGCTCAACCAAAGAGTGCACAGCATGTACCGATAGCTCAACCAAAGAGTGCACAGCATGTACCGATAGCTCAACCAAAGAGTGCACAGCATGTACCGATAGCTCAACCAAAGAGTGCACAGCATGTACCGATAGCTCAACCAAAGAGTGCACAGCATGTACCGATAGCTCAACCAAAGAGTGCACAGCATGTACCGATAGCTCAACCAAAGAGTGCACAGCATGTACCGATAGCTCAACCAAAGAGTGCACAGCATGTACCGATAGCTCAACCAAAGAGTGCACAGCATGTACCGATAGCTCAACCAAAGAGTGCACAGCATGTACCGATAGCTCAACCAAAGAGTGCACAGCATGTACCGATAGCTCAACCAAAGAGTGCACAGCATGTACCGATAGCTCAACCAAAGAGTACACAGCATGTACCGATAGCTCAACCAAAGAGTACACAGCATGTACCGATAGCTCAACCAAAGAGTGCACAGCATGTACCGATAGCTCAACCAAAGAGTACACAGCATGTACCGATAGCTCAACCAAAGAGTACACAGCATGTACCGATAGCTCAACCAAAGAGTACACAGCATGTACCGATAGCTCAACCAAAGAGTACACAGCATGTACCGATAGCTCAACCAAAGAGTACACAGCATGTACCGATAGCTCAACCAAAGAGTACACAGCATGTACCGATAGCTCAACCAAAGAGTACACAGCATGTACCGATAGCTCAACCAAAGAGTACACAGCATGTACCGATAGCTCAACCAAAGAGTACACAGCATGTACCGATAGCTCAACCAAAGAGTGCACAGCATGTACCGATAGCTCAACCAAAGAGTAGCACAGCATGTACCGATAGCTCAACCAAAGAGTACACAGCATGTACCGATAGCTCAACCAAAGAGTACACAGCATGTACCGATAGCTCAACCAAAGAGTACACAGCATGTACCGATAGCTCAACCAAAGAGTACACAGCATGTACCGATAGCTCAACCAAAGAGTACACAGCATGTACCGATAGCTCAACCAAAGAGTGCACAGCATGTACCGATAGCTCAACCAAAGAGTACACAGCATGTACCGATAGCTCAACCAAAGAAGTACACAGCATGTACCGATAGCTCAACCAAAGAGTACACAGCATGTACCGATAGCTCAACCAAAGAGTACACAGCATGTACCGATAGCTCAACCAAAGAGTACACAGCATGTACCGATAGCTCAACCAAAGAGTACACAGCATGTACCGATAGCTCAACCAAAGAGTGCACAGCATGTACCGATAGCTCAACCAAAGAGTACACAGCATGTACCGATAGCTCAACCAAAGAGTACACAGCATGTACCGATAGCTCAACCAAAGAGTACACAGCATGTACCGATAGCTCAACCAAAGAGTACACAGCATGTACCGATAGCTCAACCAAAGAGTACACAGCATGTACCGATAGCTCAACCAAAGAGTACACAGCATGTACCGATAGCTCAACCAAAGAGTACACAGCATGTACCGATAGCTCAACCAAAGAGTGCACAGCATGTACCGATAGCTCAACCAAAGAGTACACAGCATGTACCGATAGCTCAACCAAAGAGTGCACAGCATGTACCGATAGCTCAACCAAAGAGTGCACAGCATGTACCGATAGCTCAACCAAAGAGTACACAGCATGTACCGATAGCTCAACCAAAGAGTACACAGCATGTACCGATAGCTCAACCAAAGAGTACACAGCATGTACCGATAGCTCAACCAAAGAGTACACAGCATGTACCGATAGCTCAACCAAAGAGTACACAGCATGTACCGATAGCTCAACCAAAGAGTAGCACAGCATGTACCGATAGCTCAACCAAAGAGTTCACAGCATGTACCGATAGCTCAACCAAAGAGTGCACAGCATGTACCGATAGCTCAACCAAAGAGTACACAGCATGTACCGATAGCTCAACCAAAGAGTTCACAGCATGTACCGATAGCTCAACCAAAGAGTACACAGCATGTACCGATAGCTCAACCAAAGAGTGCACAGCATGTACCGATAGCTCAACCAAAGAGTACACAGCATGTACCGATAGCTCAACCAAAGAGTACACAGCATGTACCGATAGCTCAACCAAAGAGTGCACAGCATGTACCGATAGCTCAACCAAAGAGTACACAGCATGTACCGATAGCTCAACCAAAGAGTACACAGCATGTACCGATAGCTCAACCAAAGAGTACACAGCATGTACCGATAGCTCAACCAAAGAGTGCACAGCATGTACCGATAGCTCAACCAAAGAGTGCACAGCATGTACCGATAGCTCAACCAAAGAGTACACAGCATGTAACCGATAGCTCAACCAAAGAGTGCACAGCATGTACCGATAGCTCAACCAAAGAGTACACAGCATGTACCGATAGCTCAACCAAAGAGTGCACAGCATGTACCGATAGCTCAACCAAAGAGTGCACAGCATGTACCGATAGCTCAACCAAAGAGTGCACAGCATGTACCGATAGCTCAACCAAAGAGTGCACAGCATGTACCGATAGCTCAACCAAAGAGTACACAGCATGTACCGATAGCTCAACCAAAGAGTGCACAGCATGTACCGATAGCTCAACCAAAGAGTGCACAGCATGTACCGATAGCTCAACCAAAGAGTACACAGCATGTACCGATAGCTCAACCAAAGAGTACACAGCATGTACCGATAGCTCAACCAAAGAGTACACAGCATGTACCGATAGCTCAACCAAAGAGTACACAGCATGTACCGATAGCTCAACCAAAGAGTACACAGCATGTACCGATAGCTCAACCAAAGAGTACACAGCATGTACCGATAGCTCAACCAAAGAGTGCACAGCATGTACCGATAGCTCAACCAAAGAGTGCACAGCATGTACCGATAGCTCAACCAAAGAGTGCACAGCATGTACCGATAGCTCAACCAAAGAGTACACAGCATGTACCGATAGCTCAACCAAAGAGTGCACAGCATGTACCGATAGCTCAACCAAAGAGTACACAGCATGTACCGATAGCTCAACCAAAGAGTGCACAGCATGTACCGATAGCTCAACCAAAGAGTACACAGCATGTACCGATAGCTCAACCAAAGAGTGCACAGCATGTACCGATAGCTCAACCAAAGAGTACACAGCATGTACCGATAGCTCAACCAAAGAGTACACAGCATGTACCGATAGCTCAACCAAAGAGTACACAGCATGTACCGATAGCTCAACCAAAGAGTACACAGCATGTACCGATAGCTCAACCAAAGAGTACACAGCATGTACCGATAGCTCAACCAAAGAGTACACAGCATGTACCGATAGCTCAACCAAAGAGTACACAGCATGTACCGATAGCTCAACCAAAGAGTACACAGCATGTACCGATAGCTCAACCAAAGAGTACACAGCATGTACCGATAGCTCAACCAAAGAGTACACAGCATGTACCGATAGCTCAACCAAAGAGTACACAGCATGTACCGATAGCTCAACCAAAGAGTACACAGCATGTACCGATAGCTCAACCAAAGAGTACACAGCATGTACCGATAGCTCAACCAAAGAGTGCACAGCATGTACCGATAGCTCAACCAAAGAGTACACAGCATGTACCGATAGCTCAACCAAAGAGTGCACAGCATGTACCGATAGCTCAACCAAAGAGTGCACAGCATGTACCGATAGCTCTAGCTGAATATGTAGCAGAGAACTGCCTCAGCTGGTATCACTGGGAGGGGAGTCCCTTGGTCCTGTGGAAGCTTGATGACCCAAGATAGGGGAATGCTAGGCCACTGGTGCAAGAGTAGGTAGACTGGTGGGAGAGTACCTTCATAGAGGCAGGAGGGAGGAAGGAGGGGGTAGGGAGCTTGTGGACAGAAAACTGAGAAGAGGGATATGTAAATGTAAATAAATAAAATAACCAATAAAAAATGAAAAAAAAAATTACATCTTGAATTCTAAACAAAAAGCAGAGAAAGTGAACTGAAATGGCTAAACTCTCAAAGCCTGCCTACAATGATATATCTCTTGCAATATGGCAATGCCCACAAGACTCTCTTATGATTTCTAATCCTGTGAAGACCACCATTACCATGGCAACTCCTATAAAAAGAGACATTTAATTGAGTCTAGCTTACAGTTTAGAGGCTTAGTCCATTGTCATCATGGTGGGTATCATAGTGACACTAAGGCAAACATGATACTAGAGAAAGATACAAGAGTTTTACATATAAAGCAGCAGGATGCAGGAAGAAAGAGAGAGAGAGAGAGAGAGAGAGAGAGAGAGAGAGAGAGAGAGAGAGAGAGAGAAAGAGAGAGAGAGAGATTGGCTCTAGCATGAATTTCTGAAATCTCATAGTTCACCCCCAGTGACACATTTCCTCCAACAAAACTACACCTACTCCAATGGGGCCATGTGTCCCAATCCTTTCATTCCTGGGATTTATGCGGCATCTGTCAGCATATTTGATGATCATTTTTTGTTAATTTGCTGAGTAAACGGCTAATGGTATCTATATTAACAGTGTGTTTAACATTGCTAAAGCTTGCCCGATAAATGCTATTTCCTAAATACTGCTCATAGTTTAAATCAGAGTAGCAAATGCACAATTAACCTGGAAATAGGGAAAGTGCCTACTCAGCACCTTAGAAAGGATCGAGTTGAGTTATGACTCATCTCATTTTGCAAACTTGCCATAAAAATGAGCTTTTCATTTTGTAGAAGTATAGCTGGGATTTGCAGCAGATGATTAAGATAAGGAAGAAAAATAAATTTTGCATTTTATCAGAACAGGAGTATTTTATCTTGGCCATGAATTTTTCCCGCTATAGATTTCATCCATCAAAGAAATGTCTCTACAAGTTGTCAAGTGCCCAGCTAGTCCCCAGGGACCTCTCTATAAGTATGACTTACCTTGTGAAAGTTTCTGAAATAAGCTGCCTTTTCATCTGGAAACTTTTCTAGCCTTCTGGGTCCCTTGCTAGAAGCCTTCTTAAAAACCAACCAGCATCGTCTGAATATCTGAAAGCAAATAAATGAATCTGATTATCCATTACTTCCTAGGAGTTTATGGGCATTTGGGGTTTTATCTATTCAACTATCCCATCAGAAAACAGAAAAAAATATAGCTTCATTTTGGGCTCATGTAATTCCCTTGTTTTACAGTAACTAGGATATATTAAATATTTATTATATAAAATACAATATATTTTAAAAGTTTATCTATAAATGAACCTTAATAATTACTGCTGTAAACAGGTACTACTATTTTCCTATTATGATAAATTTAAGAGACTGTTCAAGGCTTGGATACATGTATTTCTGAATCTTTTGTTTTAGCTGTTAAAATGATCATTATGTCAGTTTCAGTTTGGACCATGTTCTTGTTTGTAGAAATAATCAATGCCAAACTTTCAGGTTGGCATCTTGTTTTTACTGTATAATATTACATGTTCTCTGTAGATATATTGAAAAGCAAATAAGTAAAATGCATTTTTTCTAGTAATTAATATCATTGGTAATTCAAAGTGGCCACCACTTTTTAATTTATAAATTTAGCATACTTTGTTCCTGGAGAAATTTTCTCCACCAGCGTGAGAAGAGATTTCATCAAAGGCAATTTCAGAAATGTTAGTCACCATGTTTATATTCTGTGTCTTTATTCCAAGTACATAGTTGTCACATTCTTTTTCAACTAGTAGAAGACAGAGAGTGTAATTCTTTCAAATTATTCCCATGAACATTGTTTCTTACTCACTGAAAGACAGCATTTTCCATGTTAAAAAGCACTCTCAGAGCTATCACAAAAGACTTTTCCTGACTAAAGGCATAATAAGTAAAATAACAATGTGAAGGCCCTCCCAGTGCTCCTGCTGTCTTTAGTAAATCTTCTGCTGTATAGTCTTGAAAAATACATCAAGAATGATGTGGAGCTCCAAGCACACAATAACATGTCTGCCCATCTCTGCAATTAGATATGTCATTCTTACCAAAGTGTTAATAGACATACACACCTGCAAATAAGGACCTGCTCAATTTCTTTAAAACTATTGGTGTTTAACACATGACATGGTAGTTCTTTAGTATTTATTGGACTTTCACCAACCCCAACTTCCAAATGAAATTCTGTTAATGATTACAGTATGGAATCGGCAAAGTTTGTTTATCTTTAATAATGAATTTTAGTCATTTTTACCCCATCCATTTCTCATCTCTGTCATTCTGCTGAAAGTATTCTTCCAACTTTTATATTTGCAAGTCTTTTTATGCAAGACTCATTAAACTTAATCAGTCTCTTTCCTCAGCATAGATGGGAGGTTATTTACTGGAACAAAGGCAATTTACCAATCTGAAAAAAATGACACCCTCTACCTCAGAAAACCATACATTGCCAGTGGTCCTTCAGGGAGGCATAGAACCTCAGGAGCCCCTCTGTAAATCATATGAAAATTGCTACCATAAAAGAATTGATAGCCAGGCGGTGGTGGCGCACCCCCTTTAATCCCAGCACTTGGGAGGCAGAGGCAGGAGGATTTCTGAGTTCGAGGCCAGCCTGGTCTACAAAGTGAGTTCCTGGACAGCCAGAGCTACACAGAAAAACCCTGTCTAGAAAAACCAAAAAAAAAAAAAACCCAAAAAAACAAAAACAAACAAACAAAAAAGAATTGATAGGTTAGGGGAAATTGTTGATTTTTTTTTTCTGTTTTGATATCACAACTTTTTTTATCTACTAATCAAACTACCTGGGCAAATTACTTAGTGCTCTGCTGATAAAGAAGGGTAAAGCAAGGAATTGAGGGGGGATTTGAAAAGATGGGACAAAGTTTTAGTATACAGAAAATTCTCCACAAGGTGCTATCCTCTATCACATTATCTTATAAACTAAGTATTATTTGCTATACATGGCAAAGCTGTACATATTGGTACTTTATTTTTATTCTAGGCTTCCCAATTCTAATATATGTTCAAGAAAATAATCGGATACACAAATCTTGTCCATGTTAGCTTACAATTTAAACATTTCAAACAATACAATAGAAAACATTGGATGAGCTTTGGGATTTAACAAAATTTACTTTGAATTCCACATTTCTTTTTGTTAAACATTCAAATTTTAGACAATCTATCAAGCCCTTTATGTGTGTGTCTTTAAATAAGTTAACAAAAAAATGATTTAAGTTTAAGGCTAATAGTAAAAAGAAACTAAGTAAGTTAACTTACTATCACAGTGCATACAGAGGAGTCATTGACTAACACAGGACAGCCACATACAAAACAGACAAAATGATCTTATCACAGCCATGATTAACATTTCTGAAAAACAAGCATATTTACCTATATTTTGTTATTAAAAACTAGCTTTCACAAATAAAAATGTAAAAGTCTCCAATGATTCTGATATAAATAAGTATATAAGACCGAACAATAGCAAGTGTTCAAGTGTTCCCTTGAAAACACATTTAGCTTCAATTAAATTTTCATGATTGTTCAAATATTGTTGAACCATATAGCTGTGTATGCTTATATTTAGCATAGTATCCTAAGAACAAATAGAAATCAAAAATTTGTTCTCTTCTTAAAATTCTTCTCTATATATGACAACATGAAGTAATTTTGTGCTAAAGAAATATTTTAATTTAGGCTTCAATCAAACTATTTTATTAAAATTTGGAGCCTTGTGTTGTAATGTCTAAGAACACAGATAACTTTCATGTGAGTATTTTATAATAATTAAATGTCTTGTCTCAAATAATTTATTTAAGCTTATCTTCAACTTAAGTTTCTCATCAATAGATTCATTTCGATCTACTATAGAACTTGCCCAATTAGATTATAAAAGATGTCCTGAAGAAAACACTTAAAGTGCATTTTGAAAAGGAACCTTCATTTTATCAGAAATTGATAGGGTACTGAGTTATGTCTCTCCAAAGTTCATACACTGAATCCAATGTGACGTTATTTGAAGATATATAATAGTGCTAGATGGGTGTGTGGAGGTAAGTTTTAATGGTAGAATTAAGAGTTTTCATGAAGATAGTCATGATCATCATGCTTCCTCTCTGTCTCCTTATTAAAAAGGAGAGAGTATATAAGCACAAAATGAGAAAACGGTCTATAAGTCAAAGAAAATAACAGATAATAGATGATAGATATTATAGATGAAAGATAAATAGATATATGTTAAATAGGTATATGTTAGATGATAAAAAGATGACAGATAGATAATAGAGTATAGAAAGATGATAGAAGGTAGGTAGATATAGAGATGATAGGTATATAGATGATAGATAGACAGACAGATAGATAGATAGATAGATAGATAGATAGATAGATAGATAGATAGATAGATAGATAGATAGGTAGGTAGGTAGGTAGGTAGGTAGATAGATAGATAGATAGATAGATAGATAGATAGATAGATAGATAGATAGGTAGATAGATAGATAGATAGATAGATAGAGATGGTATTTTATTTGTAGCATTGACAGGATAATGTTTATGACCATAGTGTAATAACAATAGTATGTAAGTGAAAAATTAACCCTATGAATCTGAGCAGGAATTTAACTGGTTATGAGCACAAAAACAAATATAACATGCAAGGTGGAATGTATATAGATTAGAAATACTTGTCCTAGTTGACATGGATGTACTGAGACTCTTTCCTTGAAGGAAATTGTGATGCAAATCTTTAGTAAAACTATTGTTGTTCTTTTGTACTTAAAAATGGTCTCTTTATTGAGCACATCTTGGTAATTATCATAATATCAAATGAGATCTTAAAATATTCATAGAAATCCATATATATGAAGGTATTATAATGTTAAATCTGTGTTACTATAGTGAGTTTAATTTAAGAAGTGAGTTAAGTATGAGTGAGAAAGTCTTTAAGTCTTTAAATGTTTTTAAATCATTTATTATTATTGCAGAACAGTGATAACAAACAATTAAGATAATAGATATAGTTATTTTGATAGTGTCTTATACTTCAGTTTTTATATCACAGAGGTGAACAACCACTAATAAATGACATTGTTTTTAAGGTTTCAGGAAATAAACTGTTTTCCAAGTTGAAAGACATGCCACTTATTTTTGGAGAGGATTTATGTTGTAAACAGTCTCTAATATAAACAAATAATAAATTGAACATCATGAAACTGTAAAGCTTCTGTAAGGAAAAGGACACTGTCAATAGGACAAAATGGCAGCCTACAGATTGGGAATAGATCTTCACCAACTCTACATCAGACAAAGGGCTAATATCCAATATATATAAAGAACTCATCAAGTTAGACATCAACAACCCAATTAACCCAATTTAAGAGTGGGATACAGAGCCATACAAAGAATTCTCAACTGAGGTATCTCAAGTATCAGAAAAGCACTTAAAGAAATGCTCAAAGTCCTTAGTCACCAGGGAAATGCAAATCAAAATGACTCTGAGACTCCATCTCATACATCTTACAACCAGCACAATGGTGAAGATAAAACACCCAAGCAATAGCAGATGTCGGTGAGGATGTGAAACAAGGGAAACATTCCTCTGTTGCTGGTGGGCGTGCATACTTATACAACCACTCTGGAAATCAATCTGACAGTTTCTCAGAAGATTGGGAATAGTTCTACCTGAAGATCCAGCTATACCACTTCAGGAGATATACCCAAAAGATGCTGCTCCATACCACAAGGACATGTGTTCCACTATATTCATACAGCTTTATTTGTAATAGTCAGAAATTCCTAGATGTCCCTCAACCAAAGAATGGATTACTACTCAGCTCTTAAAAACAAGGGCATCATGAATATTGTAGGCAACTGGATGAAACTAGCAAATATCATCCTGAGTGTGATAACTCAGACCCAAAAGGACATGAATGTTATGTACTTACTTATAAGTGGATATAGCCCGAAACTACAGGATACCCATGCTATGTTCAAGAGACCCAAAGAATGAAGGCCCTGGGAATATTTTTGAATCTCATTTAGAAGGGGTAACAAAAGGTTATAAGAGACAGTTGGGGGGAGAGAGCTGGGTGGGATAATGGATGGGATGTTTCAGGATCAAGAGATGTGCTGCTTGCTCTTCATGTGGGTCATGCAACAGCTGGGGCAAAGTTTGTCTATAAAGCTGTTGCCAGTCTGTGGAATACATTCTCCTAACTGGGCTGCGTGGTCTAGCCTCAGTGAGAGAGGTCCTTAGCCCTGCAGAGACTTCATGTGCCAGGGTGGGGATACCCAGTGGGGGACTCCACCTTCTAAGTTGAAAAAGTGAGGGGGAATGGAGGGAGGAACTGTGTGAGGGAGGGACCAATACTGGGGGACAGTGATAGAGGCTTAAAGTGAATAAATAAATTATTTAATGGAAAAAAGAGTGCCAATATATTTAAATCAGTTTTTAATATCAAAACCCTAAGGAGACTTTTGAATGGCTTTCAAAATGAATATATTCATATAGAAAAATATCAAAATAGTTTGTAAATATGTTAAGCACAAACAAATTTAATTCAGAATTAACTCTATTTTTCTTATCCTTTTCTGTGCCCTCCCCTGCCTTTAACATTTGAGCAGTAATTTTAGACCTAGATGCTAGCCACTACTTCCCACCTAGGGTGGAGCTCTTGGGACAAGATAAAGTCCGTTGTTCATCAAGGACCTGCAGTTTCCTGAGAGGGACCTGTTGAGCAATCATACCTGTTTTGTGAATGAGTTCCCAGCCTTTGGTGGAAGGGTTTTCCACCCACCTTTATATTTGGAGCCCCCATTTTATGTCAAGACTTGATCAGAAAACTTATCTTGGCTTCTTATTTCTCTCGTAAACCCGTTCTATTTTATGCCCAGTTCCCTTAGCCACAGGCAGCTGCAAATTGGTGCCCAAACTCAGAACTTGGAAACAAAGAGACCAATTGAGGGATGCTCCACATCAATGAAAAAAGTTATGTGTTAGGCACGACAAGCAACATATAGCTTTAATGTTAGCTCTATAAATGTCATCTTTTTATATTTATTTTCTCTATATATTTTTTTTTACATTCCCAATGATTTCCCCTTTCCCGTTTCCTCCCTCCCCGAAAGTCCCATAAGCCCCCTTCCCTCCCTCTTTTCCCCATTCAACCCCCTCTCGCTTCTCTGTCCTGCTATTCCCCTACATCCAGTCTTTCCAGGACCAGGGGTCTCTCCTTCCATCTTCTTGGAAATCAATTGATATGTGAATTGTGTCTTGGGTGTTCTGAGATTCTGGGTTAATATCCCCTTATCAGTGACTGCATCCCATGTGTGTTCTTTTGTGATTGGGTTACCTCACTAAGGATGGTATTTTACAGTTCTGATCATTTGCCCAAGAATTTCGTGAATTCATTATTTTTAATTGCAGAGTAGTATTCCATTGTGTAAATATACCACATCTGTATCCATTCCTCCGTTGAGGGACATCTGGGTTCTTTCCAGCTTCTGGCTATTATAAATAAGGCTGCTATGAAAAAAGCTGAGCATGTGTCCTTATTGCATGTCAGTGAAGCCTCTGGGTATATGCCCAGGAGTGGTATAACAGGATCCTCTGGGAGTGTCATGCCCAGTTTTCTGAGGAATCGCCAGACTGCTTTCCAGAGTGGTTGTACCACCTTGCAATCCCACCAGCAGTGGAGGAGTGTTCCTCTTTCTCTACATCCTTGCCAACACCTGCTGTCTCCTGTGTTTTTGATATTAGCCATTCTGACTGGTGTGAGGTGGAATCTCAGGGTTGTTTTGATTTGCATTTCCCTAATGACTAAGGATGTTGAACATTTCTTTAGGTGCTTCTCAGCCATTAGATATTCAGGTGAGAACTCTTTGTTTAGCTCTGTACCCCATTTTTTAATAGGGTTACTTGCCTCTCTGGAGTCCAACTTCTTGAGTTCTTTGTATATATTGGATATTATCCCTCTGTTGGATGTAGGGTTGTAAAGATCATTTCCCAGTTTGTTGGTTGTCGCTTTGTCCTTTTGACAGTGTCCTTTGCCTTACAGAAACTTTGTAATTTTATGAGGTCCCACTTGTCAATTCTTGATCTTAGAGCATAAGCTATTGGTGTTCTGTTCAGGAAATTTTCCCCTGTGCCCATATGTTCAAGACTCTTCCCTAGTTTCTCTTCTATTAGTTTTAGTGTGTCTGGTTTTATGTGGAGGTCCTTGATACACTTGGACTTGAGCTTAGTACAAGGAGATAAGAATGGATCGATTTGTATTCTTCTGCATGCTGTATAAATGTCATCTTTTAAAGGCCGTTTTTGCAGGGGTGTAAAAGGGATACAGGCTAGACTGAATCGGCATAGGCCCAATGCTGAGATCAGCTAGGTGTGACAGTGAATTGGAACATCAAATTTTATTAGGCAAATTGTCTGCAGTCTAGAACTGAATCAGGCGAGAGGAATGGGTCATAAAATAAAATAAAATGAGTAAAAAAAAACAACAAAAAACTGAAACATGAAAGAGAAAGAGAAAGAGAGAAGGAAATGGATTTCAGAAGTCTCCTAGGGACAAGGGGAAATCTGGAGATACCCTGATTCCTCTATGGACCCTAATGGAGATATTATTAGAACTGGTTACAACAAATGCTCTTCCCTCTCTATGTATTGTTTGTCTTTGGTGCACCAAGTTGTGTCTGACCTTGTTTTGTTGTTTGAATGACTGTTATTCTATGTTTCATGTTGAAAAGAATAAATGGTAAAAACTTTATCTGCTGGCTGTCCATACCTTAATCTAGTCTCAGTTTACACAGCAGAGGCTGATTTAAGTAGCCCTGTATTCTTAGCTAGGAGTCAAGTACAACTATAGAAAAGGCTGCTTTTAAAAGGGCCAGCAGATTCTCAAGTTCTAGAGCAAGTAGGCTGATGGTTATTTCTCCTAGAAAAATCTCTGCAATTGTGATTATTGGGTCCAAAGTGCTTTTTCTCTTGAAATTACTGCTAGAAAAAAAAATTATTTGGTTTAAATTTATAAGATTCGTGTAGTCACTTCATTTTTGTTTCTGATTGGTATTAAAGGTATAAATATGATTTGTGTGTCTTGACTATAGAGTATTATAAGCTTATAAGTTATTGGGCATGATTAAAATTGTAGCATTGGTAACAAGAAAGTTAGTTTGAAACTGGTAACTCAGGGTTGGAGTCATCTTAAACAATCACATGTGGCATGACCCAACCCAGGAAAAACAGGCCTCTAACATATTTCTAAATTGGCATAATAGTGTATATAATTCTGATCCTAGAAATTAGACTTATAAAGGATAAGATTTAAAACAATGGCTCTTTAGTGAGGTATTAAGTTGCACTGTCATGCATTAAAACAAGAACTGGCAGACAAACTTTGTAATGTGAAAGTAATGTGCTTGGCATTGGTTTTAAAATTGGGTTTTGCTTTCCAAAGTTGTAGTTATGCTCTAATATTGCAAGAGAAATTTAAAAATTATGGTTAACAACTGCTACTGTTCCATTGATTGCAGTTTGCAGTCTAATCAAAAGCTCACAATTAACTCACCCATATTTTGTAATTAAGATGATTTCTAAAGTGATAAAAGTTAAAAACACCTGTGACCAGTATAGGCCCACTGCCACTTTTATACAAGCTCTATTGGATACAGTGGTAGAAACAAAATTTAACTCCCCAAGATTGAAAAGGAGATCCCAGTGGGAATTTATTTGGTATCCAACAGGCTCCTTTTAAACTATTTCAGAAATTTGTAGATAGGCTACTAAAAATAGCTAGTAAAATTTTTCAGAAACCCTCAACCAGAGGTTCCTTTTTTTATTGGACCCTCATACAATGGGGTCTGCTTACAGGCTGCTGCCCTGCAGGACATGTGGGCATTGGACCTAGCATTGGGCAATAGGCTCAGATTAGAAAATATTTACATTTGAGTTAATGCAAAGCTCAGAGCTGCCTCTTAAGAGGCTTGTGAGACACTGCTTTTGTCTTGCAAACCCCACCTAGGAAGTTTTCAGACTGAAACAACATTATTTACAGACCTATTCAGGTGTGGTTCAAAATACAGTTCAAACTTAAGATCCTGATAGCTGTAAGGCATTTGCTTCTAATGAGCTAATTTTAAAAGCACTAATGAAGCAATCTCATTGGAAAGTTTTTCCTCAAAAAAATGACTCATAGTCTTACCTTATGTGAGAAAAAATATTTTGTCTCTACTTCAATACAAGAAACTAGAAGTTTAAATCTTTCAGTGTATATTATTCATAGAATTTTATTACAGGCCTTTGCTCTTACAATGGGCTTTAAAAATTTTGTAGTATTTGTTGCTCCAGAAAAGATTCAAAGTTAATATATCAATTATATCCTATGCAGATTGGCACCAAAAGTTCAGATAAAATTCAAAGTCGTTTGTGTTTATTAATTGACTAAAACCTCACCTTAAGTTTACCATAGGAGGACTTAAGACTCTGATGTTCCCAGTGGGGATGCAAATTAATTGATGAGAGGCAAATAACTTTGCAGATGGCAGAGCAAGCTACTGTAATCAGTTGCTAGTTGTTTATGTTATGTGTTCACGGTAATACTTTGGAAAAGAAAACATTAATGTAGAGTCACCCTTTTTCATCTCCAAATAAAGTTTTAACATCCTACTATAAAGCTGTTGGTGTGTTAATAAAGTACTGTTGGATAGAATCATGAAAGTATTTTGAAAAGGATGCCTTAAGAACCTGATGAAACATTTGTTTCTTGTTTCAAACATCAATCAAATTGGTTATTGCAGAGTACTGATACTTGGCCTATTGCATCGCAAGCTTTTTAGGCAAAATTGATAATAGTTATCCAAAGGACAAGTTGTTAAAATTTGCTTCCATGCATGCCTTTGTATTTCCTATAGATTTATGCATGCATCCCATAAAGAATGCATCTACTGTATTTATAAACAGCTCTTCTATGGGAAAGAAGCTCATGTAATTGGATCACATGTTTATTCTTTTGACTTTGCCCCTGCATCAGCACAGATAATTGAATTGGGTGCTGTAACTGCCAATTTTAAAATGTTAAAAATAATCAAGCCTTTAATTTGTGTTTGATATATATATATATAGGTTTACAATTGCTTGAAATTGTTCCTTTTTAAGATACTGCTAATTCATAAATTTTGCAATTATTTATGCAAATGCAACTCAAGTTAAGAAAAGGTACTGTTCCTTTAAATGACGGTCCTCTGGACATTTAAGAGTTCATCCTGGGGCTGGAGAAATGACTCAGTGGTTAAGAGAACTGGTTGCTCTTTCAGAGGTCCTAAGTTAAAATCCCAGAAAACACATGGTGGCTCACAACCATCTATAAGGAGATCTTTTGGTGGGCTTGAAGACAGCTACAGTGTACTTATATATAATAAATTAATAAATTTCCAAAAAAGAACTCATCCTAAATTGCCTAGACAAGACCCCTTAAGGTGATGCCACAAGAGATTTGTATCCCAGGCAGACTATAGGCCTTACATAGGAACAATTGGCCATACAATCATATTCTTTACATCATCAAAATAGTAATGGCTTGAGAATAATTTGATATTTGTAGAAAATATGCACATCAAATTGTAAAGACTTGTTCTCAGTGTCCTCAATTTCTACCTGTACCACATAATGGTGTTAATTCTAGAGGACTTAATCAATTATTACAAATAAATGGTACTCCTATTTCTGATTTTAGAAAATTAAAATATGTACATGTGACTAATGATACTTTTTCAGGCTTTCTAGTTGCAACTGCTCTAATGGGAGAAGCAACTAAAAATGCTACATTTATTTTCTCTGCTTGCATAATCATTGCCTACATTATTGTCTATGCTTGGTGTTCCAACTCAGATTAAAACAGAATGGAGTTGGCTATTTATTACAGTCAAACATTTGAGATGCTTTGACAACAATTTAATTCTTCATAATTCTCAAGGATAAGGTATTGTGGAACTCTAAAACAATGTCTCCTTAAAAAAAAGGGGGGGGGGATTATATCCCCATGTACATTATTTAAATCATGTTTTTATCTTTTAAAGAAAATTTTAAAATTTGGATGCCAAGGAACTCCTAGCTGAGTGTCTATCATATCCTACAACTAAGCATACTTATGCCTAGGTGAAATGAAAAGATCCACCTATTGGCACATGGCATGATCCTGATCATGTATGGGGAAAAGGGCATGTTTGTATTTTTTCCTCAGAATGCTGCAGAAGCATGCTAGCTGCCAGAGTGATTGGTGTGAAATGCTGAAGATAACCGCTAACCTGTGAGCTTGCTGAGAGCCCTGACAATCGTGACAGGAAAGCTGTATTGGGTGTATGTTCATGACCTATCTTTACTTGCCTATGTCCCAGTTTAGATAAGCTGCCTTGCTTCAAGCTTTTAGACCTTATGGAACAGGGAACATGGAAACTGTGAAAACTGACTTAGAAAAATTAATCTAAAGGAGGAGTTATTATGACTCTTCTCTTTCCCTTAGTGTGATCAGCTATTCTGACTCAATCACAGACTGGTCTAGAAATAAATCCAATATTGGAGATTCCAATTATGAAGATGGTTAAAAATCTTTATCAGCCAGCTGAGTTTATTTGGAATATTGTTCCCACTCTTTCTGAGAAGTAACAATTTCTCTGTTGATTCTCAAAGCCAGCTCCCCCACACCCAGAGACCAGACTTTGTGTCTGATAGCTGCTAATTTGCAACTGAATTGGATACCTTGGAACATTCAGAGACAAGTTAATCCAGTTTTGATGTTAACTTCTGACCTTTTTTTGTTTTGTTTTGTTTTTCAAGACAGGGTTTCTCTGTCTAGCCCTGGCTGTCCTGGAACTCACTCTGTAGACCAGGCTGGCCTCGAACACAGAAATCCTCCTGCCCCTGCCTCCCAAGTGCTGGGATTAAAGGCGTGCGCCACCACCGCCTGGTTGACTTTATATTTTAAGCAGGTTGATTGTTTCCATCCAGGCAAGGTTCAGTGACTCACCATGATAATTTCTCATTGCTACGAAGAAATGTACTGAGTGCATTTTTGTAGGTCCTTTTGTGGCTTGGTCTGTATTGGGAAAAAGTTGTGCTATGATGACATGTAGTCAAAGACGGGTAACTGAAATTCTATGACCTTTCATCAACCTAAGACATGAACTTTTGCCTATAGGCAGTGTTTATTTATAATAAATGCTAAAGGCCGTGTTTGTGCAAATAAACACAAACAAGCTGCACCTGAATTTGCAAAGATGGGTAAGAGAGAGAGTCTAGAATTCTGACCTAAAACCAGAGGGACCAAGAGCCACCATAATTCCCAGACAGGACTATGGAACATAAGTAAATCTTTTGCCACAGTCCAGTCAATTTTAATAAATTAAAAGTGAGGAATTGTGCCCTTCCCCTCCCCCAAGCCTTTAAGCAGGAAACTCAGAACTCGATGCTAGCCACTACTTTCCACCTAGGGTGGAACTCTCGGACCAAGGTGAAATTCACTGTTCTTCAAAGACCTGCAGTTTCCTGAGAGGGACCAGTCACCTGGTAAGCAACCAAACCTATTCTGCAGATGAGTTCCCAGCCTTTTGGTGAAGGAATTTCCCCCCACCTTTATATTTGGACCCCCCCCCCCATTAAATGTCTAGCCTTGATCAGAAAACTTGTCTTGGCTCCTTATTTCTCTCGCAAGCTCATTCTATTTCAGCCCCAGCTTTCCTTCCTGGTGACCTTGGTTCCCTTAGCCACAGGCGGCTACACTGTTCTATTTCATGGACTAAGTGTACATTCTAAAACGTCAATCAATGATAGTTTCTTAGACATATGAGTTTTGTTTTTTGTTTTGTCATTCATAATCTTGAAAATTTTTAAGTATATTAGTCAATTATTATCTACAAAATTCTTCAATTTCTGTTTGTCTTGTTTTTTGATATTTAAACATCTAAGGAATTTCTGACAGTGATGTCACTAAAATATATTTTATTGTGAAAATAATATGAATAAACCTAGTTATAGACTAGTTATTTTTATTGTAATTTCTAATTGAAATTTAAAGTTGAAAAGAAAATACTTAATAAATGTTGAATTATTTCTTCTTTAGTCATAATTTTTCTAAGTTCTTTGAATTTAAATAAGAGAAGATAATAACTAAGACCACAGTATGGGGCCATTTCACATGTTGCCTGTTTTATTGATGTGAAGCAAAATTAAATATGAATCAGAAATTTAATGCCTCCTCCACCACAGGAGTAGGAAGCAAATGGGAAGGAAATATCTTCACTTTGACCTTTTCATCAAACCAGCTTTTATTAGGGTATCAAAATAGTGAACTGTAGGCCTAGAACTAGTTCTTTAAATGAGTGTTTTAGACACTTTCCACATTTGAGCAAGAAAAATGATTGCTTGAAAATAGAAAATCACTACTAGGAGGGAAAAAGCTATATGCAAGGAAAAGGTTTTTATTTTGGTTTTAAATGAAAAGTATAAAATTTTTGACAAAATGAAAGAGAACTCCATGAATGAATTAGTCACCTTAATGTCTTAATGTTGCATCCCATGAGAATGAACATCAGTTAATGACCTTTGTGATTCCTATGTAGAAAGTGGGGGGTTATTATATTTTCTTTAGATACTTCTTGCATTTCAATGGCATAGATAGCTGCAAATCTTTTGGTTTGGGCTCCTTAATGACAAAATTTATTGGCTGGAGACAGCCTGCTTTGTCAAGTATCTGTCCCTTGGCAGTTAACATTGCTGCAGGCCCCACCTTGGTTTATGGAATGATGCTCATTCTATCTTAAAATAAGAACTGAGAATTTCACATTCTCTTTCAGAAACCCATTCTAAATAAGTTGGTTGTCTTAGCAACCAGGTTAAAAGATGACCTCTGGGTCTCCTTATAGAAAATGGCCTGTTGTTGCTAGAACTCTAAAAGTCCCATGGATCTTCAGCAGGTCCATTCCAGCTTACCATAATCACATGCCCGTTTCTTCTGATGAAAACTTCTTTCACAACATGACATTTTTTTCTTTTAGCATTTTTACCATTTCAAGGTAACTTTATACAAAACCATCTTTTTTCAGTTAAGACTTACAAAAATAAAACCAAAAAACCAAAAAAACCAAAAAAAACCCTCTAACCTAGATAGCAGATTCATTGGCTTTAGTTCATAGTTGTAATTATCTATTTATCAAGGACTCATTCACAAATTTAACCTACTCAACATTAAATTTAATAGACTTATTCCATCACAAGCCATTGACCTAATGAACCTTGCATGTCAAATATATTTTTAGTACTTGGAGGAATTTCTGATTATAGGAATTGTCAAAGTTGACAGTATTGCAATAAAGGAAGTCACAGAATATTTCTCTCTCTCCTCCCTCTCTCTCTCTCTCTCTCTCTCTCTCTCTCTCTCTCTCTCTCTATATATATATATATATATATATATATATATATATAAAATCTGAGTGACTCTTTTATTTTCTCCTGAAAGTAAGTAAGATTCCTTCACTCTCCACATGCACACACACATACTTATAAACATACACATAAATGATACATTGTTTATTTGACAGACATAAAATAATAAACATATAAAGCTGACCATGACATAGGTATGGCAAAATTATGCTGTAAGTAACTTTCAACAGTTAGTTAAAGATGATTTTTCCTAGCACAGAAGGTTGTTTTATATAGGTGAAATGTAACCATTATTATAAATAAGCTTAATAACTTGGTGGATTTACATTTATTATGTTTAAAATGAATGTAAGTCTTGCTACTGATTTATACCTAATTACTGTTATGCATGCTTGAATACCAGAAATTCACTCATGCATTCATTCATCATCCATCCACTCATTCATCATCCATCCATCCACAAGAAAATAGATGCCACTCAATAGAACCCTTTGCATCACAGCAAGGTGGATTGAACTTTCTGTTTCTCTGATTGAAATTTTAATAACTATAAATTAATTGAATCATTCTTCACTCTAAGCTAGATGGTTTGTATCTTGCCTGAGAACTTGATTTTTTTCCAAGTTTTCTAAGAGTTACAAGATACCCAAAAAGTGAACAGGGAAATTAGAGTAAGAGAAAGAATTTGCATTTGTGGGAGTGTTTTATGAAAGGATGTTGTTTTCTGTTCATATGTAATGTCATTAGAATCTCTGAGTGATGATGGAATATGGCTAAACTTAAATGAAAACAAAGCTATTGTGCCTGTATTCCCAACTGTAAAATCAGAGATAAAGACTCTGTAACATAGTCAGAAGTTAGTGTAGTAGAATATATTTAAAAAATCTGAATTTTTGAGCATATATGTGTAGCTTCTACATTTTATGTCAAAATTTCCAAAAAAAACATTTTTAAAAAATCAGTATTTGCTAAAATATCCCTACACATTCTCTTTTTAAAGCATAGTACCTCTGTTTGAACAACTGTTATAATGGTAGCTGACTACCAATTCTGTTCTTTTAAAAAATACTTTTATGTGTATAAATGTATGTTCACAAGATAGTATGCATATATGCATGAAGGTGTTTATGTTGGCTAGAAGAGTGTATTTAAATCCCTGGAGCTAGAATTGCAGGCATACGAGCTGCACAATATTGGAGCTAGGAGCCAAATTCAAGTACCCTGAAACAGAAGATGTATTCTTAACCATGGAACCCATTCTCAAGATTTTTCTCATTACCTCCATTAAACACATATTATTCTGGTTTTCACAATGATATCACACAGTTTCAGTCATAGGAGTCAGATGAGTACATGACATAAATATTCAAGACTTTGTAAATAAAACTTCAGTTAAAACAGATACTAATTACTATGTCAATAACCTCACAGACAAAAAGAGCACTAAAATATAAGAAGAGAAGGAATTTAGTTAGCTGAAGATTTATTTTTATGTCAGGAATAAATATTCTAAGAAAAAACATAAAGTAATTCATAAGGTCTTCATTGTAGATACTAGTCCAAATCAAACTTTTCTAGAATAAAGAACTCCAAGAATTTCAAAAGACTAATTCTAGAAAGACCAGGATACTTTAATTACCACTTATGAAAAAGGGAGTTTGCATGTGCCTAATAAGTTTATACATTTGCTAAATCCTTAAAACTTGAAATAATCTGAACTAGAAACACAAGAAGACAACTCATTCCTAAGAAAACAAAAGAAGAAAGAGAACAGGTTGGGGTGGAGTCATCTGCTTCTCTTTCTGCTGGAGAGAGTCTGTATAGTGAGTCTGGAAGATGATAGCTATGGGAAATCTTGGGAAGTCTCCAGAAATCTGCACAGACCCTAGCAATTGTGCTCTGTGTTATGTACTCAAGAGAAAAATATATGTATTCTTTAAATTTGTGATAGCATTCCTCATAATGGTCTCAAATGCGAGCATTATGATTAGTGTACACACCTGAGCAGTTAACACCCTTGAATGTATATGAGCTATTGCTACACAGTCAATTCTCAAAATCATCACTTTAATAAAATCCCCATAAAAGAATACATGTGAAAATCCATATATTCACATCAATTCTTCAGACTGACTAAATGATGCTGTGCTGTGCAAACTATATATATATATATATATATATATATATATATATATATATATATATATATATATATATATATATTACGTAGGGTACCAAGAGCAGGAAAGTGACTTCCATCATAATCACCACAGTGATTGATTTATTAGGAGGTACATGCAAGAGAGGAAGGTCTATGTTGGAGACCCTTCTTCCTTACTAGAAATATTCTACCTAACTGATGTCATGTACAACAATATTTGCTTTTAGGTATGTTTATGGAGTATGCCATTTTATCAGGTTGTCTTAACTTGCTTGGAGGGAATTATGTACTTACTCTTTCTCTCTTCCTCCCCGACCCCCCCCCCCCCGTGTGTGTGTGTGTGTGTGTGTGTGTGTGTGTGTGTGTGTGTCTGTGTGTGTACATAATGTGTCCATGCACACAAGAAAGCCAGAACAGGACACTGGCTATCTTTCTCTGTCACTCTCCCCTTTATCACTTTGAGACAAATGTTCCACTGAAAGTAAGCACTGCTATTACCTTTTCCTAAGTGTCTAGTGAGAACTTGAATTCATCTGTTTCTGTCCTCCATGCTGGGGATACCAGTAGGCTTAGCCATGCCTGACTTTTTCCATGAGTCCTGGAGATTCAAACCTAGGTCATCATTTTTGTTGAGCAAGCATTCTTACCCAGTGAGCTACTTCCCAAGTCCCTTATGATAGTTTTTTAAAGTTATAAAATACTATGTGTTCAAGTTTACAGAAATGTCAGTTTACACATTTTACTTCCTTTTGTGGCTCCTATTTCTAATAAGAAAATAAAGTAATGGATAGACAGAAAGGAAATAATTCTCCTAGTATTTTCAGCAGAACAGATGGCAGCCATTGATAAGTGTGCTAAAAATGTGTTCAACTCAACCATTAATTAGGCTGAACACAGTAAGGAAATGGACACCATGAAGCTTCTGGGTAATACTCAGGCATCCCAGAAGTACTTACATCTAATACTACCAAGTTTCTTTAAAAAAAATTCCTGACAGCTTTAGTTTATCTATTAAAACCTGCCAGTCAGAATGGGTAAGATCAAAAACTCAGGCTATAGCAGGTGCTGTTGAGGATGTGGTAAAAGAAGAACACTCCTCCACTGCTTGTGGGATTGCAAGCTGGTACAACCACTCTGAAAATCAGTTTGACAGTTCCTCAGAAAATTAGACACTACCAGAGGCACTCCTGGGCATATACCCAGAAGATGGTCCAACATGTAATAAAGACACATGCTCCACTATGTTCATAGCAGCCTTATTTATAATAGCTAGAAGCTGGAAAGAACCCAGATGTCCTTCAACAGAGGAATGGATACAGACAAATGTGGTATATTTGCACAATGGAATACTACTCAGCTATTAAAAACAATGAATTCATAAAATTCTTAGGCAAATGGATGGAACTAGAAAATATCATCCTGAGTGAGGTAACCCAATTACAAAAGAACACACATGGTATGCACTCACTGATAAGTGGGTATTAGCCAAGAAGCTTGGAATACCCAAGATACAATTCATAGAATAAAAGCTCAAGCAGAGGATGACCTTGTTGGTCATCAAAGCAAGGTGAGGTCCCTGGTCCTGAGAAGGCTGAATGCCTCAAAGTAGGGAAGGCCAGGACAGGGAAGAGGGAGTGGGTGGGTTGGTGAGTAGGGGGAGGGGGGGATGGGATAGGGTGTTTTTGGAGGGAAACCAGGGAAGGGGATAATATTTGAAATGCAAATTAAGAAAATATCTAATTAAAAAAAGAAAAAATCAGTTAACAAAAACTATCTTTGCACTGGTGCCTTTGAAGGGGGAAAAGTAAGTACTCTAACTACAGAGGGGTTTAGATAAACACCTGCTTGTTAGTTGTTAAACACTGTGTAGGACTTCACATAGAATTGCATATTCTATGAACTTGCCCTCAAAGAAGGGGAAGTAGAATTAACCTATTCATCTCTAGCAGTTTTTCAAAGAATATTAACCCCGGTGATTTTTATCAAAATTCTCATTCTCTACTGTGCTTTTCTGGCTTCAAGGTTTGTTTTCGGGGTCCATATCTGTAGTCTACCCCATTTGTATATGGATTGTCTGTAATATTAACTGAGATATACCTGACACATGATAACCTTTACAAGTGAATAATGAACATACAAAACTGAAAACATAATTTACATTTTACTTTTCCTATGTTGACTAGCAATCATTTTTAATTTTCATATGCAGGCATCTGAGTGCGAGGAAAATATGTATTTATGAGGGTTCATTTGAATAGCACTTGCTTCTGCAAAGACATGTGGAGACCAGATATGTACTTCAGGAACTCCTCTATAGACCTTCCCTAGAGACTTGAGAGAGAGAATCTCTCACTAACCCTGGAGCTAAGCTAGATAACCAGGGACTCCTCAGACCATCCTGTCTTTCCTCTAGCACTGGAATTTCAGGTGGGCAACTTCACCTGTCTTTTACAGGAAGGCTGAGGATCTGAACTCATGCTTACACAATAAGCACTTTCTTTGTTTTTTAAAAGATTTATTTAATTTATATAGAGAGCCTTATTGGGGTGCCATGCCACCTGGCAGGAACTTGACATTGACAAAAGTGACCTTTTTTTCCCAGCCTTCGAGTAAGAATTCATATGTTAGCCAAAATCCCCTCCACCTAAGGTGGAGCCTCAGACCAAGATGAGGCCAATTGTTCTTCAAAGACCTGTAGTTTCCTGAGAGACACTCTTCACCTGCAGAGCAACCTAACTGGTTCTGGGCAGAGTTTCCAGCCTTTGGGGGAAGGGTTTTCTCTGCCTATATATTTGGAGACCCCCATTAAACTTTGAGCCTTGATCAGAAAACCTTTGGTTTTGGCTCCATATTCTCTCTTGCAAAACCATTCTATCCCCAGCTTTCCTTCCAGGTAACCCTTTCTATGTAACTGCAGGCAGTTACAATTTTAAAAATTTATTATGTATACCGTGTTATTCCTGAATGTGTGCCTGCAGGCCAGAAGAGGGCACCAGATCTCATTATAGATGGTTGTGAGCCATCATGTGGTTGCTGGGAATTGAACTCAGGACCTCTGGAAGACCAGCCAGTACTTTTAACCTCTGAGCCATCTCCCCAGCCCAACAAGCACCTTCTTACTGATCCAGTTCTCCAGTTCCACTAACACTCCTTGAGCGTATACTGTGATTGAATTTCTGACATTTGACTTTGTTTTCCAGTTAATGTTTTATTATCTTTCCTACTGAATTTGAGAAGAAAGAAGTTCCCCTTTTCCTACTTGCAGCAATATTAGCCTTGAAAATACACTGAAATAAGTTAACCTGTTCACTACAGAATGTGTCTCAGTGACAGCTCGTTTTCTTAAATAGCCAGCCCATTTCCTTGTCCTCTGCTCGGTTCACAAGAGTAGCTTTACTAGTACAGAAAGAGCTGGAAGCACCAGGACTTGAGTTTTTCAGTCAGATGATTCAGAAAGGACAATCATGAGGTTCAGGTGTTAGCTGCTCAAGCAGAGGATGGCCTGTGTAAAGAGATGAGAGCAGAGAGATGATCTGTGTAAAAAGATTTAAATATTTTTAAAAGTACCATTTGTCCAAGTCAGTAAAATGTTTTATTAATTAAAAATTTGTTGTGAATAAACAATTACTTGTGCTGATATTTTGAAATAATAATTTTAATTTTTTAACTTCCTCGGTTAAAATAATGCATTATAACAAGAAGCAAGTTGGAGAGTATTAAAAAATTATTGGAGACACAGACTTTTTCTATGCATATGGCCTTTGGTGACTATACATATTTGTAATTTATTCAGTCTACAAACTTCTCTCAAGTATCTAACGCTTGTCACGTACTTCTCCAGTAAGATGATGTGAACCCAGAACCTGAGAATACCAATGACCCCTAGCTGTATAGAGTCTCTCACCTGGTAATGGCACAGGAAGCATACAAAATATGAATGAACTGCTAAATGGTAGAGACAGATGTGTAGGAAGAACTTAACAGAGAGAGGAAAATTTACTCAGGGGGTTTACTCCGGGGGAGTAAAGGAGGTCTCACTATGATGTCCAGGGAGAGTAATGGATGCCATCCAGGCTCATCTGGAACTCACTGTGTAGCCCAGGTTGACTCTGAATAGCCTTCAAATCACAGAGATTTATTTGACTCTCCATTCTTAGTGCTAGGATTGGACTTATGTACTACCATACATAGCAATGATAACTTTCTCATGTAAAATAATCTGGACTTTATGCCTGGTTCCTATACATACACACAAACACGCACACACATACATGCACACATATATGTGTGTGTATGTATATATATGCATGTATATATATTTGTATAATACACCTGTAATGGCAAGAGATATTTTTATATTTAATATTTATACAAGGTATCTATGAATTATAATTTTTGATTATAAATTTTCCTTGAGTATATATTTTGAGTATGAATCTCTACCAAAGAAAAACCAAGTACATGTATTTACATAATAAATTAATATCTTCAATATATTCTACTCTATATTTGAAACATGAATTTACATTTTATATTTCTATTTCCCAGCATTTAAAACTCATTTTTAGAATATGATGATAAAATTTTCAAAATGCTTTGTCTCTACAAATACATAAAAGTTCCTAAGTAGCTTTCTGCTTAATGTATTCATGAGACAATGACTTTCTCAAATGCAGAAAATGTTTTCATTTAATCCTGTGCATCAATTTCTCAATGCCTTCCAGGAAAGTGATTTTTTAATTATTTTATTTTTTGAGAGAGGATAAGAGACAGACGATGAGTAAAGTGGTTTTTATAATATCCTTCTAATATGTTTAACAATCATTCAAACTATTTTCTAAAAAAAAAAACCAGTAAATTTAATAATAAAATAAAGAATTTTCTTTCATGAGGATGAGACTTGAATCTAGTACTTTAATAAGAATGGGCATTTTACATATTTTTATGTTTTTCCCTGGAGACTTCAACAAGATAATTTAGAAATTATTGTTTAAACCAGGATAAAAACATTCTCAATAAATTTAGTAAATTCAAAGTGTAAACACATCATTGTCTGTAAAGAATTTAACATTCATTTCACAGCTTCTTGGGTTTCCTCAGAAGAAAAACCATGTCATTATCTTTCATATAAATTTATTGTTTTCTTAAGTATGTTTTTTATTTCTCATATCTGATAGAGAATATTATCATTTTCTCTTCTGTTTATAAGGCATTACTTAGTGCAGGCATACTGATCAAAATATTTATTGCTTAAAAGACATCTCTATTCAAAATGTTGTACCATAGGTTTTATCGATTATTGAGATATTCACAAGGGTACTATTTGAATCTTAAGTTCAATCTTATCACTTATGTATCAAAGGCTTCGATCCTCCTCAGAGGCTCTATCAAAGGCTTTTGTGGCCTCAGAGTGGATTGGAAGGAAGTGACTACATCATGAAACTTGGACCTCATCAATGGAATAGTCCATGCTGGAAGTCAGACAATGGAGGTATGTCTCTCAAGATTGTATTGGTTCTGGGGTTTTTCCGAACTTTCTGTATTTCCCCACTGTTATGAGTTGCGTCATCTTGTTCAATTCAGAAGTTCTGCCTTTCCACAGGACAGAAATAAATTAAGCACATGACCATGTACTGGAACCTCTAAGTATATGGTCCAAAATATTCTGCCTTTTGCTTATCCCTTTCAGGTTGTAAGTAAAATAAAGCCAACTAAAACATAATTATGTCCTTCAAAGTGTGTAATTCAAGTAAAACTTGCACATTGCAGCTCAGTTCTGAGTGCCATGATAAAAATAAAACCTACCTGACTTATACAATATTTTAGTTTTTGTTACTACTTGATTTTCTTAAGATTTATCATATAATCTCTTCAGAGACTTTTGCTGTTATTTATTTGTACATACCTTTATAGAAGAATGATAATGTCATCAGTTCAACAATAAATATCTTCCCTATTTTATGATTTGATTACATTAGAAAACCTATAAACTTAAATGTTTTGGTAATGTAACTAAGTTTATTATAACTACTGAAAAATACTGTCACAATACAACATTAAATAAGATATAATGTTTACTCTTTGCAAGTATATGAAATTATTTTGTATAACTTGACAACATTGTATAATTTATTCATAGTTTTAGAAAGAAACACTCTCAATTGTAGTAGGCAGTAGACTAATACATTACCTGGTGCTACTGTGTATTGAATAAGAAAAAAAGTTTCCTGTGTATGAGTAAAATATTAAATTCACTTGAGTAAATCCTTTTTGGATTCACTTAGGAAATCATAAAGCATTTATAACATATATTGAGGAAAATGAAACATATATTTTCTCTCAAAGTAACTAAATCATATTTCTTTTTAGCTTTCATTGTAATTTATTTATCTCTTTATTCATTTATATAATAGCATTATTATAAAATAACAATATAAAATAAACACAGGTTTTGGTTTGAGGAAGAAGAAATTTCTACCAGTACTGACTCTAAGGAATCTTTTCCTATAGACATTATGTAAAAATGCTGAAAAATTTTTGTTTACTTATAGTAAAAACTAATATTTCTTAAGAGCAGAATTTCAGAGAGCCATGAGGAATTGAAATAAAAATGTTAGTATGTCTTTAAGGAAGCAAATGATAATCTATAATTATTTCTTTTGTGTCTAAAAAGTTTATAAAATTTTAGTGCAATTATTTGCCAATATGGTCAAAACATATGACAGCATGCAATCACCACAGTGGAATAAGTATTTACTACATATTATTGGTGCATGGAAAAACTAGATATAATTCTGGAGATTATTCTGTCCTGGGATATTCCTGGGTATAGACAATAGCATTTATTTCTTAGACTGAAGATCTAAAACGTAAGTATGACAAATTTATTCAAGTAAGGACATATTTTTATTAGTAAGCTTTACAAACTATAAAACCTTAGCTTGTAATAGTTGGAAATTAAGGTAAAACACTTGTCTACTGGAGGCATCTGTTTCTTTGAAATATTCTCATGCAAAAAATATTGAGCGAAGTTTCCACTCATTAAAACAACAACAACAACATCAACAACAAAAACCCTCAACAACAAAAATCTAAAGGATACATTAAAATATTAATACCTTTCAGAGAACTGACAGCCATCAGTACAGATATAAGGTCTATTTGCAAATTAAGCCACTTCTATTTTTAAAATATAATAAACAAACAAACACACACTGAGTCAAGTACATCCAAGATTCAATTTAAGAATATTTTTGATGACCATTGTGCTTTTAGTTTATTTGGGAACAAAGCACAACCTGAGGATTGGGGTGAGAAGAGTCCAATTGTTTTTCTCTGTGTACATCCACATATTTACATGCATTAATTGTGCTTTTCAAATTCAATTTCTATACTTATATAAGTAATACCCACAGGTATATACCTAAATATTAATTTTCATGTTCAAAGATTAAAATAAATGTGTTATTCTTTAACTTTCTTTTTTGTTTCTACTAAGCTATTGTCTCTTTATATTTACAGTGAAAAAGATGAGATATCCTAAAGGACTAAAATGATTCCAAAATGCTATCTGGTGGTAATTTTTGAGGCACCTTAAAATTAAAATATATATATATATATATCTTCTGACTAAATGGAATTCTTCTGCACTTTTTCTTTAACCAGCTCATCAATGAAATACTGTGAAAGAATATTCACATGGATTAGAGTTACAGCCAAAAATGAAACATTTCCCTCCAGGTGCAAGTTTGTGGTCAGACCTGGAAGTTATCATTATCATCTTGTGGATGTAGAGCTCTTGCTGGGCAGTTCCTCAAGCAAAAGCAAATTTTAGAAACAATCACAGTACTCTGGGCAAACTTCAAATTATACCTTTCAGCATATGCATTGAAATAGATAAGCATTGATGTGATGATGGAAAAAAACCCCTTCTGATTGCTCCAACCTGTCTTCCCTTATACTGTTCTAGGTTTCTGTTTTATTAAAGTTAGACTATACTGACATCACGTAAACTTAGAAAAATCAGTTGTAGAGACAGAACCCAATGCTTAGGATTCCAATTAATCAGTAGGCTCATTTTTAGTTTGTGGACATTAGTAGAGGTCTTGCTCCCATTAAGATGCAGATCCTGAAGAATCAAATCCTGTTTTTAGAGTGATCCTCAGAAAGACAATAATTTTAATAGATATCCCTGATATGTAAAACTTATGAAATTCTTTTCTTTCACCTTTGTGGACATTTATTTTCTGTGGCTCTCCTCTACTGGCATTTTAATGATTCAACACTTCCTCTTATTTTGTTTCTTAACATCTTAGGTATGATCCTTTTCATTACTTCCTATGCCCTGCTTGTGATTTCTCCCATGGACCATTTTTTAAGGCATCACATGCTCATGAATAACAAAACATCGATTCATCAGGCAGTAGAAGTTTCTGTTTTTAATATTAATCAGATTCTTACTTGGTGATTGTGATGCAAAAAACGAAATGTGTTGCAGAATTTATTGTTTTCCCCCATTGATTTATGGCCAGCATTTTTAATTTTGTAGTTCCATACCTAACACTAAGATAATGGATTTAATGGATTTAAGTAGTCATATTTGTCTGATCACAGATTCTCAATTAAATGACTACCATAGCCTTTATAAGCTGTACTTTCTTTCTGTTTTTTCATTAACCAGGTCATCAATGAAATATTGTGAGAGAATATCCACTTGGTTTAGAGTCACAGTTAGAAATGAAATATTTCCCTCCAGGTGCAAGTTTGGAGTCAGAAATCAGAATGCCATGCAAACTTACTGTGAGGTATATTGCTATATGTGATAATTGCATATGTATAATATATATATAATTATATAATATATACATGTATATATATTATGTATATATATATACATAGTTAGATATAATCAAGAACTATTTCATCTGAGTATGAAATGCATAACCAGCTTGATTTTAGAGTTAAAAGGATTAATTTGGATGATGGAATTAATAGTATATTGATAAGATTTCATGATATTTATGATGGAATGTTCTGTATGAATCTAGGCTTCCAGTAAGTAGCATTTTAATCTATCTCATAACATCAATGTTATCTAAAAATTCAGAGATTATGAAACTATAATATTAATATCCAAGAGATATGTCAGTTAGTAAATGAAACTACTGTCAAACTGAGTTCAGTCTTTGAAAAGTGTTAATTGACTTCAGCAAACTTTCCTCTGATCCCCTAAAAGAACCACAGGATTTGCACCCACACAATAAGCATGCACAGACACACACACACACACACACACACATGCACACACACACACAAACACAACTAAAAATGAGTCAAAGTGTAATAAAATGTAAAATATAATACTAAAATATTAATACCTGGCTTGATCATAAATCAAAATGACTGAGCTACTATAGGAAATGTTTCATATATGAATTTTTCTGTATGATTAATATGTTTTTCATTGTGAATTTTCTCATCTCAGTTATCTGTGAATTTTCAAGTAAACATATGTAAGAATGAGTCCATAATGGCACTGACAATTCTGGAATGATGCTTCACAAAAAAATACAGCATTAAAATATAAGATGAAGTATAAACATCAGACCCCATGTTAAGCAGGAAGCACACTGCAGGTTAAGGTCTAATTTCCTGTGGTTGGAGACAGCAGAATCCAGAAGGTAGATCGTCCAAGGTCAGTCAAAAGAATAATTAAATAAAAGCTTAGTGACAGGTTTAGAGACCTCTTGAATTTTAACTGTCCAACCCTTGCCCTGCACTCTGACTACCTGGCATTAGGTGAACCATCCTGTAATTAAAGCATAAATAACTCAATATAAAAATAAAAACTCATAAAAGGAAAGGAAAGGAAAGGAAGGAAGGAAGGAAGGAAGAAAGGAAGGAAGGAAGGAAGGAAGGAAGGAAGGAAGGAAGGAAGGAAGGAAGGAAAGAGGGGGAAAGTAAGAGCATTGTAGCCTGCTATTGCTAGACCACTGGAATAAAAGTTGCAAGAAATGCTCTTCTTGGAGATTGCCACAAACTGATCCACCTTAAAGAAACCATATCCAAGCCTACAGTTAGGAGAGCAAGGGTATTAGAATAGAGAAGCATAAAAGATTTTAATTCTGCACGCAGAAGGCGAAGTTTCTACATGAATATTTATAGCACTCATAAATAAATCCATTAAAAATCTATACATAATTACTTCTTATGTTGTTCATTTATTTACTATATTTTGATGATGTACTATTCATATTTCAAATATATTTATCTGCCAAGAGAAAAAGTGGGATACACCAGTGAATAAATGATACAAAACATTAGTGGCTTTAGGGAACTTAATTTTATATTTATTATTTTTCTTTTTTGAATACAGATTTTTTTTATATATAATATATTCTGTTATGGTTTCATCTCCCTCTATTCTTCCTAGGTCCTTTCCAAGTAACCTTCCCACAGGATTCACTCCCTTTATGTCTATTTTTAGAAAAGAACTTCTAAGAGACTTCTAAAAGACTTCTTAGAGACATCAGGGAAACACAATATAAAATATAACAAGAAAAAACAAAACTATCACATCAAAATTGGGCAAGGAAAACCAACAGAAAGGAAAGTGCCCTAAAAGAAGGCCCAAGAATCAGAAACCCACTAGTTTACATACTCAGGAGTACTATAGAAGTAGCAGGACCTAACTGCATTCAATAGAGTTGTTTGCAAAGGGGTAATCCTGTGAAAATCCCCAAACAACCCAAGCTATTGACAGTGAGTTACTCTTCACAAACTGAGAGTTCAGTCCCATTGCTGAGGACCACACCCACACAACTCCATGAAAATGAAGATGTTGAACTGGTACCTACATGGAACTTTTTTTTTTAATTTTATTTTTTATTGAAAAAGGAAGTAAAACATTTTATGATAAAATTAAAGATTTACATGGGAAATATTGCTGACAAAATTGAAGAAGCATATAGAAAAGCACATTAAGATCGACAATTTTCATGGAAAATTAAAGAGTAAAATGGTAGACATAAAAAAAATTGGTAAATTAATTGATAAAGGAAGTAGAAACATTTTATGATAGAATTGAAGATTTATATGGGAAATATTTCTAATAAAATTGTAGAAAAATATTAACATTAAAATTGAAGAGTATCATGGAAAATTACAGATAAAATGGTAGACATAAAAATATTTCTAAGTTGATTGAAAGTGGAATTATAAACATTTTCTGATAAAATTGAAGATCTACAAGGAAAATATTTCTGATAAAATTCAAGGAATATATAGAAAAACATTAAAATTGGCTATTTCATGGAAAATTATATAGATAAAATGGTAGGAATAAAAATATTCCTAAGTTGATTGAAAGTAGAATTATAAACATTTTTGATAAAATTGAAGATTTACATGGAAAATATTTCTGATAAAATTGAAAAAATATATAGAAAAAAATTAAAATTGAAGATTATCATGGAAAAGTATACAGATAAAATGGTAGGCATAAAAATATTTCTAAGTTGATTGAAAGTAAAATAATAAATATTTTCTGCCAAAATTGAAGATTTACATGAAAAGTATCTCTGATAAAATTGAAGAAATATACAGAAAAACATGTTAAGATAGACTATTTCATGGAAAAATTATACAGATAAAATGGTAGGCATAAAAATATTCCTAAATTGATTGGAAGTAGAATTATAAACATTTTCTGACAAAATTGAAGATTTACATGGAAAATATTTCTGATAAAATTGAAGAAATATATAGAAAACATGTTAAAATTAAAGATTAACATGGAAAATAATACAGTTAAAATGGTAGGCATAAAAACATTATTAAATTTATTGAAAGAGGAATCACAAACACTTTCTGATAAAATTGAAGATTTACATGAAAAATATTTCTGTTAGACTATGTTTTTTGTTGTGGAATTGAGTCCATTGATGTTATAAGATATTAAGGAATAGTGATTGTTGCTTCCTGTTATTTTTGATGTTATTTTTGTTTCTGTGGTTGCTTTCTTTTGGGTTTGTTGGGGAAAGATTACTTTCTTACCTTTTCTAGGGTCTAGCTTCCCTCCTCGTGTTGACGTTTTCCATCTATTATCCTTTGTAGGGCTGGATTTGTGGAAAGATATTGTGTACATTTGGTTTTATCATGGAATATCTTGTTTTCTCCATCTATGGTAATTGAGAGTTTTGCTGGGTATAGTAGTTTGGGCTGGCATTTGTGTTCTCTTAGGGTTTGTATGAGATCTGCCCAGGAACCTTTATTCTTATACTCTAGTTTCTTTGCTGTAGGAAGGGACTCTGCAGGCTAGTAAAAGACAAATGTAAACATCAACCTAGCCACAAACCCTTTGACCTACATTCTATTCTGCCTTCAAAAAAGGGCAGGGCAACTGTAGCACAGAACTTATGAATGTAATCAAACAATGTCTGATTTGACTTGGGGCTCACTCCATTATATTCAAACCATAATCAACACTGCTTGAGTGAGCGAGAACCAGAGACTAGATAGCCCAGAAACCTAGGGTGAAACAAACAAGCAAACAAAGACAGAACAAATAGAATAATTCCTAATGATATTCTATATATTCACAGATCAGTGCCTTATTCAGTCATAATCAGAGAAGCTTGCTTTTGCAGCAGATGAGAACAAATGCAGAGACACGAAGCTAGGTATTATGCAGAGAGAGAGAGAGAGAGAGAGAGAGAGAGAGAGAGAGAGAGAGAGAGAGCATATTTTTGGAACACACAGTTCCAAATGGGATATCTCCATCAAATCCTTTCCTTCAGAGCTCAGGGAACCCTAAGGAAGAGGAGATTGAAAGAGTGCAAAAGACAGAAACAATTGAAAACAGTAGAAGAAAAAGGCCCAATAAATCAACTGAGCAAGGCTCATATGAACTCACAGAGACAGATGCAACAAGAGCTTGGCTAACAGGAATTTGTGACATGTCTCTGTGCATATATAAATATTATAACATCCAGTTTATTATTTTATGAGAACATTGTTAAAATATATTTAATTTATTTTTAAATATTCATATATGTGGAGGGACAGCTAAAACTTAGGCCATTTGAGGGATCGTATAAAAACCTACTACAGCAGAAGCTTCCTAAAAGACATTTACTTTTAAAAGAAATCTAAGTAAAATTGCCAAGTAACAGGAGAGACAAAAAGTTAACTGGACATCTTTCATGATCAATTGAAGCTTTCTGTACAGAGAATGGGTTATATCTTGTCGAGTTGTTGGCCAAAAGGATCACATGGAAATTTTCAAGTCTGCCCTCCACAATCTGATGGTAAGGCTCTTTGGCTGATAAAAGCAAAACAAAACCCAAAACCCAAAAGCTATACAACTCATTGAACAAAGACAAGTATATCTAGTGGCTAACAATAGAGGCTAATGTTCTGATTGGATTTAAGGTCCATGCTGTGAGGCAAGGCCCATGCCTGACATGACTCCGGTGGCTAAGAACCTAAGACCAAATAGATCAGGAATCTAGGGGAAATCAAATACTACTATTTTATAAATAATTGTAGTCATAAAATGACTCCTAAGGATGTTCTGCCACACTCAGAGATCAGTGAACTGATTAAGCATCATCAGAGAATCTTCCTTTTATAGCAGATGAGAACAAATACATAGACCCACAGTCAGAAAATGTACAGAGAGACCTTGGAATACACAGTTCAAAATGTATGTCCCTATCCAAATCCCTCTCCTCAGGGCTCAGGGAACACTGAAAAGGTAGAAAAGATCTTGAGAGTCAGAGGGGATGGAGGACACCTTAGAAAAAAGTCATTTACTTACAACAGGAAAGACTCAAGTATGAACTCATAGAGACTGAGGCAGCATACAGAGGGCCTGCATGGGGCAGAGCCCCATGGTGAACCAGCACTGAGAGAAGAGGACACAATGTCCCATCCCTAACCTAAAAGCTATCTCCAATCAATAAACACTCAAAAATGAAAAAATTAGTTCTCTTCAACTGAATTTTACTGGGAATACTGTTAGGATTCTGTCTAAGCCCCTCCCCACAGTAACCTGGCAACAGCCAGGTAGGGCCTGACCCTACCTAAAAGAGGCTGCTCAGCCTCTCCTCTCTCTTAGCTCTCTTACCTCTTTCCCCTCTCACTCTCAGCTTTTCTCTTGCCCCCTCTTGGGCTCTCCTTCACCCCTATCTCCACGTGGTCATGGCCGGCCTCTGCTTCTCTACTCTCCTTCTCTTGCCTTTCTCTGCCTCTACTACCCCTTTAACTACCATCTCATGCCCTGAATAAACTCTATTCTATACTATGCTGGTTACTATACTATGGCTCCGCTGAGGCACCCCCTTCCCCGACACCACCGTATAATATATTCTCTAGCCTATTTCTCTTTTATGATCACAACAAATACAAACCACTATTGTTTTAAATTTTTTTTTTATTCACTTTACATCTTGCTCACTGACCTTCCTGGTCACCCCCTCCCACAACCATTCCCCCATCTCCCCTCCCCTTCTTTTCTTAGAGGGTGGAGACTCCCCTGGGTATCTCTCTACCCTGGCACATTAATTCTCTGGGGGCCTTCCTCTCCCACTGAGGCCAGATAAGGCATCGCAGCAGGATGACCATATCCCACATACAGTCAACAGCTTTTGGGATAGCCTCTGTTCCAGTTGTTCTGGACCTATATGAAGACCAAGCTGCATATTTGCTACAAGTGTGTGTGGAGGCCTAGGTCCAGCCCCTGTGTGTTCTTTGGTAGTTCAGACTCTGGGAGCCTCAAGGGCTCAGGTTAACTGTTTCTGTTGGTCTTTCTGTGGAGCTGCTATCCCCTTTAGGCCTCAATTTTCCCCCTATTCTTCCATAAGAGTCAATAATCTCCATCCACTCCTTGGGTGTGTGTGTTTGTATCTGTCTGAGTGAACTGCTGGGTAGAGACTCTCAGAGAACATGTTCCTGTCTGCAAGCATAGCAAAGTTTCTTTTCTTTTCTTTTTTTCTTTTAATTGGAAATTGTCCTTATTTACATTTCAAATGTTATCCCTTCTCCTGGTTTCCCACCTGGAAATTCCCTATCCCATCACCCCTGTCCCTGGTTCTATGAGAATATTCCCCTAACCACCCATCTACTCCCACCTCCCTGCCCTGGCATTCCCCTACACTGGGACATCCATTGAGCCTTCACAGAACCAAGGGCCTCTCCTCCCATTGATGCCTGATAGGGCCATCTTCTGCTACATATGTAGCTAGAGTCATAGGTCCCTCCATGTGTACTCTTTGGTTGGTGGTTTAGTTCCTGGGACTTCTGGGGGGGGAGAGGGTCTGTTGGTTGATATTATTGTTTTTCCTATGAGGTTATAAACCCCTTCAGCTCCTTCAGTCCTTTCTCTAATTCCTCCATTGGGGACCCTGTGCTCAGTCCAATGGTTGGCTGTGAGCATCCACTTCTGTATTTATCAGACTCTGCCTGAGCCTCTGAGGACCTAGCTATATGACTCTTGGGCATATACCCAAAAGATGTTCCAACATATAATAAGAACACTGCTATACTATGTTCATAGCAGCCTTATTTATAATAGCTAGAAACTGGAAAGAACCTAGATGTCCTTCAACAGAGGAATGAATACAGAAAATGGGGTATATTTACACAATGGAGTACTACTCAGCTATTAAAAAAATGACTTCATGAAATTCTTAGGCAAATGGATGGAACTGGAAAATATCATCCTGAGGTAACCCAGTAACAAAAGAACACACATGGTATGCACTCACTGATAAGTGAATACTAGTCCAAAAGCTCAGAATACCCAAGATACAATTCATAGACCACATGAAGCTCAAAAAGGAAGACCAATGTGTGAATGTTCTTAGAAGGGGAATGGAGCAGAGACTGAAGGAAAGGTCATCCAGACACTGCCCCACATGGGATCCATCCCATTTATAGTCACCAAACCCAGACACTATTGTATCCACAATAGTATCATTAACAGAATATCATTAGCAGTGTTAGGGATTGGTGCTTGCCTATGGGATGGGTCTCAAGTCTACAAGAAATACAAGCACAGGGGAAGAACAGAGACTGTGGGGATGGTCAAGCAATAACCAGTTACAAACCACTCCTAAGGGCAAGTCCCGTACAAAGATGGTCAATGGTTTTTGAGGTTCTTTGCCTCATAATACTTTGCTACACCATCGTTTTTTCTTATTTTTCTTTTTTAATCTTACAGGACTTTTGCATATACAATATTGTTTCCTGTTTTGTGTTTTTATGTAATTTTTGCAGTACAAAGGTGTGTTTCTCTGTGTCAGTTCATGCTTTTTATACTTTTCTTTAGCATTTTTTCTTCTCTTTGTTTCCTTGGTCCTATTCTGACTTGGATTTCTTTATCTACTTTATTTTATTATTATTCTTTAGGTATCTGTTTTCTAAGGAGATACAGAAAGGGTGTGGACTCAGATGGAAGGAGAGGAAGATTTCAGAGAAGTTGGGAAGCAGAAACATAATCAGAATATATTGTATGATAAAATCTATTTTCAATGAAAATATAAAAAACTATAATAATTATTTACTCTGTCACAAAATGTCAATAACACAATTGAAAGCTGTTTACTTATTTTCTCATGCACTTATTTATTTATTAGGTTTTTAAGACAAGGTCTTTATAATCCCAATGTAGTCTCATACTTATCATGTATCCTTGAATTCTTGAACTTCATTTCACAAATGCTGGGAGTACACATATGTACCTGTCTATCACTAACATGTAAAAGTTCTATTTATAAAAAAGAAAGGTTCTCAAAAAATATGTCATTCTTTTAAACTGATATGTTTAACAGAGATGTATACATATATAAGCTGTGCATAAAATTAGACTCATAGAAACATTGCTATGAGAAAAACAAACTTTATCAATATTTTTGTCTTTTCTCATATATTTTGCATATGGCATATGTAGTACACATACATGCACAGAAGTCTTTTTATTCAGGTATTCTCTCCATGATACTTTTAGTTAAAAGGCAATTTATTTAGTTAGTTTGCTTGTTTGTAAATTTTTGTTTTTCCAAGATAGGGTTTCTCTGTATAGCTTTGGCTTCCCCCCGGAAATTGATCTGTAGATCAGGCTAGCCCCAAACTCAGAAATGCACCTTGCTCTGCCTCCCGAATGCTGGGATTACAGGTGTGTATCACCACTACCTAGATGGCATTTTATTCTCAACAAGGCCTTTTTGTGTTGTAGTAGTAAAATACATGAATATTTTAAAACAAAATAACCTCAATGATAAAGATCACACTATAGCCATAAAATATTCCAAGGAAGCACTGTAGCTAAAGGAACTCCAAAAACAAAGTTAAAGAAAAAAAACAAAGAATAGGACAAAAGAAGAACCTTGGAGGACATTTTTGGGGTCAATTATCTTATGATATAAAATCAATTTTACTTTTAATAATAAACTATTTCATCATTAGACCCTCTAATATTCACTAAACATTTCATAAATCTGTTAGTCAACAAGCAAGCTGTCTGGGGATGTGAATGTCTTTTTCTCCTACCATAAGCTCTTGGGTTACAGATGCCTGCCACCTCCCTGGAATTTACTTGGTATTGGGGATTCCACCTCAAGTTCTCACATTCATGTTGCAAGCACTTTCCTGACTAAACAATTTCCCAGTTACCAACAACACTTTCTGCTTTAATGAATGTGACTGAAGAAATATGTAAGATTTGGAGAGATTCAGAAGTTAGGAATGCTTGCATCTCTTGTAGAGGACCAGAGTTTATTTCTAGCACCCTTGTTGTGTGATTCACCATCATTGTATTACACAATTTCATGTGGAAATATATATTTAAAATATCTTTATCCAATGCAAGTTCAAAACCCAATGCAATTTAGTTAAAATCTAAAGTTGTATCAAAACTTGAAAATATACAGAATAAGTGCTTCCAAGTAAATATATAAATATTTGGAAAAAGAAGAAAAAGACCATTCTTAAAGTCAGAAAGTGTGTTTCAGAAATGCAAGTTTGAATCATTGTGACTTCTCTAACCCTTATTATTGGGGCTAAATACTATATATTTATCTAGTTATAGATACGTTTTGATTCTTTTTCTTTTATTAATCATTTTAGTCCTTTACATTTCACCCCCAATTGAGGGATGGGATCACACACCACTCTCAAAATTGTTAACCCAGAAATGTTTCTGTCCAAAGCAAAGACAGGGACACAAAAAGGAAACAGAGACTGAATCCAGAGATTGCCTTACCTAGGGATCCAACTCATCTGCAGACACCAAGCCCAGACACTATTGCTGATACCAAGAAGCACTTGCTGACAAGAGCCCAGTATGGCTGTTCCCTGAGAGGTTTTACCAGCACCTGATTAACACAGCCAACCATTGAACTGAGCCTGAGGACCCAATGGAAAAACTAGGGGAAGGACTGAAGGAGCTGAAGGGAATTGCAACCCCATAGGACAAACAGTATCAACTAACTAACTGGAACACCCAGAGCTCCCAAGAAAGAATGGTGGAAAATGTAAGTAGTTAGACTACAGCTAAGGTTTGTAATGGTCTAATAGTGCCATTTCTTTTGAGCTGGGTATTCACTGCCTTCTGTGGTCTACAACAGGAATTTTCAAATGTCTGTTGTAGAGGAGGCTCTAGAAACTAACCCAAAAAGATGACAGACATTTTCCACCATTCTTTTCCCATTTATCATTCATGAAGACTCTCATATATCAATGTAACATCTATTCTCAGAATCCAGTTGTTCTAGCCAAAATGGCAGTTGGGATAAAAGCCCATCTACTTTTGATTTCAATAAAACAAGTATAAGTCTGTAACATAAATTTTTTCATATGTCACAATCATAAAGTTTCAAATTGAACATGACAGTTTTATTTTAAATCCCTGCTTAGATTCAAATGCTTTTTGAAAATCCTTCAATCGTTCATTTAGAAAAAATACACATATGGAAAGTTCTAAGGAACTTATTTATACCCAGAGCCATATCTCTTATCCATTGCAGACTTATTGGACAATTCTTTTAAGACGTAGTGTTTTAAAAAAAATACTATTAAAGCAGGGAGAATGCCCTCTCTACAAGAGATTTTAAAAGGATCTTAGTCAAATAACTACTAAAAATAACTTTAAAATATATTTTCTAGAAGGGCTTTACACATTATTCATTGGTCCAGAACAGAAAATTAGAACATAGCACTAAGCACATTTGTATGTAATTCATACCTAATTATACATAGAAGGATGAACCATTTCTTATTAATCTTACTCATATGTTTTCAACAGTTGATGGAATACAGATGATAACTGAACACAATATATAATCAGTTAAATGAATTTTCATAGAGCATATTCTATGACATGCTTGGCAGCATTAGGAACTTGAAAGTCCTTGCAGTGAACAGAGCAGAACAGGATGCAAACAAATAATTTTAAATAAAACTAGAAAAATTAAGACAATGCTCTTCTCATGATGAGAACATTTTTATCTCTTTGAGCTATGGAAAGTTTCTTGATATAGCCTAATTAAAGGTTATAAAAGCATGTGTGAGATCTAATTTAGTCACTAATACTAAGGCAAAAAGCAGAATAAAATCTTCATAAATCAAAATACTATAATCCTAGAGGATAATTTTATCATATGCATATGGCTTAAATTTTCTTCATTTGGTGTTAATGTGTATATTGTTTGCATAATGGTGATTAGATTAAGATACACTAAATTTAACCTTTGTTCAATAACCAGAACTGAATAGATTATGTTACCACATTTCGTTATTGTTGTTTTGATTTTTATTTTTCTTTGTGGAAAAGGTCTCCACAGAAGCCAAACATGCCTACCTTCTATATTGTCTCTGACTCTGTTGTGCATTAGTCATTGGCTTGTGCCTTCCATGACTGTCTCTAACTCCTGTGTACATTAGGATAACAGTCATGTGCTTTCCATAACTTCCATGTCTGCCTCTGACTCCTGTGTACATAAGGGTAATAACCATGCATGTCAGGGTTTCTATTCCTGCACAAACATCATGTCCAAGAAGCAAGTTGGGGACGAAAGGGTTTATTCAGCTTACATTTCCACATTGCTGTTCATCACTAAAGGAAGTCAGGACTGGAACTCAAGCAGATCAGGAAGCAGGAACTGATGCAGAAGCCATGGAGGGATTTTATTTACTGGCTTGCTTTCCCCTGGCTTGTTCAGCTTGCTTTCTTATAGAATCCAAGACTACCAGCCAAGGGATGGCAATTCCCACAATGGGCCCTCCCCACTTGATTGCTAATTGAGAAAATGCCCCACAGGTGGATCTCATGGAGGTATTTCCTCAACTGAAGCTCCTTTCTCTGTGATAATTCCAACTTGTGTCAAGTTGACACAAAACACTAACCAGTACAATTGAACCTTTGTCAACTTGACACACAAACACATCACTATTAAGCCTCAACCCTTACTTTCTTATTCATCCCCAATATCTAAATAACTTAAAAAGTCCCACAGGCTGCAAATTCTTACATATTAACATTTCAATCCCTTTAAAACATCTAATGTCTTTTAAAATCTAAAGTTATTTTGCAATTAAAAGTCTAAAAGTTGCCGGGCGGTGGTGGCGCACGCCTTTAATCCCAGCACTTGGGAGGCAGAGGCAGGCGGATTTCTGAGTTCGAGGCCAGCCTGGTCTACAAAGTGAGTTCCAGGACAGCCAGGCTACACAGAGAAACCCTGTCTCGAAAAACCAAAAAAAAAAAAAAAAAAAGTCTAAAAGTTAATTAAAATTAACTGTGGGCTCCACTAAAACACTTTCTTCCTTCAAGAGTGAAAAATATCCGGGCACAGTCACAATAACAAGTAAAATCAAACTCCAACTGCCCAATGTCTGGGATCCACTCACGATGTTCTGGGCTCCTCCAAGGGCTTGGGTCACTTCTCCAGCTCTGCCCTTTGTAGCACACACCTTGTCTTCTAGGCTCCAGCTGCCTGTATTCCACTAGGGCTGCTGTTTTTGGTGGTCATCTCATGGTATTGGCAACTCCAAAACATTGCTGTCTTCCACTGTGAATAGGCTTCACCGATAGCCTTTCAGAGGCTCTCTTCATGGTGCCAACTCTCAACTCCTTTGCATGACACCTTCAGTCTTGGGCCATTAATTGCAACTGAGGCTGCACCTTCACCAACGGCCTTCTGTGGCTTCTAACAGTGCCAAGCCTCAGCTGCTCTTCATGACCCCTCCATGCCTTCAAAACTAGTACCACCTGGGTGACTCTTACATATTACCAAGTCCAGCCACACCACAAGGTACAACCCTGGCTATCTCTGAAACACAATCTCTGTGCTCTCAGAAAACACTTCCCAGAAGATGTCATCTCAGTAATGTTGTTTTAGCTCCAGATAACCAGCATCAATACTCCCAGTAGTGCAAAGGTTTCACTTTAGTAGATCTGGTATCTTGTTAACCACAGCTGATTCTGAAGCCCTAGTGAACCAAAACCACAGACTCTTCATGATCAAAACAGCAATGGACTTGATAAGAGTCTTTAATCTTCCCTCTGAAATTTCACAAGCCAGGTGTCCATCTTCTGCACTGTTCTGAACAAGCTCCTATATAACATCCCACAGAGCTCTTAACACTTAATGGATCTTCTAGCCCAAAGTTCTTTCATAGTCCTCCTTCAAACATGACCAGGTTGTCACAAGAATACCCCACTACACTGGTAGCAATCTTTTTGTCAGGGTTTCTATTCCTTCACAAACATCATGACCAAGAAGCAAGTTGAGGAGGAAAGGATTTATTCAGCTTACATTTCCACATTGCTGTTCATCACTAAAGGAAGTCAGGACTGGAACTCAAGCAGGTCAGGAAGCAGGAGCTGATGCAGAGGCCATGGAGAGATCTTACTTTCTGGCTTGCTTTCCCCTGGTTTGCTCTGCTTGCTTTCTTATAGAATCCAAGACTACCAGCCCAGGGATGGTACCTGCCACAATGGGCCCTCCCCTCTTGATCACTAATTGAGAAAATGTCCAACAGCCAAATCTCATGGAGGTATTTCCTCAACTGAAGCTCCTTTTTCTGTGAGAATTCCAGCTAGTGTCAAGTTGACACACAACACCAGCCAGTACAATGCACCTTCCATGCCTGCCTCTGACTCTGTACATAAGGATAATAACCATCCACATTCCATGCCTAACTCTGAAACTTGTGTACATTAGGGTAACAACCATGCACATTCCCTGCCTGCATCTGACTCTGTATATAAGGGTAATGGCCATGCATATACCATGCCTATATCTGACACCTGTGTTCATTAGGGTAACAACCATGTACCTTACATGCCTGACTCAGCACCCACACTGATTTATTCATCATTCTTATAAAATGAGGAAGTTAACCATTTAAAATTTCTTAAAAACAAAAAATAACATGATATATTGTAAATGTGTCAATAATTAACTACAAAGTTCATGTTTCCATTTATATAATCCTTTGATTATTTTAATAAAATGAAGACATTTTTACTAATTATAGGATTTTCAACTTATAAATATAGACATAATGAAAAATTTGACCCAGAACAATTTGACCAATGAGAAATAACTAAATTACTAAGACAACCAGTATTTCATATAGATTAGTTACTTACTTGATAAACAGATATACGAAAAGATTTTCTCTTAATAGGAGAGAAATATTTAGTAAAAGATGTGCTTAAGAACAAAGCATTCACTTTACTATTTGGTTTTAACAAGATGTATTTAGTAAATTATATTTTCTTCACATTTTAACATCTCAAATTCCATGTTATTTGCCTTGCATTTTGGTTATAAATAAATAAATAAGTCAAATGTCACAGATACAATGTTTATCTTTTTTACCATAAACATTCAATTTGTGAAGCAATCATGCCCATTTTGATGGACCTAATTTTATTTAAAAGTTATTTATTTTGTAACTGTAAGGGGAGACCTCTGAGATCCTACTATATCACTGAATAATATCACATGTTTGTGTTATGCTCAGTCATTTTATCCATGAAATTTCCAGGAAAAAAACTTGGTTCTTCAAGTCTGTGTAGAGAGATAATTGCTGTGGTTATTTCCCTATTATTTCAGTTATTTTATTTTGAATTCCAATGTTGTTTTTGAGGATTCATTTCAGTTGTTATTAATTTCCAAGACTTTTCACATTTAGAAGGATGTGCCTGCTGAAATAACTTGTAGTAAGAGAGAGAGGATTGGATACATATGTGTGTGTGTGTGTGTGTGTGTGAGAGAGAGAGAGAGAGAGAGAGAGAGAGAGAGAGAGAGAGAGACACGATTAATATCTAGTATATATAAAATCATCAACAACAAATCTCCTAAGTGTCAAGAAGTGAAAAGAACTTTGATATTTAATCTTATCCTTTGAGCTGTTGGTCAGTGGAATCCAAGCAACTCCATAAAAATATACTCTGTTGCTACTACCCTTGGTTGTCATCCAACTTTCTAGTGTCTTTGGTACAAGAAGGTACTCAACATTCTACCAAAGAGAAACATAAACACCAAGCCAGTCACAAACTCTTTGATCCACAATACTGTTCTGCATACAACTTGTGCTAGAAGGATGGTGGCATGAAGCCTGTGTGAGTAAACAACCAGTGTATGATCTGATTTAAGGCTTACTCCATGAGATGAATCTCTTACACAACCCTGCTAGATAGCCAAGGAACCTAGGGTAAAACCAAACACTACTAGTCTAGATATATGACTCCTAATGACATTCTTCTATACATAGATCAGTGCTCTGAGTAGCATTCATCAGAGATTGTAACAAACAGGAACAAATACAGAGACCCACAACCAGACAATATGCAGTGTCAGAAACCTTGAAAACCCAACCCTAAATGGGATATCTCTAACAAATTATTCTCCTCAGGGCTCAGGGAACACTGTAGGAGAGAAGGCATGAAGAATGTAAGACACAGAAGGCATAAAGGACACAATGAAAGCAAAACCCTCTGAATCAACATGAGTAAAGCTCATATGAACTCACAGAGATGGAATCAGCACTCAGAGAGCCAGCATGGATCTGCACCCAGTCCTCTGTATAAATATTATGGCTTCTAGTTTAGTGTTTTTTATGGGATTCCTGAGGGTGCAAATGAGCGACTCTGATTTTTATGCCTTCTTTTAGGCTCTTTTCCTTTTGTGTGTCTTGTCTAACTCTAATGTGATAGCTTTTGCTTTATTTTATTTTTTATTTTTATTTCTTAGACGCCTGTTTGTTTTCTAATGATAAAAAGAAATAAAACTAATGGCAGAGAAGGTAGGGAGGAACTGGGAATAGTAAGAGATAGGGGAAAACATAATTGGGATATAATATGTGAGAAAAATCTATTTTTAATAAGCAAGAAAAGAGGAAAGAAAAGAAATGATGATAAATCCAGACAATGATGTGGGAAAAGGAAAATTCATGAGTTTACATATTGATACATGTGCTCTGAAAATCAATGTGGAGAAATCTCAAGGAGCTAAAACTAAATCTACCATATGACTCAAACATTCCATTCTTTTACATATGGTCAAATAATAAGATGTCCTACTCCACAGAAATCTGCTCTACTATGTTCCTTGGTTCTGTAGTCACAATAGGTAGGGATTTTTTTCCAGTTGTTTTTTTTTTTATTGAATATATTCTTCATATATATTTCAAATGTTATACCCTTTCCTTTCTTCCCCCCTCCTAGAAAAGCCCCAACCCATCCTCCCACCCCCTGCCTCCAAGAAGATGCCCCTTCACCCAACCTACTACCACCTACATCCCCTCGATTTCCCCATGCTGGGGCATTTATTGAGCCTTCATAGGACCAAGGACCTATCCTCCCACTGATGCCGGACAAGGCATTCCTCTGCCACACTTGTGGCTGTAATTTAAACCATCCAAATGTCCTTAAATTGATGAAAAGATAAGGAAAACAGGGCACATACACACAATAGAGTGTTATTCAATTGTAAAGAAAAATGAGAAATCAAGAAAGTTTCAGCTAAATTCATGAACCTAAAAAATATACGAGTGAGGTAACCCATAAACAAGAAGAAAAAACTCCACATGACACCGCTCAGCTCATTTGTGTTTTCTATCTTCCAATCTTCAGATATAAGTATATAACCTGGAGTAACCACAGAAGACATTAAAGGAAAAGAAGACCGTATGTGCAAAGAAGAAGCTCTACAGAGGGTTAAAGCAGGTTACAGATAATATGAAGGAATGAATGGGAAAAAAGAGAAGGGTAGTTGTTGAAGGAGGAGAAAGAACATTACAGAGGAAGAGAGGTAAATAAATAACATTAAAATGTTTGAAAACCATAAAAAATATACTGTGTTATATTTATCTAAAATCACAAGCTAGCCCAAAACTCTTTGATCCACAATACTGTTCTGCTTACAACTTGTTCTAGATATACACATATCATACACTATATATATGTATATAGTATATCACTTGGGGTGATAATGCCTCAACCAGGACCCACAGAATATCTAACAAAAGACATATTTCAAGGCATAGTAAAGTCCCTTTGGATTGTTCGTTATGGGAGCCCAAGGAACAATCCAAGTAACATAATCTATTGCTTTTACCCTTGGTTATCTCTTAAAACTTTAAGGTAAATCCCTATTGGTGAACACACTATACAGTTTGAGAACAGGACTTAGTGGAAGTGAGATAGATCTGTTTCAGAAGTCTTCTTCATGATAAACTTTAGAGAATGTAGTTTGTAATAAACAGCAATAAAGCAGAACACATAAATTACACACACACACACAATACACATATACAAACACACAAACGTGCACACACACACACACACACACACACACACACACACACACACACTGAGTCCTAACAAAACTGAAGGAGAAACTTAACAGGAAAAAGATAGCAGGAAAACAGGAAACAGAAAATTCCTTTTGTTCTTTTATAAATATTGTTACTGAATTCAAGAATATTAATGGCTGGGCAGTGGTGGCAGATGCTTTTAAACTCAGCATGTGGGAGGCAGAGGCAGGTGGATTTCTGAGTTCGAGGCCAGAGTCAGTTACTGGACAGCCAGGGCTATACAGAGAAACCCTGTCTTCAAAAATCAATACATATATATTAATGATGTGAACAATTTTCCATTGGAAATTTGCTACTTTTTTCTAACTAATAGTTCCCATTTATCTAAATTATTTTTAATCTCAGGGACTAAAATATAATTCCGTTTCATTATTCCACTTTTACCAGTAAAAAATTTATGTATAAAATATTAATCATGTACATTATAAATCAGTATATCATAAATCAGTAAATTGGTGTATTGTCAGTAAATGTACAAAAAAGTCTCAAAATTAATGTGATATTTTATTATACTCTGTATAGTATATTCTGGGTTAAGCTTGTTATAAAATAAGCAGCTAGTTAAAGGCTCCTTGTTCTCAATTATAACCCAGGCTTGACATCAAATATATTCAATGTAGTCAGGGCTTGTCTTCACTTATGCATGAAAATTGTCTCACAACCTATGTTTTCTCATGTGCATTCCACTAGAATACAGTTTCAATTTTTGAGTGGTATTATAGGTTTTGCACACAAGGATCTTTTCTAGATAAGTTTATATATGTTCATATACATTTTATATGCTTATGTATTAGACATAAGTTGGTCAGTTTAAAATATCTTTCCCAATCCAATTATAATAAATTACTACATTAAATTTGCTTCCAATATATTTTGACGATGCGATAATTTGAATGATAGCATTTCACACATGTTTATGTGTTTGAAGACTTGGTCACCAGTTAGTGGAACTCTTTTGGAAAGAGTTAGGAGGTACAGAGAACATGGTTTGCCGAATCTACTAAGCAGGACTCACATGGGCTCGCAGAGACTGAAGAACAAACAGGGGACTCTGCTTGGGTTTGCTTCAGTCCTCTGTAAATTTGATCATTAGCTTGGTGTTTTTGTGAAACTCCTAAAATTGGGAGCAGTTTTATCTCTCTCTTCTGCCTGCTCTTGAGAGTCATTTTTTTCCTATTGAGTTGACTAGTCCAGTCTCGATAATAGTGCTTTTGCCTTGTTTTACTTTATCTTGTTTTGTGTTGTTGGCTCTCTTGTCTTAGAGGTCTACTCTTCTGAAGAGAAAATGGAGGGTGAATGGATGTGGGGTAGAATGGAGTTAGTTGGGGAGTTGGAAGTAATGAAGTGAGGGGAAATTTTGATAGAGATAATCTATTATCAATAAAACGAACAGAGAATGAATATTATATATATTATATATACATTGTATTATATGTATTAGAGTAAAACAGTATATGAGAGATATTGCATTTTATGAATCATTTTGTTAAAAAACACAGCTATTTCCAAGTCTTTACTGTTGTTGGAATGCAGCAAGTCCCTTTGACATTTGAGCAATTCATAGGTACTCACTGAAGTATCTGTTGAGAGGCTCTGCCTGAGCCTGACCAATACAGATGTGGATGCTTGCAGCCAACCATTGAACTGAGAACAGGGACCCAGATGGAGGAGTTAAGGCAAGGACTAAAGGATATTACAAGGTTGATAAAGAAGTAAGTTAGTCACACATTCTCTTTGTTCAGGTATGTTTTATTATAGGAAGAAAATAATGAACACAAATATTGATTTGCCTTAAAAATCACACCCTATTAATCCACTCTTTTTGCAGAGTGGAAAGACAAGCTAAAAAATAATCAAAGTGCAGTAAAAAGAGAGATCTCATAGAATACCATCTATAGAAAAGACATTGGACAGTCAAATATGAAAAAATAATTCTTCTCCGTGAAGAAAATGAAATTTTAGAATTAAACATATAAAATTACAAATAATAAATTGCATTATTATAGATTGATTTTTTTAAATTAATTCAAGTAACTATATGTGACCAGAGAATTGAAAGATTTTGATGATATGTCTAGCAAAATATAATAAAATATCTGAAAAATAAGAAGGTAAGGTAAAATCTGAATGCCTTTGTCTTAAATATTTTTAAAGAGGAGATCCAAAGGATGAACTGCTTAGCTTGATATTTCTACTCAATTTCTTGCTGCACATACACACACACACACACACACACACAAAGTATAATCACATAAATAGGCAAACAGTGGATTTCTGCTGATTACACAAGCCTCTATACTGCAAGTATCTATGTACAGTTGACATTTTCATTTAATGACAAAAAAAATGAATTTATGTTGTAAGAAACCTATAACTGTGGCCAACAACCTGACACCAGTCAATTTGAGGAGAAAAACATTTAATCATTTATTTTTGTTTCTTGGTATGTATGAACACAATGTATCATGGGAGGGAAGTTGTGGGGGAGTGCATGGACTTCTCCCACTTCTGTGGAACAAGAAGAAGAAAGAAGAGGAGGAGGCAGAGGAGGAAGGAGAGAGGTGAGATTGGATTGTGGTCCTCAAGCTAGAGTCCTCCTTCTTTAAGTGAGGTTAGGCTTATTCTCAGCTAAGGAGAGCTCTGGACTACAAACGAGTCAATAGGGTGGATTTTACATCTGAGTCATTGCAATTTACAAGTTAATCCCCTTTACTAACAGCATTAATAAAAATATTTTCCTACAATTTCCAGGTTAATTTTATTTATGTAATTAGAATAATTTTACTTTTATACTTTTCAGAGCGATAATGTCTATTACCTCTTTTTTATTCTGAGGTGAAAATGTGTTGGTGTAATGTTACATGTGACATAGTTTCCATTATAGATGACATGACAAGCTACAATAAAAGTGATTTTCCAAGGCAAATGAGGATAAAACTGAAATGGACAAAAAGCTATCATTAGTATGAAATTTGAGCTAAAAATTTCATAATTAATGAGAAATAATGCATACTCATCAATATTGAATGATATAGTTTACAAATTAAACTGAATCTAAAGCAATTGTTTTATAATGCAGAGGACTTGATAATTTGTTTCACTTACTTCTGGAGTGGAGTAAGATGTTCAGTTATAGTAACTGAACATACAATAAGCTTTTTAGGAGCATAGTTTGCTTTTATTTCTTATTTCATTTGATTGTCAAAACTTGTCACCTTTCAAAATTATTTTCTGAGTTCATTAGTTCCCAAGAGCAAAAACTGAAATTGATGTCCTCCTATGAAGTATTTTTTGTGAGAAAGAAATGCTGAATTTTTATGTGTCTAATAACCACTGCAATTTTATTTATTTTTTTTATCTTGGGATCTTTTTTCTTTTTCCTTTTTTTAATTGGATTTTTTAAATTTTCTTTATTTACATTTCAAATGTTATCGCTTTCCCAGTTTCCCCCCAGAAACTCCATATCCCATGCCCCTTCCCCTGCTACTATGAGGGTGTTCACCCATTCACCCACCCACTCCTGTCTCCCCATCCCTGCATTCCCCTACACTGGAGCATCGAGCCTCTCTTCCCACTGATGCTGGACAAGACCATCCTCAGCTACAAATACAGCTGGAGCAATGGGTCTTTCCATGTGTACTCTTTGGTCGGTGGTTTAGTCCCTGGGAGCTCTGGGATGTCTGGTTGGATGATATTGTTCTTCCTATGGGATTGCAAACCTCTTCGGTTCCTTCATCCCTTTCTCTTTTTTATTTATTAGCTATTTGCTTTATTTACATTTCTAATGGTATCCCCTTTCTATGTTACCCCTCTGAAAATCCCCTATCCCATCCCCTCTCCTTCTATTCATCTCCCTCCCCACCCCAATTTCCTGGCTTGTATTCCTCTGTTCTGGGGAATTGAGCCTTTGCAGCACCAACGGTCTCTCCTCTCATTGATGTCTGAAATGGTCATCTTCTGCTACATATGTAGCGGGAGTCATGGGTCTCTCCATGTGTACTCTTTGGTTGGTGGTTTAGCCCTGGGAGCTCTGGGGGTACCAGTTGGTACATATTTTTGTTCCTCCAGCAGGGCTGCAAACCTCTTCAGCTCCTTGGGTCCTTTCTCAAGCTGTTCCACTGGAGACCCTATGCTCATTCTATTGGTTGGCTGTGAGACATGGGCATTTTGATCCACTTTCCATTAAGGACCCATATATCCACACTTTGGTCTTCCTTCTTCTTGAGCTTCATGTGGTCTGTGAGTTGTATCTTGGGTATTCCAAGTTTTGGGGCTAATATCTACTTATCAGTGACTGCATACTGTGTGTGTTCTTTTGTGACTGGGTTACCTCACTCAGGATGATAGTTTCCAGCTTCATTCAGTTGTTTAAGATTTTCATGAATTCATTGTTTTTAATAGCTGAGTAGTATTCCATTGTGTAAATGTACCACATTTTCTATATCCATTCTTCAGTTGAGGGACATCTAATTTATTTCCAGCTTCTGACTGTTATAAATAAGGCTGCTATGAACATAGTGGAGGATAGTATATCCTTATACTAGTCCTTATTACATGCTGGAGCATCTTCTGCATATATACCTAGGAGTTGTATAGCTGTGTCCTTAGGTAGTGCTATGTCCAATTTTCCGAGGAACCGCCAAACTAATTTCCACAGTGGTTTTACCGGCTTGCAATCCCACCAGCAATGGAGGAGTATTCCTCTTTCTCCACATCCTCTCCAGCGTTTGCTGTCCCCTGAGTTTTTGATCTTGGCCATTCTGACTGGCATGAGGTAGAATCTAAATGTATTTTTGATTTGCATTTCTTTGATGATTAAGGATGGTGAACATTTCTTTAGGTGTTTCTCAGCCATCCGGTATTCCTCTGTTGAGAATTCTTTGTTTAGCTCTGTAGTCCATTTTTAATACAAGTATTTGGTTCTGTGTAGTCTAACTTTTTGAGTTCTTTGTATATATTGGATATTAGCCCTCTATTGGATGAAGAATTGGGAAAAATCTTTTCCCAATCTGTTGGTTGCTGTTTTGTCCTATTGACAGTGTCCTTTGCCTTACAATAGCTTTGCAATTTTATGAGGTTCAATTTGTCAATTCTTGATCTTAGAGCATAAACTATCCATGTTCTATTTAGGAAATTTTCCCGTGTGCACATGTGCTCCAGGTTCTTCCCCACTTTCTCTTCTATTAGATTCAGTGTATCTGGTTTTATGTGGAGGTCCTTGATCCACTTGGACTTGAGATTTGTACAGGAAGATAAGAATAGATCAATTTGCATCCTTCTATATGTTGACTGCCAGTTGACCCAGCACCATTTATTGAACATTTGGATTTCCTCAGTATCTGTTGTTATGTCTCCCTTTTCATTTCTGATTTTACTGACTTGGATACTGTCTCTGTGCCCTCTGGTTAGTTTGGCTAAGGGTTTAATCTATCTTGTTGGTTTTTTTCAAAGAACCAGCTTCTGGTTTGGTTGATTCTTTGTATAGTTCGTTTTGTGTCTCCTTGCTTGATTTCAGCCCTGAGTTTGATTATTTCCTGTTATCTACTACTCTTGGGTGTATTTGCTTCTTTTAGTTCTAGAGTCTTCAGCTGTGCTGTTAAGCTGTTAGTGTATGCTTCTCCCAGTTTCTTTTTGGAGGCACTCAGAGCTAAGACTTTTCCTCTTTGCACTGATTTCATTGTGTCCCATAAGTTTGGTATGTCGTGCCTTTGTTTTCATTAAATTCTAAAAAGTCTTTAATGTCTTTCTTTATCTCTTCCTTGACCAAGTTATCTTTGAGTAGAATTTTGTTGAATTTCCATGTATATGTGGGCTTTCTATTGTTTTTGTTGTTGTTTTTTTCTTTCTGTGAGTAAATTGAATGAGAAATAGTTTTCACAGGCTCCTCTATTTGAATGCTTGATCTCTGGTTGATGGCACTGTTTGATGAGGTTGTAGACCTTTTATAAGATGCAGCCTTTCCAGAAGTATGTCATTAGGAGCTGGTTTTGAGAGTTTATAGCTCCCCACCTCTTTTTGCTTCCTTCAGACATGCCATGAATTCTCTGCCATTATGGACAACTCTCAGGAATGATAAGACACATAACCTCTTTCTGTGAGCTTTTTGCAGTCCTATGGTTTTGTCATTGCAATGGAAAAGTAATGAATACATCCTAAAACCATTAACTGTAGTCTGACTTTCAACCTCACCAAGTTAAAAGCTATACACATTCAATTCAGAGTAGAGCTCCTCAATATTTTCATAGTTCAGTAAAAATCTGTAAAATTATTTTTTGAATAATAATGTCTTTGAACTGGAGAGATAGCTCAGCTGTTAAAGGCTAGGCTCACAACCAAGAATATAAGAATGTCTAGAAATTTTCATATAGTGATAGCTTTCTATAGAGAGAGAAAGTAGTATGAGCACAGTAAAGATAAGGGAAGACAGATATAAATGATATATATCTAGGGGCTATAATTCTGATGTGGATATAATTCACATAAATAAAAGGAATAGAGGAAAGAGGGGAAGAGAGCTAAACTGGGAAAATGATTTACACGTGTTGGGTTTCAAGAATTGCATCTCGCTCTTAATGATTGTTAATTGATTTCACTTAAAGAATTCTCAAATAGAAAAATTAGACCAATAAACTAATCATTTATAAAGTACCCTTTGCTGTGGATTTAGTTGAAAATATCCTAAATTTCGTAGGCAAATGTTATCTAGGATATAGTATATTTCTCAACTGTCATTTTACAGTTTGACATTGATTTTTTTCAAATAGAAAAAATATAAAAGAATTATTAAAAAGGAAGCTATGCAAAGAAATGGCATACCCCATTGTGACTTGTGAAACTGGGTAGATATCAAAATATTTTATTATTTCTCATTATTTATCTTAACTTTCCTTTGGAAAAATTATAGAAGTACTTGGAATCTCAATTCCCTCAATAATCTTGAATAAACAGTGAAGTTTATCACTCTGGCTGTGAGTCTCAGGGACTGAAGATAATGAAGGTAAGGTGGTAAACCTGAAAAAGGACACACAGACATCCTGGCATTTGTTTTACAAATGTAGTCCATGTATCACATAGCAATTTTCTGCAGCAAAAATAAAACATGGGAATCTGTAGATAGGGGGTCAGATAAGTCAAACAAAGTTAAAATAGTGCTGGATTACATTTGGGAGAAACAAGGGTGACTCTGGTAGTAATCAGAGCTCAATGTTCACTGACATGTGAGATCACTGTTGGGCAAAAAGTGGTATGAGGAATGAGGTTTAGTAATGTCTCATTTGGCCCAAAGTTGGTTCCCGATAGGGTAACCAGTAAATATCAGTTAAAGAATATTAAGTAATGGATAAATATGTTCCACTCTGGATATTACTAGGATACATGAGATGTTACAATAAAGAATCTGAAGAAATAATGTTAATTTACTTCTAAAACCAAATTGCTATAGTTGCTGGAGTTGTGATAGTTCAGTCAATGGATGAACATTAAAAAAGTATGTGAACATATATAACAGAGTCAAACAAGGAATTTTAATAAACTCCCACATAAATTCTGGTAAACATGGTGGTGAACAGATATGATAAATACAGATTACATAAATGTATAATAATTTGAAGTCATAAAAATAGAAATTTGTGTCTTGTGAAACTGGGTAGATAGCTCAATTTGGAAAGTGCCTGTTTTGCAAACAGAAGAACCTGTAGTAACATGCCTAGAACTACATAAAATCTTTAGAACATTTAATCCCAGCACTGTAGTCTGGCAAGACAGAGATAGGAATATTATTGAAACTCATAAACAGTCTAGCCTAGACTAATCGATGTCCATTGATGATGTCCATTTTCATTGAGAAATAAAGAACAGAAAGAAAGCTCTTGAGGAAGATACCTGAAGTCTACCCACTTAACATACACACAGGCACATGAACACATACTATACATACAAAACCACATACAAATGCACACGAATGCACACACACACACACAATGGGGGGGAAGGCATCTCTGTGTTAGTATATGTACATTTATCTCCTTGCTATATCACTTAATTATGGTACAATGTATATAATTTTATGAGGGACACATGGATTGTTTTATATACTATACCATATCCTACATGCAACTCCATATACAACATACTATGATGAAATTAGAAGCTAATAATGCAGGATTTTTAAAATATCTGTTTACTAAAAAAATCCATATGACCTAGTAAACCTACTCACTGAAGATAAATGAAAAGATATGGCTATACAAACAGACATACAATACCAAACACTATATGTTAAATTTTGTGAGCAAAAGTAGAAGTAATACAAATATTCATCATTTGATGAATACACAGAGGGTTCATATCTACACAATGTAATATTATTAAACAATAAAATGGAAGTAACATGGGAACATTATGTCATGTGGTTTTGGATGTATAGTATGTGTTCAACCACTGAACGTATCTCTAGGAGTATCTAAAATTTAGTTAACACACTCAAGGCTTTTTTCTCTGCAGTCATAGAATGATGCAAATAAAAAATCTAATAATATTTATAAAATCTAGAAAGTAGGTCTGGAGACATTAGTAAGTAAAATACGTGTCATATAATCATGAATACCCGAGTTCTATCCCCAAAACCTGAATAAAAATATATATAAAAATTTAAAATGGCTAGGTGAGCAGTGTACCTGTAAACTCAGAACTGAGAAAGTAAAGACAGGAAGAGCCCTGAGGTTTGCTTGCCAAATGATCTAGCCACATTAGTGAGCTTCAGGTTTTTGGGAAAACCTTGTTTTACAAACTAAGGTATAGAGTGAATGAGAAAGACATTTAAAATATAGATCTCTGGCTATCTCATGTACATGTACTCGAATGTGCATCCTCTTACACATGCATATATTTACACAGAAACACAAACAAACAAAGATCATTTTTTTTAAATGAATAACTAAGACACTGTTGTTTTGTGTTCCTCATCCAAACATCAGGTGGTCTCACTGGGCAAAGAATCCAGTCAGGAGTTGCCACACAGTGAAAATATTATTTATTTGTGGTTACTAACTCTTGTGAATCATTTCTTTTCATAGATGCTGAACTAGGGGTCCTCAGATGCTATTTAATGTTTCATGTACTTGCAAAGTTTTTTTTTCTCTGTGTTCATATATGCAGAGATAATGTCAATATTGCAATAGCATTTTCCTTGGCATTTAAATTGGTGAAAACTCTAAATTTGTATAGATGGAGGAAGAAGAGACATGAAGTAGCGCTTTTGTGTGAAGAGTGTAATTATATAGAACAATCAAGAATGAATTTTAGCCGGGCGGTGGTGGCGCACGCCTTTGATCCCAGCACTTGGGAGGCAGAGGCAGGAGGATTTCTGAGTTCGAGGCCAGCCTGGTCTACAAAGTGAGTTCCAGGACAGCCAGGGCTACACAGAGAAACCCTGTCTCGAAAAACCAAAAAAAAAAAAAAAAAAAAAAAAGAGAATGAATTTTAAAAGATGTATAAGATAATATATTGGAATTATAAAACAATGCAACTATAAAACATTATTGATTTCCACAGGACAAATCAGAAACTTACAGATTGTAAAAAAATCTTTACTAACCCCACATCTGATAGAGGGCTAATATCCAAAATATATAAAGAACTCAAGAAACTAAACTCAAAAAAAAAAAAAAAAACCAACAACAACAAAAACCCCAACAACTCAATCAAAAAGTACGGTGTAAAACTAAACATAGCATTCACAACAGAGAAATTTCAAATGGCCAAGAAGTGCTTAAAGATATGTTCAAAATTCTTAGTCATCAAAATGCAAATCAAAAAGACCCTGAGGTTCCACCTTACATCAATCAGAATGGGTAAGATTAAAACAAAACAAAACAAAACAAAAAAAAACCAAAAAAAACTCAGGTTAAAGCACATGTTGGATGTGGAGAAAGAGGTACGTTCCTCCATTGCTGGTGGAATTGCAAACTGGTACAACCACACTGGAAATCAATCTGGAATTTCCTCAGAAAATTGGAAATAGATCTACCTGAGGACCCAGCTATACTACTCTTAGGCATATACCCAAAAGATGCTACACCAGGTCACAGGGGCATATGCTCCACTATGTTCATAGAATCCTTATTTGTGATAGTGAGAAGCTGGAAGCAAACCAGATGTCCCATAACAGAAGAATGGATACAGAAAATATGGTTCATTTACACAATGGAATACTACTCAGCTATTAAGAATGAGTTTTTCAGGCAAATGAATGGAAGTAGAAAATATCATCCTGAGGTAACTCAGACCTAAAAGGATAATCTGATATATACTACCTAATAAGTGTATATTAGCAAAAAAAAAAAAAGTACAAAATACCTAGGATACAATCCACAGAATCCAAGAAGTTTAATAAGCAGAAGGACCCAAGTGAGGATGTTTCAATCCCATTTGGGAGGGAGAAGAAAGTCATCACAGGGGGCAATCACAGGGAGCAGAATGAGTGAGAGACTTGGCTGGGCAAAGAGAAAATGAGGGGAAAATGGTAACATTATCAGATATTGGGGAGGGGACAGGACTGAAGTCCTTAGAGTCAGCAAAAAAGAATGGAAATGGGCAACCTCAGGAGGTGGGAGGTAGGGGGACCCTCTAGAATGTACCAGAGACCTGGGAGGTGAGAAACTTTCAGTACTGAAAGGGAGGTACCCTAGATGAAATGCCCAACAGTGGGGAGAGGGAATTTGTGAGTCCACCTCCTATAGAAAGACATCTCAAGTGGAGGGATAGGGTTGGTATATAACAGACAAAAACACTGATCCAGAATTTTTCTTGTCTAAAAGAAATTCAGGGACAAAAAACAGAGAAGATATTGAGGAAAAAGAAGGCCAGTGACTGACCCAACTTGGGATCCATTTCAAGGGGAGACTATAAGACTTGACACTATTACTGATGCTATGGTGTGCTTATAGAGGGGGGGCCTAGCATGACTGTTCTCTAAGAGGCCCAACAAGCAGTTGACTGAGACAGATGCAGATACTTATACCCAACTTATACTCCAATGGACTGAAATTGGGGAGCCCTGTTGTTGAATTAGTGAAAGATCTGGAAAAAAATTGAGGAGAAGAGCAACCCCATAGGAAAACCTACAGTCTCAAATAATCTGGAACCCTGAGATCTCTAAAACACTGAGCCACCAACCAGGCAGCATACACCAACTGAGTTGAGATCCCAGACACATGTACAGCAGAGGACTGCCTGGTCTAGCCTCAGTGAGAGAATATGAACCTATCCCAGAGAGCCTAGAAACCCCATGGGGTAGGGAAGCCTGGCAGGGTGGTGTGGGTGGGGGGAACATCCTTCTGTAGATGGGGGAGGAGGAATGGGGTGAGGAACTGTCAGAGGGTGGGCCAGGAGAGGGAAAACGACTGGAGTGTAAAAAATGATTAAAGATAATTTTTTAAAAAAGGAAAAAAGTTGCTTACAATTTTGTCAATAATGAAAATGCAACAGCTAGGTATTAGTGAAAATTAACCTATCTTGTAATTTTGGGTTTAAATATGTAACTATGAATTGAGATACTCACAGCATGTATTAACATGGTTGAAAACATTAAAACTTCCCCACAATCTGGAAACAACACCCAAATACAACACTCCCCAAATTTATGTGTCCATAAAGTGTGAATCTATTATTCTGGGAAGCCATTCTAACACAGAAGTATCTTTTTCCTCAAAAAATATTGACATAAATTACTCAACCAAAATAAGTATGGATGGTAGGATTATCATCAATATATTTCTAACTTCAGAGTCATTCTTCTGTAATGTCAGGGGTTATTCTTAATATTTTTGTTTTATTTATATTTTTTCTCATACTATATCTTATCATGTTCTTTTTCCCTTCCCTCTCTGTCCATATCCTCACTTTCTTCCTATACAACCAACTTCATATTCTTCCCCTTGCTATCTCAGAAAACAGAACAAGAACAAAACAAAAACACTTAAAACAATCAAATAAAAAGACAATATAATAAAAAAAATACCCACATAAGGACAAAAAAAAGTATACACAAAATTCTGTAGGTCAATTTGTATTGGCCAAATGGTCATGTGGCCTGCTCTGAAGTACAATTGTTATACCCACTGACACTACATTGGAGAAAACTGATATTCTCTTTCCCCTGCAAGAATAAGTTGCAAATGGCTTCTTGGTTGGTGGTGGAACTCAGTGTATACTCTACTTTCTTAATGCTGCTGTTTCATTTTTGTGGTTTGTACCTGTGTAGGTATTGTACATGTTGTTACAGTTTCTGTGAGTTTATATGTGTATTAGTCTTCTTTTCTGTGGAAGATGATATTTTACCACCATACACTATTATAGTCTTCCTACCTCTTTTTCCACATAGATTTTTGAAAGGGATATAAAGACATACCATTTACAGATGAGTGATCCAAGGTCTCTCACATGGCCCTGTTACCAAGATAGCTACAATTTATTGCAAGAAGTATTCAGTAATGAGTGTTCAGTAATACTTTGATCTATAAATTTATAATTTCATTTTTCATAATGGCTGAATAATATTCCATTGTGTAAATGTACCTCAATTTCATTATCAATTCTTCAGATTTGTGATTTTTGACTTAGACCAAGCCCTACATTGTGTGGTTTAAAGAGAGTAGTTATAAGGTTTGAGTCACAAAAAAAAAAAAAAAAAGAGGAGATAGATTAGAAGGAAAGACTGAAAATCAACAAGATAGATAAGCCCTTAGCCAGACTAACCAGAGGGCACAGAGATAGTATCCAAATTAATAAAATCAGAAACGAAAAGGGAGAGATAACAACAGAAACTGAGGAAATTCAAAAAATCATCAGATCCTACTACAAAAACCTGTATTCAACACAACTAGAAAATCTTGAGGAAATGGACAATTTCCTTGACAGATACCAAGTACCAAAATTAAATCAGGATCAAATAGACCATCTAAACCGTCCTATAACCCCTGAAGAAATAGAAGTTGTCATTGGAAGTCTTCCAACCAAAAAAAGCACAGGTCCAGATGGTTTTAGTGCAGAATTCTATCAGACCTTCAAAGAAGACCTAACACCAATACTCTTCAAACTGTTCCACAAAATAGAAACAGAAGGAACACTACCCAACTCGTTCTATGAAGCCACAATTACACTAATACCAAAAGCACACAAAGATCCGACAAAGAAAGAGAATCTCAGGCCAATCTCTCTTATGAATATCGATGCAAAAATACTCAATAAAATTCTTGCCAACCGAATCCAAGAACACATCAAAACGATCATTCACCACGATCAAGTAGGCTTCATCCCAGGGATGCAGGGATGGTTCAATATAAGGAAATCCATCAATGTAATCCACTACATAAACAATCTCAAAGAAAAAAACCACATGGTCATCTCATTAGATGCTGAGAAAGCATTTGACAAAATTCAGCATCCTTTCATGCTAAAGGTCTTGGAAAGATCAGGAATTCAAGGCCCATATCTAAACATAGTAAAAGCAATTTACAGCAAACCAGTAGCCAGCATCAATCTAAACGGAGAGAAACTTGAAGCAATCCCACTAAAATCAGGGACTAGACAAGGCTGCCCTCTCTCTCCATATCTTTTCAATATAGTACTTGAAGTTCTAGCTAGAGCAATTAGACAAGAAAAAGAGGTCAAAGGGATACAAATTGGAAAGGAAGAAGTCAAACTATCACTATTTGCAGACGATATGATAGTATACATAAGCGACCCAAAGAACTCCACCAGAGAACTCCTACAGCTGATAAACGACTTCAGCAAAGTGGCCGGATATAAAATCAACTCAAGCAAGTCAGAAGCCTTCCTATACTCAAAGGATAAGCAGGCTGAGAAAGAAGTAAGAGAAATAATACCCTTTACGATAGAAGGAAAGACTGAATGGGCAAAACAGAACTAGGGGGACCTTGAGTCTGGCAACACTAGGGGGATTGAAATGATTGAAATGAGTGCAGTCTTGTATAATCTCTTTCAAGACATAATTTTTATTTTCTAAAACCCTTTCATTGCTGTCTTAGTCTGAACAATTATAGTGGAACAATAAAAATGATATTCATGCTTTCAAGTTCTGAATATTCAGTGTGTTTTGTGGTGTTGACATACTCAATTGTCCCAAATACAGAAAGAAATAAGAAAAATGATGGATCATGTATGAGAAAATGCAGGGTTTTCTGTGTATATAAAAAATTCTTGAAGTTAACAGTTTAAGAGTATAGTAAAGTTGGGGAGAATATGCCTGATAGTCTCTGACTCAAAATTCTAAAAGTCATAGCCCACAAACATATGTAAGTACACACTGAGAAAAGTATTTTTAAACATTTAGGTTTTTGTAACACAAGTCCAGAAAGAAGTGATAGAAATTAATAAAGTACATGAGACTAAACTAAATACTCTTCAAAATATTTTAATATAAATTACATTTATCATTTTGCATGCAATAAATGTCTTTGTGTAGGGAGCTAAACATCATAAATAAGTGAGCTAATGGATTCATCTTAGTCCCAAGCAAAGGCAAATTACATAAACATCTGATCTAAAGTATTTAAGAATTTATCATCCATCATTTTTTTTTTATTTTCTAAATTTTTTTCTTTACATTCCAAATGATTTCCCCTTTCCCGTTTCCTCCCTCTCCGAAAGTCCCATAAGCCCCCTTCCCTCCCTCTTTTCCCCATTCAACCCCCTCTTGCTACTCTGTCCTGGTATTCCCCTACATCCAGTCTTTCCAGGACCAGGGGCCTCTCCTTCCATCTTCTTGGAAATCTGTTGATATGTGAATTGTGTCTTGGGTATTCCGAGATTCTGGGTTAATATCCCCTTATCAGTGACTGCATACCATGTGTGTTCTTTTGTGATTGGATTACCTCACTAAGAATGATATTTTCCAGTTGTGACCATTTGCCTAGACATTTCGTGAATTCATTGTTTTTAATTGCAGAGTAGTATTCCATTGTGTAAATATACCAAATCTTCTGAATCCATTCCTCCGTTGAGGGACATCTAGGTTCTTTCCAGCTTCTGGCTATTATAAATAAGGCTGCTATGAACATAGTGGAGCATGTGTCCTTATTGCATGCAGGGGAAGCCTCTGGGTATATGCCAGGAGTGGTATAGCAGGATCTTCCAGGAGTGTCATGCCCAGTTTTCTGAGGAACCGCCAGACTGCTTTCCAGAGTGGTTGTTTCAACAAATGGTGCTGGTTCAACTGGAGGTCAACATGCAGAAGAATGCAAATTGATCCATTCTTATCTCCTTGCACTAAGCTCAATTCCAAGTGGATCAAGCACCTCCACATAAAACGAGATACACTGAAACGAATAGAAAGGAAAATAGGGAAGAACCTTGAACATATAGGCACAGGGGAGAATTTCCTGAACAGAACTCCAATAGATTATGCTCTAAGATCAAGAATTGACAAGTGGGACCTCATAAAATTACAAAGTCTCTGTAAGCAAAGGACACTCTCAAAAGTACAAAGCAGCAACCAACAAACTGGGAAATGATCTTTACCAACCCTACATCTGACAGAGGGCTAATATCCAATATATACAAAGAACTCAAGAAGTTAGACTCCAGAGAGGCAAGTAACCCTATTAAAAAATGGGGTGCAGAGCTAAACAAAGAGTTCTCACCTGAAGAATATCTAATGGCTGAGAAGCACCTAAAGAAGTGTTCAACATCCTTAGTCATTAGGGAAATGCAAATCAAAACAACCCTGAGATTCCACATCACACCAGTCAGAATGGCTAAGATCAAAAACACAGGAGACAGCAGTTGTTGAAGAGGATGTGGAAAAATAGGAACACTCCTCCACTGCTGGTGGGATTGCAAGCTGGTACATCCATTATTTTTAAATGTGCTGAATATGTCATCCTAGTAAAAGAGCAAAACTTCAGATAAATCTGACAGTATGGGTACAAGACATAGGTGAATGCTGGGTTGCATTGCATAGTGTCTATGTGTAATAATTAGAGATCTTCTTCCAAGAAAATTGGACTCTCTGGTCATGCATGATTAATGGAACACAAAACACTGGCCATGTCATTATATAGGAAGATATTTCTGATATCAGTTTCCAACATTGGAAATTGTATATGTGTTGTGCAACTTCATATATCCTATATACTAATCTAATCCAGTTCCTCTGGCCACCACGGCCACCTGCATGTCTATGTACATGCCCACCAAACCATATAGACTTAGCTACCCAAAAAGATACACATATATAAAGTTAATCTCAAAAAAAGCTAATAAAATGAAATGTTTTTTAATGAAATTGAACTATAAATCTATCTGTATTGAAATAAAAGTATGACAGAAATTAATAAACTTTATGGTTGATTGGTTACACTCATACTCATCCACCATTTAAATTAGTGAATCAACCTCTTACTTGTTTATTTCTAACACTGAAATACTTAAATTGTCTAAGTAAATCATCTGGCTAATATATCAGGATTCAGTGAACTTGTTTAACAATTACATAAATTTCCCAACATAATATCAAAATTTTCAGGACTATTACTTTCTCCTTTCTTGAAAATTTACCATGGCTAGATTGAAACATAGCTATCACTTTTAATTTTTCAGTATGATTGCAAAAATTATTTTGAACATCTTTTTTACTCATCACTTTGTTTTTATCTTATCCTATTACTCTATAAACTCATTTAGATTTTTGTCATAACTTTGAATACTTATATTGGTCTCAAAATTATCAGAAAATAGGATGTGGATCCATCAATTTTGGAGTAGTGCAAAAATAATGAAAATACTGGAAATAGAACAATAATTGCAAGATAAATGTGGACAAAAATCAATGAAAGTTAAATTGCATCTCATCAATTTTGATACTTTAGACTTAGGTTATTATTGCCTCTTTAAAAATATAATCATGAGTTGGGACCACCAGGCTCAGAGACAGACAGGCATAATATCGCTTGGGTCTCAGGCAGTTTGTGTGTAACCTGCTCCAAGAGCTGGGCAGATCTGCAGTAAACAGCACGCCAACTCTGCTGTGGGACTTCTGCCTTGCAGAGGGACCCCTGCATTGGGCGGGAGCCTACCAGCTTCCCTTTGGTGTCCTCTGTTCCTGGATCGACCACACTGAGGAGACAGGTAGCCAGGTTCCTCCCAATATAACAATGATTGGGACACGGCCTGTTGGGGCTTCAATCTGCTCCCAAGAGCAGGACAGCAGTGTGGTCCTCTGGGCGCCAGCTCTGCTGTGAGCCATCCCCCCTGCAGGGTGACCTACTCCACCGAGAGAGTGCAGAGTGCACTCCTCCATTATTGTTCCAGCACCAGGGCAGCTGGAACCCCCAGGCTCAGAGACAGACAGGCATAATATCGCTTGGGTCTCAGGCAGCTTGTGTGTACCCTGCTCCCAAGAGCTGGGCAGGTCTGCAGTAACCGACGTGCCAGCCCTGCTGTGAGACTTCTGCCCTGCAGAGGGACGCCCCATCTCACTCCCCCCTCTGGGAGAGATCACACACCCCTGCACAGGGCAGGAGCCTACCAGCCTCCCTTTGGCGACCTCTGCTCCAGGAATCCACTACGCTGAGCCTTTGGATGTGCAGGGACTCCCCAATATAACATCACTTGGGGCAAGGCATGTCAGGGCTCCAAAGTCATTCAGGAGCAGAGCAGGCCCCAGAAATTGGTGCCAGGGGAATCCCGGTAATACAGGGGGGCCAGAAATAGCTTTGCAGGCTCACAGGAGGTCCAACCAACAGCCAGTGACAGCAGGACCAACTAACACCAGAGGGAACCAGATGGCAAAAGGCAAACGTAGGAACGTTACTAACAGAAATCAAAGTAATATGGCAACATCCGAACCCAACTCTCCAACAGCAGCAAGTCCTGGATACCCCACCACACCCGAAAGACAAGATCTGGATTTAAAATCACTTCTCATGATGCTATTAGAGGATCACAAGAAGGACACAAATAAATCTAATAAAGAATTACAAGAGACCATAAATCAACGGTTAGAAGCCCTTACAAAGAAAACACAAAAATCGCTTAGAGAAATGCAGGAGAACATGGATCAACAGATGGAGGCCCACAAGGAGACAAGACAAAAATCGCTTAAAGAAATGAATCAACGGGTAGATGCACTTTGAAAGGAATCACAAAAATTGCATAAAGAAATGCAGAAGAATATGGTTCAACAGACGGATGCCCATAGGAAGGCAACACAAAAATTGCTTAAATCAACGGATAGATGCCCTTACAAAGGAAACACGAGAACTGCTTGAAGAAATGCAGGAGACGATGGATCAACAGATGGAATCCCATGAGGAGGAAACACAAAAATCGCTTAGAGAAATACAGAAGAACTTGGGTCAACAGGCAGAAATCCTGAAATAGGAAACGCAAAAATACCTTAAAGAAATACAGGAAAATACAAACAAACAAGTGAAGCATCTCAGCAAATCCATCCAGGATCTAAAAAAGGAAGTAGAAACAACTAAGAAATCACAAAGGGAGATAACTTTGCAGATAGAAAACCTTGGGAAGAAATCAGGAGTCATACACGCAAACATCAACAATAGAATACAAGAGATGGAAGAAAGAATCTCAGGTGCTGTAGATACCATAGAAAGCATCAACTCAACATGCAAAGAAAATGCAAAATGCAAAAAACGTGTAACCCAAATCATCCAGGATATCTAGGACACAATGCGAAGACCAAACCTAAGGATTATAGGTATAGATGAGAGTGAAGATTTGCAACTTAAAGGGCAAGTAAACATCTTCAACAAAATTATGGAGGAAAACTTCTTTAACCTAAAGAGAGAGATGCCGATGAATGTACAAGAAGCAGTAAGAGAAAAGGGCCAAGTGCAAGACAAAGGAAGACCTATCTGAATCACATCAGATTTCTCACCAGAGACTATGAAAGCCAGAAGATCCTGGGCAGATCTCATGCAGACACTAAGAGAGCACAAATGCCAGCCTAGACTACTATATCCAGCAAAACTCTCAATCACCACAGATGGAGAGTCTAAGATATTCCATGATAAAACCAAATTTTCACAATATCTTTCCACAAACCCAACCCTGCAAAGGATAATAGGTGGAAACCGCCAATACAGGGAGAGAAACAACACCCTGGAAAAAAATGAGATAGTAACCTTCTTGCTTCAAACCCAAAAGTAGATAACCACTCAAACATAAATATAGTGGCAAGAATGGCAGGTGGCAATAATCACTATGCCTTAATCTCTCTTAATATCAATGGTCTCAATTCCCCAATAAAAAGACATAGACTAACAGACTGGATACATAAACAGGACCCAGCATTTTGCTGCATGCAGGAAATGCACCTCAGTGTCAAAGACAAACACTACCTCAGAGTAAAAGGCTGGAAAACAATTTTACAAGCAAATGGCCCCAAGAAACAAGGTGGAGTAGCCATCCTAATATCAGATGAAATTGATTTTCAACCTAAAGTCATCAAAAAACACACAGAAGGACACTGCATAATGATTAAGGGAAAAATCCACGAAGAAGAACGCTCAATTCTGAATATCTATGCTCCAAATGCAAGGGCACCCTCATTCGTAAAAGAAACCAACACCCCGCTCTCTGAAATGGATCGTTCAGGAAAGCAGAAACTAAAGAGGGACACAGTGAATGTAATTGAAGCCTTTGACCAAATGGAACTAACAGATATATATATATATATATATATATATATATATATATATATATATATATATATATATATAACATTTCATCCTAGAGCTAAAGAATACACCTTCTTCTCAGCACCTCATGGTACCTTCTCCAAAACTGACCATATAATTGGTCACAAATCAGACCTCAACAGATATAAGAAGATAGAACTAATCCCATGCCTCCTATAAGATCACTATGGAATAAGGGTGGTCTTCAATGGCAACATAAACAACAGAAAACCCACATACACATGGAGGCTGAACAATGCTCTACTCAATGATAACTTGGTCAAGGTGGAAATAAAGAAAGAAATCAAAGACTTTTTGAAATTTAATGAAAATGAAGGCACAACATAACCTAATTTATGGGACACAATGAAAGCAGTGCTAAGAGGAAAATTCATAGCCCTGAGTGCCACCAAAAAGAAACGGGAGACAGCATACACTAACAGCTTAATGGCACACCTGAAAGCCCTGGAACAAAAAGAAGCAAATACACCAAAGAGGAGTAGAAGGCAGGAATTCATCAAACTCAGGACTGAAATCCATCAAGTAGAGACAAAATAAAACCATACAAAGAATCAACAAAATGAGGAGTTGGTTCTTTGAGAAAATCAACAAGATAGATAAGCCCTTAGCCAGACTAACCAGAGGGCACAGAGACAGTATCCAAATTAATAAAATCAGAAACAAAAAGGGAGAGATAACAACAGAAACTGAGGAAATTCAAAAAATCATCAGATCCTACTACAAAAACCTGTATTCAACACAACTAGAAAATCTCGAGGAAATGGACAATTTCCTTGACAGATTCCAAATACCAAAATTAAATCAGGATTAAATAGACCATCTAAACCACCTTATAACCCCTGAAGAAATAGAAGTTGTCATTGGAAGTCTTCCAACCAAAAAAAGCACAGGTCCAGATGGTTTTAGTGCAGAATTCTATCAGACCTTCAAAGAAGACCTAACACCAATACTCTGCAAACTATTCCAAAAAATAGAAACAGAAGGAACACAACCCAACTAATTCTGTGATGCCACAATTACGCTAATACCAAAACCACACAAAGATCCGACAAAGAAAGAGAATCTCTGACCAATCTCTCTTGTGAATATTGATGCAAAAATACTCAATAAAATTCTTGCCAACCGAATCCAAGAACACATCAACAGGATCATTCAACACGATCAAGTAGGCTTCATCCCAGGGATGCAGGGATGGTTCAATATAAGGAAATCCATCAATGTAATCCACTATATAAACAATCTCAAAGAAAAAAACCACATGGTCATCTCATTAGATCCTGAGAAAGCATTTGACAAAATTCAGCATCCTTTCATGCTAAAGGTCTTGGAAAGATCAGGAATTCAAGGCCCATAGCTAAACAAGGTAAAAGCAATTTACAGCAAACCAGTAGCCAGCATCAATCTAAATGGAGAGAAACTTGAAGCAATCCCACTAAAATCAGGGACTAGACAAGGCTGCCCTCTCTCTCTCCATATCTTTTCAATATAGTACTTGAAGTTCTAGCTAGAGCAATTAGACAACAAAAAGATGTCAAAGGGATACAAATTGGAAAGGAAGAAGTCAAACTATCACTATTTGCAGACGATATGATAGTATACTTAAGCGACCCAAAGAACTCCACCAGAGAACTCCTACAGCTGATAAACGACTTCAGCAAAGTGGCCGGATATAAAATCAACTCAAGCAAGTCAGTAGCCTTCCTATACTCAAAGGATAAGCAGGCTGAGAAAGAAGTAAGAGAAATGATACCCTTCACGATAGCCACAAACCATATAAAGTACCTCTAGAGCTGGAGTTAAAGGGAGTTGTGAAGTATCCTTTATGATTGTTGAGAACTAAACTGGTCCTCAGCCAAAGCAAAAAGTAAATTTAATCACTTGACTCATTTCCCAAGTCTACTCCTGTACTCATGCAGAGGGCTATGGACTCCATTTTGAATGTTTGCAAAGACATATATTATGGGATTTTAAAATCATAATATTGTGACATAACCAGAAAAAATAGATAATTGTTACTGGGATCTCTGTAATATTTCTGTTCTCATTTAGGACATACCACTCCCATGAAATAATTAGTACCCCTGTCTGATTTATATAGAGTAAACACAGATGTCCATTTTTACTATGGTAATCCTACCTGTCCATGTGAATGGGAGATCTGTCCATCTTATGATATTTTCTTCGGTTTACTTCTTCAAAGACTTGAAGTTCTTGTCGTGCAGATCTTTAACTTGCTTGGTTAGAGTTATATTAATATATTTTATATACTTGTGGCTATTGCTAAGGGTGTTGTTTTCCTGACTTCTTGCTAAGCCTGTTCGTTGTTTGTTTAAAGGAGGGCTACTGATTTTTTTCTTTTTAGTTAAGTTTGTATCAAGTCACATTGTTGAAGGTGTTTATCACCTGTGGGAGTTCTCTGGTACAATTTTTGGTGTCACTTTTGCACACCATCATATTATCTGTGAGTAGTAATAATTTGACTTCTTTTCCAGTTTGTATCCCACTTATCTCTTGTAATTGTCTGATTGCTCTTGGTAGAACTTCAAGTATTATATTGAAGAGATTCAGAGAGAGTGGACAGTCTTATCTTATCAATGGTTTTAATGGAATTGCTTTAAGTTTCTCTCCATTGATGTCGGTTATTGACTTGCTGTATATTCCTTTTATTGTGTTTCGGTGTGTACCTTGTAGCTCTGATCTCTCAAAGACTTTTAACATGAAAGAGTGTTGGAATCTGTCAAAGGCTTTTCCAGCTTCAATTAAGATGATCATGTGTTTTTATTTTTCTTTCAGTTTGTTTATATAGCATATTTCATTGGTGTGTTTTCATATATTGAACCAACCAAATGTCAACAGAGAGCTAATACCCAAAATATACAAAGAACTTAAGAAGTCAGACATCAACAAACCAAATACCCAATTTATAAATGGGAAATAGAACTTAACACAGAATTCTCAACAGAGGAATCTTGAATGGACTAAAGGCACTTAAAGAAATGTTCAATGTCCTTAGACATTTGGGAAATGCAAGTCAAAACAACTCTAAGATTCCACCTTACACCCATCAGAATGACTAAGATCAAAAGCACAAGCAATGTCACATGATGGCCAGGATATGGAGCAAGGGGAACACTCCTTTTGGCAGTTTCTCAGAAAACTCAGAAAGACACCCCGATAACACTCCCATGCATATACCCAAAATATGGTCCACCATATGCCAAGACAGTTGCTCTACTATATTCATAGCAGCTTTATTTGTAATAGCCAGAAACTGCAAACAATGCAGATGTCCCTCAATTTGTTTCATTTACACATGGAATTTGTTTATAATTGGTTTATCCATGTTAATATATATTGTAAAGAATTATGAACACTTGGTCACATGTAAAATAGAGGTCCGCAAAACAACAATGACTGCAATTTAGAGAACCTTCTTTCATGGCTATAACTGATATTCTTATATTTTTTGGTTGTCAGTCTAGCTTTTAACAGCTAATTCATCTTTCCAGTCCTATAATTAATATTCTATATAGATTATTGTGGCTTCCTAAGGAAGCATACTCATAAGAAAATTGTTTTTGCACATTTATGACGAGGATTACATCACACAAAGTACTTATGATACAATAGCGTATTTGAAAAAAATTTATAATATGAAATTTACCCTATGTAACCATTCTGACATTTTGGGAGATGGTCTTTAGTACATATATTAATTATTCTACATGAAGTCAATAATACATAAAAGTTTACTTTATCAGTACAGAAAAAAAAATGATAAACAGCATTATTCTTCAATTGAAATTGGTGACATTACACATTACAACAGATATCTATAGAATATTTTTCAAAAATAGCAAAGAATTCTACTAGGCTGTCCATAAAAGCTTCACTCCAAAATATACCAAATCCTTGGACACAAAGCAATTCTTACCAAATTCAGACAAATTGAAAGAGTTTTTCACAGCCTTTCAGAAAACAAGGCAATAAAGATGAAACTACATCTTTTATCCTACATATTGAGGAAATGTGACATTTTGGGCACTGATAATTCCAAAATTAAAATCTATTTTTTTGAAAACTGCTTTTAAAATGCCATATATAATCTAGTATGAAATATTCTGAAAAATATTAGTAATGTAAAAATAAACAAGCACATATTTCATGAGTGTGAGAATTTATTTTTACTTTCACTAAAAGATAGGTATATGCTTGGCAGAAATTTATTTTTTTAAAGAAATTTTTTTTGTGTGTGTAAAAAATTTTTATTATTTTTATTATTTTCTATATTTTTTCTTTACTTTCCAAATGATTTCCCCTTTCCCGTTTCCTCCCTCCCCGAAAGTCCCATAAGCCCCCTTCCCTCCCTCTTTTCCACATTCAACCCCCTCTTGCTTCTGTGTCCTGGTATTCCCCTACATCCAGTCTTTCCAGGACCAGGGGTCTCTCCTTCCATCTTCTTGGAAATCTATTGATATGTGAATTGCGTCTTGGGTATTCTGAGATTCTGGGTTAATATCCCCTTATCAGTGACTGCATCCCATGTGTGTTCTTTTGTGATTGGGTTACCTCGCTAGGGATGATATTTTCCAGTTCTGACCATTTGCCTAAGAATTTCGTGAATTCATTATTTTTAATTGCAGAGTAGTATTCCGTTGTGTAAATATATCACATCTTCTGAATCCATTCCTCCGTTGAGGGACATCTGGGTTCTCTCCAGCTTCTGGCTATTATAAATAAGGCTGTTATGAACATAGTGGAGCATGTGCCCTTATTGCATGCAGGAGAAGCCTCTGGGTATATGCCCAGGAGTGGTATAGCGGGATCCTCCGGGAGTGTCATTAAAAATCCCTGCTTAACAGTGTATTCTGCAGCCATGAAGTTTACATAGGCTAGGTCTACTAAGTACACCTTCAACCTATTATAGATTAATTGGTAAGCTAAGAGACATCTACAAATGGCTGTTCATAGTTTATCTGTGTATATACGGCCCGGTGTTAAAAGAAATGGATTATACAAAATATAAAATGAATTTTTAGTTTATGCTTGTTTTAACAAATACTTCTAAATAGACAAAATGGTATTATCAATAAATTAACTACTGAGTATTTTTCTCTTTTTTTATTTTTCTATCACTTAAAAAATATTTTTTCATATAACATATTCTGATTATAATTTCCCACCTCCGGATTCTCCAAAAGCCTCTTTCTTCTCATTTCTAGATGAGTCCACACCCTTTCTGTCTCTTCTTAGAATAAAACCAGGAATCTAAATGATAATAATATAATAAAATAAAATAAAACAAAAACAAAACCAATAAGAACAAGACATAAACCAAACAAAAGAAAAGGAGACAAAGACAGACACAGGAATTCCATAAAAACAAAAAGCCTGAAGTCATAATATAAAGGGACAGGACCCATACATTGCAGAAAGAAATAAAGAGAGAGAGAGAGAGAGAGAGAGAGAGAGAGAGAGAGAGAGAGAGGAAGAAGAAGAAGAAGAAGAAGAAGAAGAAGAGGAAGAGGAAGAGGAAGAGGAAGAAGAAGAAAGAAAGAAAGAAAGAAAGAAAGAAAGAAAGAAAGAAAGAAAGGGAGGGAGGGAAGAAAAGAAAAGGAAAAAAGAAAAGAAAAGAAAAGAAAAATGTCTCTGAAGAAAGCAAATTCTTAGACAAATGGATGGAATTAGAAAATATCATCCCAAGTGAGGTACCCAGTCACAAAAGTACACACATGGCATGCACTCATTGATAAGTGGATATTAGTCTAAAAGCTCAGAATACCCAAGATATAATTCACAGACCATGTGAAGCTCAAGAAGAAGGAAAACCAAAGTGTGGGTGCTTTAGTCCTTCTTAGAAGGGGGAACAAAATAGTCATGGGAGGAAATAAGGAGACAAAGTGTGGAGCAGAGACTGAAAGAAAGGTGATCCAGACACTGCCCCACCATATCCATTCCATATATAGACAATAAATGCAGACACTATTGTGGAAGACAAGAAGTGCTTGCTGACAGGAGCCTGATATAGCTATCTCTCCTAGAGGCTGGCAAATAGAGGTGGATGTTCACAGCCAACCATTAGACTGAGCATAGGATCCCCAATGGAGGAGTTAGAAAGAGAACCAAAGGAGTTGAAGGTGTTTGCAACCCCACAGGAATAACAACCCTATCATCCAATGAGACCCCTCAGAGCTCCCAGGGACTTAATCACCAACCAAAGAGTACATATAGAAGGACCCCTGGCTCCAGCCACATATGTAGCAGAGGATGGCCTTGTCCAGAATAAATGGGAGGTGAGGCCCTTTGTCTTGGGAAGGCTCAATGCCCCAGTGTAGGGAAATGCTAGGGCAGTGAGTCAGGAGTGGGTAGGTAGGTAGGTGAGCACCCTCACAGAAGAAGGGGGAGGGAGTATGGGATATGATGTTTCTGAACAGGACACCAGGAAACGGGATAACAATGTAAATAAATAAAATATCAAAAAAAAATCCAAAGATGATATTTAGTTCAATTTCTATTGGTCATCTACTTCTTGAATGGGGCCTGGCCTTTAAAGTAGTTTGTTTGTCCCATGAGAATCACTTGAAGCAAACTAAATTCTCATTTGCAAGTGGTTATTAATTAAATATAGCTACTGAGTTACTGATTTGGGCTTGAGTCCTCTTCTTATTTTGGCTATAGGACACCATTTAGTGCAGATCAGTACATGGTCTGTGTATGCTGCCCGAGTCTCTGTGAGTTCATATGTGTATTAATCCTGCTGTGTTCAGAAGGACTTGTTTCTTGGCGTCCTCCATCCTTTCTGGCTCTTACACTCTTTCCATATCTTCTTCTAGAGACTTTCTTCAGCACTGAGAGGAGAGATTTAATGGAGACATCCTATTTAGAACTGAGTATTTCAAGGTCTTTCACTCTTTCCATATTGTCTACCCATATGGGGGCCTCTCCATTTGGCTAAGTATTATATTAAGGCAGTGAAATGACTTCTTAAACTAGGAAACAAAATCTCTGCTCTTTTGCTGCTAGTTTCTTAAAACTGTATAATTAGAATACCTGAATTACATAATCTTCCTGCTTCTGGGTGCCAGAGAGATATCAATCCTCGTGTATAGGTTAAGAATACAATAGTAGTGATCATTAGAAAGAAAATTAACATCATGAATATTGGTTGGCATGTACCATAAGCTCAATACTTCAGTTATTAATTTAATGAATGATGTGTAATCCTCATGTAAACCTTGATAATGTGCAGAAAAATGTAAGGGAGTATGAGATCAAGTAAACAATCACTTGTTGGGGTTGATGAGTGTATACAGCAAGATTTGAACTCGAGACTGCATACACATAACTATCATCTTATCTCACAAAGTTTACCATCTGCATCATTCCAACAGCAATATATTTTAAATATAAATATGACTATCTAAAAGCAGAAATAATAGAAGAATTAGTAGATTTAGGGTCAGAGGAAAATAAGAAAGTATAGAAAACATGCTATCATGTTACCATAACATAAAGTTAAGAAATTAGAGAACTACAGAGAAAGTTAAGAAATTAGAGAAATATAGTAAAATAAGAATATTTTATATGACCATTGTAAATATAGTTATATCTCATACTGTCTTCTTTGTAAAATAATATATACTCTTTGTTTAAAATATTTAATATATTTCTAAATTAGAAGTCATGTTTCTAAATAAAATATGCCTAAATTCTGCTAATTAAAGCAGCAAAAAATAGGTCTTAATGATTTTTCTAAGGTTTCTGATTTACCATGTACATTATCTTTGTGTTCCAACTTCTTGGTTAACGAAACAAATTGATACATCTACATAATAACTCGTGTATCTATGGATCAGGGACCATTGCGGAAGAGGTCTTCTCATTCTGTCCTGGATTTCCTGGATGTTTTGGCTAAGGAGCTTTTTGCATTTTGCATTTTCTTTAACTGTTGAGTCAATGTTTTCTACGGTATCATCAGCTCCTGAGATTCTTTTTTCTATCTCTTGTATTCTGTTGTTGATGCTTGCATCTTAGAGTCCTGAATTCTTTCCAAGATTTTCTATCTCCAGAGATGTCTCACTTTGTGATTTCTTTATTGTTTCTACTTCCATTTTTAGATCCTTGATTTTTTTTTTCAGTTCCTTCACTTGTTTGTGTTCTCCTGTAATTCTTTCAGGGATTTTTGTGTTTCTTCTTTAAGGGCCTCTACCTGTTCACCCATGCTAACCTGTATTTCTTTCGGGGATTTTTGTGTTTCCTCTTTAAAGGCCTTTATCATTTGAACCATGTTCTCCTGTATTTCTTTAAGGGAGTTACTTATGTCCTTCTTGATGTCCTCTAACAGCATCGTGAGAAAAGACTTTAAATCCAACTCTTGCTTTTCAGGTGTGTTGGGGCATCCGGACTTGCCGTGGTGGGAGAACTGGACTCTGATGTTGCCAAGTAGCCTTGGTTTCTGTTGGTAGGGTTATTGTGCTTGCTTTTTGCCATCTGATTATCTCTGGTGTTAGTTGGTCTTGTTGTCTCTGGCAGGAGATTGCCCCTCCTATAGGTCTGTAAGCCTGTGTCTGTACTCCTGGGAGACCAACTGTCTTCTGGCAGGATCTGTGCACAGAAGGCTGTGGAACTGCCTGGTTCCCTGAAGCAAATGGTGGCTGGAAGGGAAGACTCCTGTCCCCGCTGCTCCACTGATCATATGCCCTGTGAGCTCCTAACTGTACCCCTCCAGAGAAAAGGTGGAGATCACATCTCCACACTCAGAAGTGAAATTGCTGTTGGGAGATCACTCTCTCCTGGTGGGCTAAGCACAGAAGGCTTTGAAGCTGCCTGGTTTCCTGCTGCAAATAGTGGCTGGAAGGCTATTTCAGTGTATATTAAATAATAAATAACACATACAAATATTTTTCACAGGGGAAATAAATGCCAAAGACATAAAACCCATTACAGTAATTTCCATTAATAATTTAGATTTCACTGTCAAATATTTACATAATTTAAATGAAAATAAAAATATATGCATTTAGTATGGTTGAATTGGCGTTTTCCCAATGGATAATTTTCTTTAAAAGCTTGCTCAAAATGCATTATAAAAGCTTAAGTAAGCCTCCATTATTACAAGGCTTTTCATCCATGTTTCTGAAAGTCACTTTCACTTCCTAACATTTTTCTAAGGAGTGTATGATTTTATGCTAGTTTTATTCACCACATCATATTTACATAAAATTTTATATTATCTGTACTGATTATATTAACATGAACAACTCTTAAATTGTTAAAATATAGATGTGCATTTTCTATGATTAAGAATGTTAATTATTATTGATTTTGTTATGAACAATCCAATTACCAAATGCAGAGGGATATAAAATTAAAAATGAGAAAAATTATTTTGATTACAATTAAATTGTTAACATACTACAATATCAAGATGATAATCTTTCTTATTGTGAAGCAGTTAGATAGTAAATACTTAATTTTATATTATTTTTGCATATTTTAAGGTAATATGCTTTGATATATGTGCCCATGGCAAAAAACATTCCTGCAGCCTCTATTATTCTATATTTTCATTATATTAACTTGCTTTATCTCTTGTAATAAGAGTCTTTGAAACACCTGTTTAGATGTTTAGGTGTAGAATCTACACCTGCAGGATTCCAACCACACAATCCAAACTTCACTGTCACACTAATATCAGGATTACTGACATAAATGAATGCATTTTATGTTATAAATGAAAGGCTCAAGCAAAATGACAGCTTCTCCCACCCCAATTTTCCATTCTTGCCCCTATTTGAAAACAGGTCACAATGCATACAATGACATCACTACTCTAAAGGACCTTCAGGTTGTTGACAAGTACTCAAACTCAGCACCATTCACATGTCTGGCAGAGGTTGTTTGCAAGACTTCCATCTGTTCTTCATATCACCTGTGTCCTATTTTTCAGAAGGATAATCTTATGATAGTAATAAACAACAGGTTATATGTTTTCAGCTCCTTGGGTAGACATACCCATGTGATAGGATTCAAGAATGGCATCTATTTCTAACTAAATGGTCTCTATCACAAAGGATTGATTAATTTGGTTCCAAGCAGCCTTACAGAGAAGAGCTTCTTGCCAACCTGAAATATTTATATTACATGTTTGCTCAAAATTCAAATAGAGATAAAGCTCACCTGTTCATATCATTTGACCCTTTAGACACATTTTTGACAACATAAGACGTGGACCAATAGTCAGAAATCTAATCTTTTCAATCATTTGGCTGAAGTAGTTATTTACACAAGACATTCATCTTCCTCTGAATTGCTTTTAAAGAATCTGTCTTTCAGACAAAAAGATAAGTGACAGACAGAAGGTTGGTAGTAGATGCTGGATATATGACTGATCAATGACTGGTATAGATAAATAAATATAATAAGTTATATTAATAAGTGATTTTAACATTTTACAATTTAAACAATTATGAAAACTCATTCATTGACAAACTCATTGATTCACTCAAAATTATATATTGAACAGTTTCCCAAACATGGAAGATGAAAGATTGGATATAAATTAATGAATAATATTGTTTGTCTTGAACTTTTTACTAATCATTTAACTCCATGGGAAAAGAAATAAAGAATATTTAAGACTGCCAACTGGAATAATTTGAAATATATTGCTATATAAGTCCAGGGCACTATGTTTGGTTGAAATTTTCTGTGGAATCATAAGTCAGTGTATTTAGTCTCTTAAACACAATCATAATAATGGATTTACTCCTATTGATCAACAAGACTATCTACCTAACAAAGGAGACCTATAGTCAGCCAATCAGGCTTGTCTCTATTCTTCTAAAGGGCCTTAATAATGAAAATCAAACCAAAAGTAGTAAATCTTTCCCACACACAGATTTTGGAAAGGGGTGTCTTTGGGTGTTGCTGGCAAATGTGTATATTAGATGATGGGTGTTCTGATGCTTTCTGTGTTCTAAGTTAAATACCACCTAGGGCAATGCCTCTTCTGTTATGGTAATTTTCTTTTCCTCATTTTTCTTTCTCATCTCTTACTTGCTAGGAAACTTTATAAAGTACATTTAAATAGATTAGTCAACATATCTTATATAGAAAACCACTCTAAAATAAATCAGATTCAACAATCTAAAAGTAGTTTGTTTAATTTCTGCAAAGGCTTTGAATGCACATTTTCACTATCTGCCTCAGATAGTGAAAATGTTGAGTAGGACATGATGAATATCATTGTGGGACCAGAGGTTGAATGAAGTATTGCTTCCAGGATGGTAAACTACCTCCCCTAAAAAGGTAATTGATATTCATTCTCTCTCTCTCTCTCTCTCTCTCTCTCTCTCTCTCTCTCTCTCTCTCTCTCTCTCTCTCTGTGTGTGTGTGTGTGTGTGTGTGTGTGTGTGTGTGTGTGTGTGTGTGTGTGAATTGTGGATTTGCTAGTTTGCTAGTTTATTTATTGACTAAATTCCATGGTTTTTCTCTCATCATATGCAATTATATACAAAAAGCATAGACAATATGTCATTGTAAAAGTATTTTCTAGGGTCTCTAAAAATGATATACCTATGAGATGACATATGTTATATAACCAACATACTGGCTGGAGTTACAGTGCTGGGGGTGTGAATTCAATACAAATGAATAAAAATATATATTAAATACCTTTAAATGAAAACACACTCAGAAGTGTATCTGTGTGTTGGGTATATTACTTCAGACTTTGGGAATCTGGCCCTTTTCTCCATAAGCAATGGTCAGTAGTAGTGATGGCAAATCTTAAGGTCAGTCTAGATTTTTAAAATATTAGTTCTTTAATTTCTTGAGCCAACATGAAACACAAAAACTGAAAATGTCTTCATTTCAGGACTATATAGTAAAAGTAAAATGACTTCTAAATGTAGGCTTTCTTCCTATCATCACAAATAAATCATCTATGCTTCTGTATACATGGTTAACATTTATGCAAGCTGAGACATTTAATTTAGTTTCATTCTATTAATGAAATATTTTAGTTACTTAAAACTAGAGAGGTTTGGAACTGAAAAACAGCATGTTAGAGCAAAACGTTGACCAAAGTGCTAAAACTTATCACTGTTTCAGCTATACAATGATTTTACAAACCTAGTGAAAGTGTACCTTAGTGTTTGAGGTAGTTACCTAAGAACTGTTATTTACAAATCAAGAAAATAGCAATTTCCTTTGCATAAGAACAACACACATATCATCTATGAGTAGGACCTCTCAACCTGTTGTCACAAAAGAGGCGTATTAAGGTGTTGATCTTGCTTAATAATTTGAAGACTTGTATTTGATATTGAAATTAATTTAGGATATAAAGAGAGATAAAACTGAATCGATAAAGCAATTAACTAAAATAAAGCTTATTTTTCAAGTATAAAGGAAACCTAAAGGTTAGAACCTCATCAAGACCTTTCCTATCTAAATGTTGTCAGCAGAAGCCAAAGTAAAACCTAAAGTTGTATGAAGGTACTATTTAACTTGAAGAAGTGTCTCCTACTCAACTTATTACTGCAATCTATAGAAGAGTTTCTTGAGTTTTGCATGACAACTGCAATTTCTGGGAAAAAGGACTACAGTCCTGCAAGGGATCAGAAGAAGTGACAAGAAGGGACATGATAAAAAGAAAACTTCAAGGTGTCACACAAACACTATGGAAATAGGAATGTGACGACCTAGACATATATATTCCTCCTAGACAGCCTCATACAGTTTCTATGAAATAAGACTTATTAAATTCTGTTTTGCAATGAGAATAAGTGTACTAAACAGAGCACCTCAGGATTCCTGGATTGTGCCTTGTCATTAAAGAAAGAAAGAAAAAAAAAACAGCAAGAAGAAATTCAGATAATCCATGTTTCATAGGCAATTCTTTGGTTTCACTGATAAAATTCCTTATCTCCTAGTTTAATTTTTAAATATAGAAGAGATATACATGTAGAAGCAACCTAAAATTTCTAAAACATATTCTTTTACTGTTATTATAAATCATTAATGCTTTTTACCTTTTCACTTTTCCTTATATATTCCTATGTAGCCAAATGAGTCCAATTCTTAAACATACATGATAGTAAATACATGGGATATGAACATAAATGGGTATAATTTGGCTTCAGTTCTCTCCTAAATTATGTTGAAACCATCATGCTCTATCTCATTTACAGCCAATGGGCATAGTTCAGTCCACATTCCTGTGATTCCTTCAAGAACCTTTGTATCTTTAAATTTTTTTCCACAACTGCGTTATAGCAAATGCATTTATTCTAATAAAATGATCTCCAGCAGTGCAACAAGAATATTATTAAATGCCAATGTATCAGCTGTAAAATGATTCCCAATTTCAACAGATCAAATAATATTACCTTTAAATAGTGTGATACAAGTTTAGAACATTATATGTATTTAAGAGACTATATATACTTTAAATGATTTTGAATATTTTAGAATTATTTTATGTTGCTAAGACCTCATTTTTATATAATAGCATATCCAAGAATACGTAACAAATGACAAATATGTTAGTTTTTGCCATTATTATAGTCTGTAATAATGCCATTACAGTGGCATTCCTCTATTTCAAAGCTTAGATAAAGACTAGTGGTGGCTTAGTAATAACAAGTATTTGCTGTGCTTCCATAAAAGCAGGCTTCAGTTCCTAGGATCCTCATCGAGTAGCTCAATAACCCCCTGTAACTGCAGTCCCACTAGATCTGACTGTCACTTCTAGTTACTAATAAATATGTATATGTATATGCAGTGCACACATGCACACACACTTTACACACACATTCACATACACTCACACACACTACAAACACACATGGTCTTTCTCATAATTGAATAATAAACTTATAACAGAATAAGTTTTAAAACCTTTAAAACCTTCAGGATGGTATGAGTGGATATTAGCCACAGAACCCAAACAGGTCAACAAACTGAAGTGCCCAAGTGAGGATGCCTCAGTCCCTAGCATGACTGCACTCTGGAAGACTCAACAAGCAGCTGAAAGAGTCAGATGCAGATATTTGCACCCAACCAATGGACAGAAGCAGCTGACCCCTGTTGTTGAACTGGGAAGGGTGAAAGAAGCTGAGGAGAAGGGCAATCCTGTAGGAGGACCAGCAATCCCAATTTGGACCCGTGAGATCCCTCAAACACTGGACCACCAAACAGGTAGCATACACCAGCTAATGTGAGGCCCTGAATACACATACAATAGATGACTTCCGGGTACATGTTCATTCAGAGATGATGCACCTAACAGTCAAGAAACTGGAGGCCTCAGGGAGTTTAGAGGTCAGGTGGGTGTGACATTCATGTGGAGACAGGGGGGTTGGGGAAGAGGTATGGAATATGGAACAGTCGGAGGATAGACAAGGGTGGGATAAAATATGGAGTGTAAAAATTAAATTTTTTAAAGATTTATTTATTATTATATCTAAGTACACTGTAACTGTCTTCAGACACACCAGAAAAGTGCGTCAGATCTCATTACGGATGGTTGTGAGCCACCATGTGGTTGCTGGAATTTGAACTTGGAACCTTCAGAAGAGCAGTCAGTGCTCTTAACTGCTGAGCCATCTCTCCAGCCCCCTTTTAAAAAAAAGATTTATTTATTTAATTTATGTATATGAGTACACTGTAGCTGTATAGATGGTTATTAGCCACCACGTGGTTGCTGGGATTTGAACTCAGGACCTTTGGAAGAGCAGTCAGTGCTCTTACCCACTAAGCCATCTCTCCAGCTAATAAATTTTAAAAAATTAAAAACAAAACAAGTTGTGTCAGCCTGAGAGGCAAAACTGGGCAACAAACATGCTTATCTATGTATTAATTATAAGCATATGTATACTAGCAACAATGTTCAGATTGAATCATTGTATTTATGTGGAGAAGAATATATGCATGCATATGAATGATAAATATATGTATTAATTTCAAAAATAAATTAAATGTATTTTAAAAAATCTTAAGGTAACAAAAATAAGCAAGTCCACAATGTATCAGTTCTTAGCTTAGTCTTATAAATTATCTATGCAGAAAAATACTTTCAGACACAACATTTATAAGTTATTACACAAAAATGAAGTTTATCATTTATTTTAGAATTTATTATTAAAGTTATTAAAACTATTAATCGATACTAGGTATATCATTTTTATTTGATAAATAGGAGAACATCAATAATAATATATAAGTAAATGAAGAATTAAAAGGGTTTTGAATGTGCTAATTTATTAATAATTTTTGAAATTGACTTACTATTGATTGGGTCTAAATTTATTAGTGGTGCTGATAATTAAATTAAAATTAGGTCACTACTGCATACTCATGAAATATGAAACACATGCAAAATAAATGTCTAATTACATAAGTGTAATCTTTCATTCAACATCCTGTATAGAATCTTAAGCATTTAATTAATTCTTTTATATTTGTATATAAGAGTTTTAAGTAAACTTTTCTCCTCATGATAATTTCATTCTGAGACCACAAATGTCCAATGTCTATCCTTTTATTATAAATATATGCTAAAGTTAATGAGTATATTATATTACCTAGAGATGAATGTTTAAGTTACATAATAATTAATGCTTGTTAGTAGATCATTTTCTCTCCAAAGAATTCCTAAACACATTATCAAAAAATGTGCTATGATGATCATATTCCAAGAAATATCTGTAGTACAACAAAACTGAGGGTAAAACTACATTTCTTCAGTTGCTGAACCTTAAAAATATATCTTGGAGTTTGCCATCTCTCAACTGTCTTTTATGTACTGAAGGCAAGACATGAAAACATCATGATACCTAATATTACATCATCTTGATAAATGCACTGCATTTGCTAGATTTTATGTGAACTTATTTCATTTTCTGTACACAACTTTCTATTAACTGTTACACTTCTGCTATGTTTTAATGGGACTCTTTGGGAACAAACTTGCTAATTTGCTAATATCACTCTTCTTTCAGAGCAACTGGTAGTCCCTGATCCTAGGGTTTACACTGTCTGTTTGTAGAGTCACCACATCCTGAGAATAGCCATCATCTTTTAGTTTCAAATTTTTTTGCCTCCCAGTATAAACATCACTTTAGATACTAATTAGTCAATAGTGTAATAAAAAATTAAATAAATATATAAAATGTCTTAATTTTTAAGTGAAATTAGCTCAATATTGTGAAAGTTTTTTCTCATGATTGAAAAACAGTAATAAATTGAAATACCACTCAATATAATTCTCTCTTCTAAATTTTTATCACAGAACAACAAAATGATATCAGTGAAAAGCTCATGCCATGAAAATAAGGTCTAAAGTTCACTTGATAGCAACCCTGACACAAATTTCTTAACTTTGCTAGGTTCATGTAAGTTGTTAGCTCTGGCAACCATTGTTTAACAAATTACACATCAGCTTTCTCATTTATAATACTGATACTTTTTCCCCAAATACACAAATAAATGATGTATTAAAAATAAAGTGATGGTAATATTATTATATTAGTATAGAGTAATAGATTCAGAGGGAATAAATATGAATCTTACAATGATCCTCAATAAATACATTCCCAGAAAAATGACAAAAATGAGGAAATTTTAATAAGAAAAGTATATTTGCTTTTATTTTCTCAACTTTTTTTTTTTTTGGTTTTTCGAGACAGGGTTTCTCTGTGTAGCCCTGGCTGTCCTGGAACTCACTCTGTAGACCAGGCTGGCCTCGAACTCAGAAATCCGCCTGCCTCTGCCTCCCAAGTGCTGGCATTAAAGGCGTGCGCCACCAACGCCCGGCTTTCTCAATTTTTTAAGTAGAGAAATAAAAGATTATAAACTGATTACTTTCCAATAATGTCCCTAAGTAAGAAAAAGAAGAATTGGAGTGGAATAGGAAAAGGTAAGAGGAAAGAAAATAAGTTAGCAGGGAACAGATAATAAATCAAAGTCCCAGAAATAAGCACACAAGAAAATTTATGACTAATTCAATATTCCAACCAAATGTCCTACACTAAAATGAGGCTGTTAATTTGACCTTTTAAGTTATACAGAAAATGTATGTAAATATAATGTCCCCAAATCCATGAAAGAGGATTTGTCTAGTGTGATCATGGAAATTTATAATAAATGCACATGTTCTCTCTGTGTCTTTCTCTGTCTCTTTCTGTCTCTCTGTCTCTATCTCTGACTGTCTCTATCTCTCTGTCTCTCTCTGTTTCTCTTTCTCAGTAAGAGTTTTTCTCATTTGCTAGTATGAATGAATGATTTGTTTTTATTTGCCTTTCAGCATTGAAATATCTATTTCCAGAATTAGCATTAATGAAATGAAGTCCAAAGTCAAGCCTGATGATTCTCACTGAAATGCCAGTCCTCAGGAAGATCACACAGTAGGATTTCTGAGAGCCTGAGGACAACTTGAAATACTGAGTTTAAGGCCAGCCAGGACGATAGGGTGAGAATATGATGAAAAAAAAAAAAGCTGAAGTAATATTTTCACTGGTCTTTAAAGGCTCAAGCAACAAAACTTAGAGAGCATGTAAACATGATTTAAAGACTGCCTGTAACTCCAGCTCCTGGAGATATCTGTTATGGCTTTCACTGGTACCCACATACACATTGCAGATACACAGAGACACATGTAGACACACAAATAAATCTTTAAAAATAATTTTGAATTTCAAAAAAGTAATATTCTTTTAGAAGAACTGAGTTATACATCATTAGTATTTACCCTCTGAACAATCAGATCTCAATACTATTGAAGACACAACTAGACAAATCCTTGCTTTAAGCTTTACATAGATAGGCAATGACACACAGAATGAGCCATGCAAGGTAAACATACTCATTCTCTTCCAGATGGAACTTCAGAGCCACATTTTTAAAATAGCATGCTTGTTCCTACTCCCTACCATCATAGCCTCCAGGGAAAAGGAATATTCTAATTGTCACAACTTGTGTCTTTAATCCTTAATGAGTCGGTAAGGCCTCTTTCCTGGCCTGAAAGTTTACACAATTTCACTAAATATGAATGGTTTTCTAAACTTGGAATTTCAAAGATATATTTCCAATAATTATCATTATCATTATCCTTCTTTGTGCTCCTAAGAATAATGATAGTGCCCTACATGATATTAAACCATCATGAACAATGCTACATACATGCTGCAAGTAACTTATTATGAAAGAGATGTTAATGGAATTTATTTAAAGTGTATATGACTCAAGTTGTTCTATAACATTTTCTTCATCCATAAGCATGGAGATTATGCTGTTTTCCCAGCCCTTCTGGATTCCTCTCGCTGCTCTACAGCTTGCATTTTCCTGGATGTTCCTCTCTTTAGGGACTTCACAAAATTTCTGGAATCTGCCTTTGTCTTACCACCGTGCTTGGGATAAAGATGCACATTGCCACATCCAGCTTTGACATTGATGGCAAGTACTCAAATTCAGATCCTCATGTTTATGCAGGAAGAACTTCATCCAGCAAACTATCTCCCTAGCAATATCTGTTTAACCCAAACAATCAAAGCTGGGAAGTCCTTCTGAGAGATCACAGAAAAATATGAAGGAAAGTGTTGAGTAATACATGACTGTTTACTTATTCTTCTCATAAGAGGAAAGAACCCAGATGTCCCTCAACAGAGGAATGGATTCAGAAGATGTGCTATATTTACACAATGAAATACTACTCTGCAATTAAAAACATTGAACTCACGAAATTCCTAGGCAAATGGTCAGAACTTGAAAATATCATCCTTAGTGAGGTAACCCAATCACAAAAGAACACACATGGTATGCAGTCACTGATAAGGGGATATTAACCCAGAGTCTCGGAATACCCTAGACACAATTCGCATATCAATAGAGTTCCAAGAAGATGGAAGGAGAGACCCTGGTCCTGGAAAGACTGGATGTAGGGGAATGCCAGGAGGGAGAAGCGAGAGGGGGTTGAATGGGGAAAAGAGGGAGGGAAGGGGGCTTATGGGACTTTCGGGGAGGGAGGAAATGGGAAAGTGGAAATGATTTGGAATGTAAATAAAAAAACTTAGAAAATAAAAAAAAAAGAGAGAGAGAAGGGTGTTGCTGGCTCTGTGATACATTTTCTTTTTTGACCCTCATTGTTTTAGATTTCTAATGTCAGAAGAATTATTTTTGTTATCTCATTATGGACAAATTACAAAAATCTAAGTAGGAATTATAAACAAGATGATTGTGTTTCCATGGGATCCAGTCACAATGCTGATTATACTGTGCCCTAGGAAGCTACTTGTATTCTTGGTAAGACCAATTTCTTTCTAAATCTCACTGGAAAAATTAGATTCTAATATTAGCTTTTTCTTAAAAGCAATTTTATCTTCTGATGTGACTGAATAAGTTGTACAAATGTTGTTTTTCGAAGTAGATTAATGTATGAAGGTATATGATTGATGTTTCTTCATAGTCATATTATCTCATCAGTAATGAGCTTCTGAGTCCATTTCTTGACATTCTGATAAAATATTGCAATTGCACCAGCCAGAACTTAAATAGAATATGTATTTGGTTTAAGCTTTATCTTGGGACATCTGTAGTATTTGAAATTTTAAGGTATATATTTAATAAAGAGAATAGATACTTTATTATTTAAAACATTCCAAACATCATGATACAACTTTTAATATAGTTCAAGATTTTGCTTATAGGTTTGATGTTATACATTGTTATATTTACAGTGCTATTTTCTTACAAAATTGATATGGTTGTATTCATTTAGTTTTGACAAGATATTTTGGCTTTGGGTATACTATATTGTATTGCCTTGTGAAACTCTTAAAAGATTTTAGCAATGCTATGGCCAAATATTTTCTTTCTGAAGAAGATATAAGTACTTTTCCAGGGACTTTATTATAATTTTATTAGACAATGAAAAGTTACAATTAAAAATTGACTCATTTTCCAGTGAACTGATCTTTGTTATATATTAAACCATGTAAGCCTCCTATCAAAAAGTACATGAAATTTTCCAGTACATATATATTTCATTTTAAGGATGTTTGCACATATTTTACCTGTGAGTCTAGAGTAAATCAATACATGTGATTTGAAACAAATTAAGGTATTTTTCTAAAAGTCCCCAAGCTATTTTCTACACACCCCATAGTCTCTTTGCACTGATGTGTCTTGCAGACTCTGTTAAATCATTGAGACCTATGAGTTGTAAAATGTAGTTATTAAAATTTAAAACTTAAGCTGATGCTAGATCTTACTATATATTACATTGAATATGAACCTTTAAGTACTTGTTTTTGTGCTACTATCAGCAACAGCTTAGCTTCCCAGATCCCTGACACTAGTGTCTGATAATGACAGAAACAGAAGGGCACCTATGACATTGACTTCAAGTACATACTTTTCAGGAGCATGGATGCTGTCAAATGGTTTACATAGGACCTTACTTTGGGGCAAGATGAATTTTGATTGACAATTACTTAGATATTTGGGACAAGAGTGGGTTGGAGCCATTCTATTTAAAGATAATGTTTTCTGTATTTGATCAATCAAAGGCAAATGATATTATTGAAAGACACACAGGTTTATGGAGGAAGCTAATGTGCTTGATGTTTTTTATACTGATTGAAGTAAGAGGAAAGGGAAAAACTAGATACAAAAGGTGACATGAAGTTATGAAATGCTTTAAACAATATGTCAATTAGTGTTACTGTTTGTGTTATTAATGCCTACACCTTAACATAGACTTAAATTTCAACTATTTTTCAAGCCTTATCAGAGGATTATTTAGTGGAGAATCTGCTCTGTTACATGCTTCATTCAGAAATAGATATATTTACAATATGCAAGAAAGTAATTCCACTGAATGAGAAATACAAAACTGAGAATAGGCTATAAATACAGCTGTGGATATGCTCTAAGACTTGAAAAGACACAGGAATTCTGATTCTCATCTATGTAGGGTAAATAATGAATTAACAATGAGGCATCCTGCAAAAATCAAAGGGTATTTCTTTTGGATTGAAAATGTAATGTTTAAAATGTCTCATAGTATAATGCTTTTGAGAGTTTTAAGCTGTGTGCCTATGTCACTCTTAACAGTACAAAGCAGTAAAATTCCCTAGCATACACTATTTCCCTTTCCAAACATGTTACCACATCTAACACTGTTATTAATGGCCAATATCAAAAGTAACCTTTAAGGTGCTTCAGAGAAATACCCAACAAAGTTGATAAAGGAAACTACAGATTCAAAAAATTTTTGGATTACTCTCAGTGTTTGATAGTCTGATATCACATAATAATTTTTCCTTAAAATGTATTAAGTGTTTCATTTATTGAGTAATATGAACTTATTTGGTATTATCTAGACTAACTTAAATAAGCATAATGAAATATTATTTCTGTAACTTTATGAGCTAAATATTAATTACTCTAATATTGAGTAGGTAAGTAGTGAAGCCTGAATAATTACAAAGTGGCACTTAAAAAGGTTCTTCTACAAAGATACCCTTTATTTCCTAGAAGCTGATATATCTCATAATCTTATTCAAAACTGCTCTTTGCTTAATTTTATTGACATTTTCTTTATCTTAAATCCTTGCAACCAAAACCCAGACTATTTCTAAAGCTATAGGTTGCTCTTCACAAACTGATGGTAAAACCTTATTGCTAAAGACAACACCTGCATAAGCCATTGAATATAGAGACCTTAAGGTGGGGTCTAACTAAAGCCTTCAGTACCTACTAACTAGTTTCCATGGTACTGGAATGTATTTTGCACACTACCAGAAGAGAAAGGTAAGCATCGATCCAGACACAAACCTTTCAATCTACAATACTGAGCTATCTGCAAGATACACTGGTACAATTGTGGTAGAAATGTGGGAACAACTAACTCCTATCTGATTTTAAGAGTCACTCCATGACGTAGAACTGATGCTTGTCACTTTTTAAGTGGCCAAGAACCTGAAACTGAATAGGCCATAACCCTAGGTGAAAATCACATGCTGTTTTGCTAAAGAAATGTAGCAACAAAATGACTTCTGGTAATATTCTGCTATACTCTTATTTCAATATCTTGCTCAGCCTTTATCAGAGAAGCTTCTTCCTGTAGTACTTGGAACAAATACAGAGATCTACAACTAGCCAATGTGCAGAGAGTTAGAGAGCTTGGAATACACAGTCCTAAGTGTGAAATTTTCAACAAATCCCAACTCCTGGGGTTCAGGGAACCCTGCAGAAGAGGAGACAGAAGATTATAGAAACCAGAAGGAATGGAAGGCACCAAGGAAACAAGGTCTTCTAGACGCAGCAGGACTGACACACATATAAGTTTTTGGAAACTGTGGCAGCATACATAGAGCCTGCACAGATCTAATCCACACGGGGTGCCAGTGCTGAGAGGGAACATGAACATACATCTCCATTCTTAACCCAGAAACTACCTCCAATTGATAACTCAAATTGATAACCAAGTAGAAAAATTAGTTTTCTCAAAATGAGTCTCACTGGGTATACAAACTTCACTTAAGGGCAGGTCCCATTACCAGCTGTAGATAGACAACACAAAATGAACTCAATAGTATTTTTGGACGTGTTCATTCATTTGTTTGTTTCCTAGTGCTCTGTCTAATCATTTTTTATCTTTACAGGTCTTTTGCCTATATATTATAGTTTCTAATTTTTATGTCTTTATAGGATTTTCTGCATGGGAAATAGGTGTATCTCCCTATCTATTTGTTTCTTTTGTTTTCTTTGTCTCCTTTTTTGTTTGTTTTCTTTCTTATTCAGGTTTTTTGTTTTTATTTTATCTTCCTTCATTTTACTTTATTCCTTTAAAAAAATGCCTGTTTGTTTCTAATGAGAGTAAGAAATCTTGTGTATTTGGGAGAGTGTGGAAATGGGGAAGTTCTGGGAGAAGTTGGAAAAGGAAAACCATAATCAGAATATACTTTATAAAAAATATAACTTAATTATAACTAAAGAATAACTTTAAAAATCTATTATTACTTCCTTACACTTTTATCTTAGTAAAGGGTACTAGAAATATCAAAATTATGAGCTCCTATAAGTTTACATATTATAGCTACAACACAAAACAAACTAATAAATTCAATAGAAGTTACAGTATAATTAATTTCCAGATTGTATTGTTTTATATTCCAAGAAAATGAAAGTATACCCTTTTCAGGCTAGAAATCAGAAAAACAAAATTGTCTTGCAAATTGGTGGTTGTATGTATATTTATATTATCTTTCCAATAATTGAATTTAAGATATCTTAAATTTCAAGAACATCTAAATAGAATAGATAAGAATAGAGGGAGATGAAGTTTAACATGTAGTAGTAACAAAGGTGTTCAATAAAAAATTAAGTGAGACAAACATACTATAAATAGAAGTAAATCTATCAAAGCATAGTTAATTAGAAGTATTTCAACTACCAATGTTTTCCTACCTTAATAAGTCCTCTGTTTAACTGCATGCAATAATAATGTAAGTCTTTTACTATTCTATAATTTTCATTATACCTTAATTCAGACAGACTTCATAATTGGCTCCAATTACAAAGAATTCATTGATTAATATATGATATTAGGCTCTGTTCCGGTAGACTGCACTGAAGAGACAGGTATCCAGGTTCTCCCCAATATAACATCACTTGGGACACGTCCTGTTGGGGCTTCCGTCTGCGCCCAAGAACGGGTCAGCGCTGTGGTCGTCTGGGTGCCAGATCTGCAGGCCATCGCCTCTGCAGGGTGAACAGCACCACGGAGAGAGTGCAGAGTGCACTCTGCCATCTTTGTCCAGTGGCCGGGAAGTTGGGACCGCCAGGCTCAGAGACAGACAGGCATAATATCGCTTGGGTCTCGGGCGGCTTGTGTGTACCCTGCTCCCAAGAGCTGGGCAGGTCTGCAGTAACCAGCGTGCCAGCTCTGTTGTGGGACTTCTGCCTGGCAGAGGGACGCCCCCTACATCCCCCAGGAGAGATCACACACCCCTGCACAGGGCAGGAGCCTACCAGCCTCCCTTTGGTGACCTCTGCTCCAGGAATTCATTACACTGAGCCTTTGGATGTGCAAGGACTCCCCAATATAACATCACTTGGGGCAAGGCTCATCAGGGCTCCAAAGTCACTCAAGAGCAGGGCATGCCCCAGAAATCTGTGCAAGGGGAATCCTGGTAAACCAGGGGGGGCAGAAATAGCTTTGCAGGCTCACAGGAGGTCCAACCAACAGCCAGTGACAGCAGGACCAACTAACATCAGAGGTAACCAGATGGCAAAAGGCAAACTTAGGAAAGTTCCTAACAGAAATCAAAGTAATATGGCACCATCCGAACCCAACTCTCCAACAGCAGCAAGTCCTGGATACCCCACCACACCCGAAAGACAAGATCTGGATTTAAAATCACTTCTCATGATGCTATTAGAGGATCACAAGAAGGACACAAATAAATCTAATAAAGAATTACAGGAGACCATGAATCAACGGTTAGAAGCCCTTACAAAGGAAACACAAAAATCGATTAGAGAAATGCAGGAGAAAATGGATCAAAAGATGGAGGCGCACAAGGAGACAACAAAAAAAATCACTTAACGAGATGAATCAACGGGTAGATGCACTCACAAAGGAATCACAAAAATTGCATAAAGAAATGCAGAAGAATATGGGTCAACAGACGGATTCCCAAAAGGAGGCAACACAAAAATTGCTTAAAGAAATGAATCAATGGTTGAATGCCCTTACAAAGGAAACATGAGAACTGCTTAAAGAAATGGAGGAGACGATGGATCAACAGATGGATTCCCATGAGGAGGAAACACAAAAATTGCTCAGAAAAATGAAGGAGAACGTGGGTCAACAGGCAGAAATCCTGAAAGAGGTAATGCAAAAATACCTTAAAGAAATACAGGAAAATGCAAACAAACAAGTGAAGGATCTCAGCAAATCCATCCAGGCACTAAAAAAGGAAGTAGAAACAACTAAGAAATCACAAAGGGAGACAACATTGGAGATAGAAAACCTTGGGAAGAAATCAGGAGTCATAGATGCAAACATCAACAATAGAATACAAGAGATGGAAGAAAGAATCTCAGCTGCTGAAGATTCCATAGAAAGCATCAACTCAACAGTCAAAGAAAATGCAAAATGCAAAAAACGTGTAACCCAAAACATCCAGGAAATCTAGGACACAATGAGAAGACCAAACCTAAGGATTATAGGTATAGATGAGAGTGAAGATTTGCAACTTAAAGGGCCAGTAAACATCTTCAACAAAATTATGGAGGAAAACTTCCCTAACCTAAAGAGAGAGATGCCGATGAATGTACAAGAAGCCTACAGAACTCCAAACAGACTGGACCAGAACAGAAATACCTCCCATCACATAATAATCAAAACACCAAATGTTCTAAAAAAGAAAGAATATTAAAAGCAGTAAGAGAAAAGGGCCAAGTGCAAGACAAAGGAAGACCTATCTGAATCACATTAGATTTCTCACCAGAGACTATGAAAGCCAGAAGATCCTGGGCAGATCTCATGCAGACACTAAGACAGCACAAATGCCAGCCTAGACTACTATACCCAGCAAAACTCTCAATCACCATAGATAGAGAGACCAAGATATTCCATGATAAAACCAAATTTTCACAATATCTTTCCACAAACCCAACCCTGCAAAGGATAATAGGTGGAAACCGCCAATACAGGGAGAGAAACAACACCCTGGAAAAAAATGAGATAGTAACATTCTTGCTTCAAACCCAAAAGTAGATAACCACTCAAACATAAATACAGTGGCAAGAATGGCAGGTGGCAATAATCACTATGCCTTAATCTCTCTTAATATCAATGGTCTCAATTCCCCAATTAAAAGACATAGACTAGCAGACTGGATACGTAAACAGGACCCAGCATTTTGCTGCATGCAGGAAACGCACCTCAGTCTCAAAGACAAACACTACCTCATAGTAAAAGGCTGGAAAACAATTTTACAAGCAAATGGCCCCAAGAAACGAGGTGGAGTAGCCATTCTAATATCAGATAAAATTGATTTTCAACCTAAAGTCATCAAAAAACACACAGAAGGACACTACATACTGATCAAGGGAAAAATCCACCATCAAGAACTCTCAATTCTGAATATCTATGCTCCAAATGCAAGGGCACCCTCATTCGTAAAAGAAACTTTACTAAAACTCAAAGCACACATCGTACCGCACACAATAATAGTGGGTGACTTCAACACCCCGCTCTCTGAAATGGATCATTCAGGAAAGCAGAAACTAAACAGGGACACAGTTAATCTAATTGAAGCCTTGGACCAAATGGAACTAACAGATATATATATAGACCATTTCATCCTAGAGCTAAAGAATACACCTTCTTCTCAGCACCTCATGGTACCTTCTCCAAAACTGACTATATAATTGGTCACAAATCAGACCTCAACAGAAATAAGAAAATAGAACTAATCCCATGCCTCCTATAAGATCACTATGGAATAAGGGTGGTCTTCAATGGCAACAAAACCAAAAGAAAACCCACGTACACATGGAGGCTGAACAATGCTCTACTCAATGATAACTTGGTCAAGGTGGAATAAAGAAAGAAATCAAAGACTTTTTGAAAGTTAATGAAAATGAAGGCACAACATACCCTAATTTATGGGACACAATGAAAGCAGTGCTAAGAGGAAAATTCATAGCCCTGTGTGCCGCCAAAAAGAAACGGGAGACAGCATACACTAACAGCTTAGTGGCACACCTGAAAGCCCTGGAACAAAAAGAAGCAAATACACCAAAGAGGAGTAGAAGGCAGGAAATCATCAAACTCAGGGCTGAAATCAATCAAGTAGAAACAAATAAAACCATACAAAGAATCAACAAAACGAGGAGTTGGTTCTTTGAGAAAATCAACAAGATAGATGAGCCCTTAGCCAGACTAACCAGAAGGCACAGAGATAGTATCCAAATTAATAAAATCAGAAACGAAAAGGGAGAGATAACAACAGAAACTGAGGATATTCAAAAAATCATCAGATCCTACTACAAAACACTGTATTCAACACAACTAGAAAATCTTGAGGAAATGGGCAATTTCCTTGACAGATACCAAATACGAAAATTAAATCAGGGTCAAATAGACCATCTAAACCATCTTATAACCCCTGAAGAAATAGAAGTTGTCATTGGAAGTCTTCCAACCAGAAAAAGCACAGGTCCAGATGGTTTTAGTGCTGAATTCTATCAGACCTTCAAAGAAGAACTAACACCAATTCTCTTCAAACTGTTCCACAAAATAGAAACAGAAGGAACACTACCCAACTCGTTCTATGGAGCCACAATTACACTAATACCAAAAGCACACAAAGATCCAACAAAGAAAGAGAATCTCAGGCCAATCTCTCTTATGAATATCCATGCAAAAATACTCAATAAAATTCTTGCCAACTGAATCCAAGAACACATTAAAACGATCATTCACTACGATCAAGTAGGCTTCATCCCAAGGACGCAGGGATGGTTCAATATAAGGAAATCCATCAATGTAATCCACTATATAAATAATCTCAAAGAAAAAAACCACATGTCTATCTCATTAGATGGTGAGAAAGCATTTGACAAAATTCAGCATCCTTTCATGCTAAAGGTCTTGGAAAGATCAGGAATTCAAGGCCCATATCTAAACATAGTAAAAGCAATTTACAGCAAACGGGTAGCCAGCATCAATCTAAATGGAGAGAAACTTGAAGCAATCCCACTAAAATCAGGGACTAGACAAGGCTTCGCTCTCTCTCCATATCTTTTCAATATAGTACTTGAAGTTCTAGCTAGAGCAATTAGACAACAAAATAGGTCAAAGTGATAAAAATTGGAAAGGAAGAAGTCAAACTATCACTATTTGCAGACGATATAATAGTATACTTAAGCGACCCAAAGAACTCCACCAGAGAACTCCTACAGCTGATAAACGATTTCAGCAAAGTGGCCGGATATAAAATCAACTCAAGCAAGTCAGTAGCCTTCCTATACTCAAAGGATAAACAGGCTGAGAAAGAAGTAAGAGAAATGATACCCTTCACGATAGCCACATACCACATAAAGTACCTTGGCGTGACTCTAACCAAACAAGTGAAAGATCTGTATAACAAGAACTTCAAGTCTCTGAAGAAAGAAATTGAAGAAGACCTCAGAAGATGGAAAAATCTGCCATGCTCATGGATTGGCAGGATTAATATAGTAAAAATGAGCATCTTACCAAAAGTAATACACAGATTCAATGCAATCACATCAAAATCCCAACTCAATTCTTCATAGAATTAGAAAGAGCAATTCAAAAATTCATCTGGAATAACAGAAAACCCAGAATATCTAAAACTATTCACAAGAGTAAAAGAACCTCTGGGGGAATCAGTATCCCGGACCTCAAGCTATACTACAGAGCAATAGTGTTAAAAACCGCATGGTATTGGTGCAGTGACAGGCATGTAGATCAATGGAACAGAACTGAAGACGTAGAAATGAATCCATACTCCTATGGTCACTTGATCTTTGACAAAGGAGCAAAAACCATCCAGTGGAAAAAAGATAGCCTTTTTAACAAATGGTGCTGGCTCAACTGGAGGTCAACATGCAGAAGAATGCAAATTGACCCATTCTTATCTCCTTGCACTAAGCTCAATTCCAAGTGGATCAAGGATCTCCACATAAAACCAGACACACTGAAACTAATAGAAAGGAAACTAGGGAAGAACCTTGAACATATGGGCACAGGGGAGAATTTCCTGAACAGAACTCCAATAGCTTATGCTCTAAGATCAAGAATAGACAAATGGGATCTCATTAAATTACAAAGTTTTTGCAAGGCAAAAGACACTGTCAAAAAGACAAAGTGGCAACCAACTAACTGGGAAATGATCTTTGCCAACCTTACATCCGACAGAGGGCTAATATCCAATGTATACAAAGAACACAAGAAGTTAAACTCCAGAGAGGCAAGTAACCCTATTAAAAAATGGGGTACAGAGCTAAACAAAGAGTTCTCACCTGAAGAATATCTAATGGCTGAGAAGCACCTAAAGAGATGTTCATCATCCTTAGTCATTAGGGAAATGCAAATCAAAACAACCCTGAGATTCCATCTCAAACCAGTCAGAATGGCTAAGAACAAAAACACAGGAGACAGCAGTTGTTGGCAAGGATGTGGAGAAAGAGGAACTCTCCTCCACTGCTGGTGGAATTGCAAGCTGGTACAACCACTCTGGAAAGCAGTCTGGCAGTTCCTCAATAAACTGGGCTTGACACTCCCGGAGGATCTGGCTATACCCCTCCTGGGCATATACCCAGAGGCTTTACTTGCATGCAATAAGGACACATGCTCCGCTATGTTCATAGCAGCCTTATTTATAATAGCCAGAAGATGGAAAAAACCCAGATGTCCCTCAACGCAGGAATGGATTCAGAAGATGTGGTATATCCACACAATGGAATACTCCTCTGCAATTAAAAACAATGAATTCTCGAAATTTCTAGGCAAATGGTCAGAACTTGAAAATATCATCCTTAGTGAGTTAACCCAATCACAAAAGAGCACACATGGTATGCAGTCACTGATAAGGGGATATTAACCCAGAATCTCGGAATACCCTAGACACAATTCGCATATCAATAGATTTCTAAGAAGATGGAAGGAGAGACCCCTGTTCCTGGAAAGACAGGATGTAGGGGAACACTAGGACAGAGAAACGAGAGGGGGATGAATGGATTAAAGAGGGAGGGAAGGGGGCTTATGGGACTTTTGGGGAGGGAGGAAACGGGAAAGGGGAAACGATTTGGAATGTAAATAAAAAAAACTTAGAAAATAAAATATATATATATATATATATATGATATTAGCCCAAGAAGTTTTGGCTAAAAATTGTGTAGACTACTTTCTATCAGTAGTTAAGTATGCAAATCCCATAATTAAATATCAATCTCCTAGAAGACAAAGGGTGAAATAGAAACTTTGCTATTTATGTGATAGCTTCTCATTAGCTATTATGAAGTCTCAGATAAAAAATTCATACCATTGCTACAAGACTTGCTATACATGTGAAGATGAAAATGCTGGCAGCATTGGTTACAGGCTCCTTAACAAACAGGAAAGTGAGCCATAATAACCAAGACAAAAAATCCTTCATTAGCATGTACATCTTGGATCTGCAGCATGGAACCAGGCAGCTCCACAGCCTTCTGTGCTTAGCCCACCAGGAAAGATTGGTCTCCCAGCACCAATTTCACTTCTGAGTGCAGAGGTGAGATCTCCACCTTTTCTCTGGAGGGGTACAGCTAGTAGCACACAGGACATATGATCAGTGGAGCAGCTGGGACAGGAGTCTTCCCTTCCAGCCACCATTTGCAGCAGGGAACCAGGCAGCTCCAATGCCTTCTGTGCTTAGCCTGCCAGGAGAGAATGGTCTCCCAGCAGCGATTTCACTTCTGAGCACTGAGGTGAGATCTCCACCTTCTATCTGGAGGGATACAGCTAGGAGCACACAAGGCATATGATCAGTGGAGCAGCTGGGACAGGAGACTTCCCTTCCGGGCCGCCATTTGCAGCAGGGAACCAGGCAGCTCCATAGCCTTCTGTGCTTAGCCCACCAGAAGAGAATGATCTCCCAGCAGCGATTTCACTTCTGAAAGCAGAGGTGAGATCTCCACCTTCTCTCTGGAGCAGTACAGCTAGAAGCGCACAGGGTATATGATCATTGGAGCAGCTGGGACAGGAGTCTTCCGTTGCAGCTGCCATTTGCAGCAGGGAACCAGACAGCCCCACAGCCTTCTGTACACAGACCCTGCCAGAAGAGAGTTGGTCTCCCAGGAGTACAGACACAGGTTTACAGACCCATAGGAGGGGAAAGCTCCAGCCAGAGACAACAAGATGAACTAACACCAGAAATAACCAGATGGTGAATGGCAAGTGCAAGAACTCTACCAACAGAAGCAAGGCTACTTGGCAACATCAGAGCCCAGTTCTCCCACCACAGCAAGTCCTGGATGCCCCAACACACTGGAAAAGCAAGAGTTTGATTTAAAGTCTCTTCTCACAATGCTGTTAGGGGATGTCAAGAAGGACATAAATAACTCCCTTAAAGAAATACAGGAGAACATGGGTCAAATGGTAAAGGCCCTTAAAGAGGAAACACAAAAATCCCTGAAAGAATTACAGGAGAACACAAACAAGTGAAGGAACTGAAAAAAAAATCAAGGATCTAAAAATGGAAGTAGAAACAATAAAGAAATCACAAAGTGAGACATCTCTGGAGATAGAAAATCTTGGAAAGAATTCAGGACTCTAAGATGCAAGCATCAACAACAGAATACAAGAGATAGAAAAAAGAATCTCAGGAGCTGAAGATACCATATAAAATATTGACTCAACAGTTAAAGAAAATGCATAATGCAAAAAGGTCCTGAGCCAAAACATCCTGGAAATCCAGGACAGAATGAGAAGACCAAACCTAAGAATTATAGGCATAGAAGAGAGTGAAGATTTCCAACTTAAAGGGCCAGTAAATATCTTCAAAATTATAGAAGAAAACTTCCCTAACCTAAAGAAAGAGATGTCGATGAACATACAAGGAGCCTACAGAACTCCAAACAGACTGGACCAGACCAGAAAGTCCTCCCGGCACATAATAATCAAAACACCAAATGCACTAAACAAAGAAAGAATATTAAAAGCAGTAAGAGAAAAAGGTCAAGTAACCTATAAGAAGGTCTATCAGAATTACATCAGACTTCTCACCTGAGATGATGAAAACCAGAAGATCCTGGGCAGATCTCATATAGACCCTAAGAGAACACAAATGCCAGCCCAAACTACTATACCCAGCAAAACTCTCAATTACCATACACGGAGAAACCAAGATATTCCATGATAAAACCAAATTTACACAGTATCTTTCCACAAATCCAGCCCTACAAAGGATAATAGATGGAAAACGCCAACATGAGGAAGGAAACTACCCCCTAGAAAAAGCAAGAAAGTAATCTTTTTCCAACAAACCCAAAATAAAGTAATCACACAAACATAAAAAGAATGTCAAAAATAACAGGAAGCAACAATCACTATTCTTTAATATCTTATAACGTCAATAGATTCAATTCCCCAACAAAACCATAGTCTAACAGAGGTGTTTTTCATGTGGATCTTCGATTTTATCCGAAAGTGTGACTCCTCTTTCAATTTAGTAATGCTTTTTGTGTCTACCATTTTGACTGTATTATTTTCCATGATCATCTTATTTTTAACATTTTTTTCTGTGTATTTCTTCCATTTTGTCGGAGATGTTTTTCATGTAGATCTTCGGTTTCATCGGGGGTAGGGGCTGTTTATAGTTCTACTTTCAATCAATTTAGGAATGTTTTTGGGCCTACTATTTTGTCAGTATAATTGTGCATGATGATCTTCAATTTTAACATTTTTCTGTATTTTTCTTCAATTTTGTCAGAAGTATTTTCCATGTGGATCTTCAGTTTTATCTGAAAATGTCTATAATTTTACTTTCAATCAACTTAGGAACATTCTTATACCTTCCATTTTTTTCTGTATAATTTTACATGTAATAGTCAGTTTTAACATGTTTTTCTATATATTCTTGAATTTTTTCAGAAATATTTTCCTTGTAGATCTTCAATTTTATTTTATAAGAATGTGTTTATAATTCCACTATCAAAAAACTTAGGAATATTTTTATGCCTACCATTTTATCTGTATAATTTTTCCATGAAATACTCAATCTTGACATGCTTTTTATATATTTCTTCAATTTTATCAGAGATATTTTCCAGGTAAATCTTCAATATTATCAGAAAATATTTATAATTTCACTTTCAATGAACTTAGAAATATTTTTATGCCTTCCATTTTATCTGTAAAATTTTCCATGATAATCTTCAATTTTAATGTTTTTCCATATATTTTTTCAATTTTATCAGAAATATTTTCCATGTAAATCTTTAATTTTATCAGAAAATGTTTATAATTCTACTTTCAATCAACTTAGGAATATTTTAATTCCTACCAATTTATCTGTATAGATTTCTTCAATTTTATCAGAGATATTTTCCATGTAAATCTTCAATTTTATCAGAAAATGTTTTTACTTCTACTTTCAATCAATTTAGGAATATTTTTATACCTACCATTTTATCTGTATAATTTTTCGATGCAGTGGTCAATCTTAACGTGTTTTTCTATATATTTCTTCAATTTTATCAGATATATTTACCATGTATATTTACACAATGGAATACTACTCAGCAATTAAAAACAATGAATTCATGAAATTCTTAGGTAAATGGGGAAGAGGGCTTATGGGACTTTTGGGGAGGATGTGAACCAGCAAAGGGGAAATCATTTGGAATGTAAATAAAGATTATAGAAAAGAAAAAAAAAGCATGTGCATCTTGTTTATAGTCTCCTAAGACAAGTTTTAACTCAAGTGATTTTGAGGGAAACATAAACCCCACATCAGGATATGTGACAAGTTACAGGAATTCATATTGACTAGATGGCTTTTTTCAGATGTGAGTCTGTTATTAGGAAATGTGCTTATGAAAACAATGTTCATTCTGTTAGGTTATTACCCTCATTAAATGTGCTACAATTTGCAGTTATGCTGGAGCCCAGGAAAAGCTGTGCATTAAAAATTGACACTTCTATATTGACCCATATTTTTATTCTTTTAGAATATAGATTATGAATGACAGAAACACAACAGGAAGCAAATTTAGTAAAAATATTGATAAAGTTTTAGCTAAACTCTTAAAGCAGAAGCAGCAGAACTTATAATAATTGCTGTTTGAACATTCTTTGGCATCAGTAAGATGCTAAGTACTTTCTTGACAAAGCTGATTCACTTTCATAATTTGATATAACACAGAGGTTACAATTGGAGCTAATTTCCACATAGACATATATTCTCTATGACATGCCAGCAAATATACATGCTTGTACATGCATAACAAATGCAGAAACACATACAACTATAACACATAAGCATATTCGTTCTAATTCATAATCACTTTCATCAAAATTACTCATGCACATAAATACACAAAAAAAGTAAAAACATTCATTAAACCATGTGCTTCACTAGCCTTCACAGACATAAGTATAAATATAGATTCTCAGGTGAACATGTAGAGAAACAAACATAGACAAACATACAAATATACACATAAAACACACATGCAAAGACCCATAAATACATGCATATGCATATTTAAGCATTCTTGTACTGAGTAGTACAGAGTAGTGTAGAGTCAATGACAAAGACACAATATAACAAAAAAGGCACACAAATATGCATACAAATACATACTTGCACATGGACACACAGGCACATATGTGTATATAAAAAACTACAAGACCATAGGCAAAAGGTTACTTCTCTGTAGCAGCTAAGAACTTAGATGTGTTTTTTGGGTTTATTTCTTAAGTGTTGTATTCAATAATACATCATGCTATATTTTCAGTAATGACAGAATTTTAGTGTTCCTAAAATGTCTAAGGGAAATGAGGAGAAAGGAAGGAAAATTTAAAAGTGAAATGCAACAACATGAGCTTTGTTCCTCATGTACGTTCTGGGGCTTATGGGACTTTCGGGGAGGGAGGAAATGGGAAAGGGGAAATGATTTGGAATGTAAATTAAAAAAAATAAAATAAATAATAAAAAAAGAATTCTTATGAACACAGTTGGACTATCACTTGAAGGAATAGTACCTATGGCCTTAGTGTTGGGCTGCCCTGAATTGCCATGCTAAAATTTTAATTTTCATGCTTATGGTATATGAAGGTGGAGGCACTGGGCAATGATTAGGTAAAGAAGGCAGAACCCAAATTTGAGGTTTGATGTCCTGATTTGGGAAGCCTGGAAAAAACTTCAAGCATAATTAGCATTTAACTAGAAAGGCAATCAGTGAATCAGAAAGAAAGCTTTCATGATATCAAAATTTACTGGTGAATTGGACTCCCAATCTCTAGAATTCGGGTTAGCAAATTTGTATTGTTCATAAGCCTCAAGACTGTAACTAGTAATAGAAGTCCAAATGAACTAAGATATTGCTTAAATTTATCCTCAAATTCTTGACTGTATTCTACATTTCAAACAAGAGTTTTATAGATTCACTTACGAATGTAATGAAGAGCAGGCAGAGCAACTTTTTCCGGCTTGTCCCTCCTGGCTCAAAGAATTTAAAAAACAGGATGATCCTTAATGACTGTAGGTACTTGGGGATATAATTAAAATAATTGTTAAAATTCCCACAAAAACCCTCCTTTGTAATTCTTAAGCTGTATTAATCTGGATTTGCTGAGTCCTGCAAAGATTTGAGTTTTGTAATCTTCTGGCAAAACAATTAATGAAATCATACTGTGCATAAATTCTTTACACAAATAATTTAAAGTCAGTATTATTTGCTAAAGTTTTTAATACCAGTGAAGACAAAAAAACATAATGCAAACAGTACATGTACTTTTTTTTATAATTTTAAAGAGAATGCTGAATAAATGTGGCTTCAAATATTTATGACATTTAAACTTTTAATAAGAAAACTAAAAGAAGCAATATGTAATGAACATATTCACAGAAATCTGATGTTTGAGAATACATATTGTAAACACTCATAAGCTTCCTGTCCCAAAGGGAAGGGGAAATTTAAGAAGACACACACATGCATACACACTCACACACACACACACACACACACACACACACACACAATCTATTGGCTATGCAGGAAGCCAAATAGCGCATCATTTAAGCATTTAGTCAATGGCTAGTGAATGATTTCAACTTAATAGAACTTACAGATTGAGAGCACATATTTTTAAGAAAATGCAAAGAGTAATTGCTTTTAATCCTAATGGTAGTAGATATATGGACAATAAATTATAATTCTACCATAATATAACCAGTAGTTATAGTTAGGACTACAGGAGCTTAAAGGGGGAACTGCAATTCATGGAAGAATTTCAAGACAGATTTCCTAGAAAAATGATGTCATATCTACATGAAACATTGATTAACAGGTGATCAAATAGGAGCAGAATATTCTTCAGAGAAGAATGTTTTAGATAGAAAGAGGAACCTGGGTTAAGGGTCGAAAGTTGAGGAAAAGCCAGTAGACATAGTCTGAGAACTAGTTCACCCAGAGCTATGAGAAACAAGCTGGAGAAGAATATAGGGAACCAGAGAGAATAAATTTTTGAGTGACAATGAGGATGCAAAGAAGATAGTAGGGATTTCACCGAGTGACTAGGTCAGCTATATCCAAAATAGAGAGAAGCAAAGGAGATATAAATTGTATGGACATGTTTATTCCAGATTTTTTTCCTTTTTATTAAAAATAGATTTTTTTCATACAATATATCTTGATTATAATTAACACTTCTACTCCTCTGAGTTCCCCTTCCAGATCTACTCCCTTTCTGTCTCTCATTAGAAAAGGCTTCTCAGAGATAACAATCAAATATAACAAAATAAAATATAATAAGTTGAAGCAAAAACTATCATATTGAAGTTAGACATGGAAATTCAACTGAAGGAAAAGAGGTCCAAGAATATGCACGAGTCAAAGACTCACTAATTATCAGTCAGGGTTTCCATAAAAATACTAAGCTAAAAGCAATAATATATATTCAGGAGACCTGGTATAGTCCCATGTAGGCCCTACGCTTGCTCACTCTGTGAGTACATATTCACTGTGCTTGGTTGATTCAGGGGGCTTATTCTCCTGGTGTCCTCCATCTCCTTTCGTTCTTACATTATTTCTACCACCTCCTATGTATTCCTGAGCTTAGAAGGGAGGGACTTGATGAAGACCTCCCATTTAAACTCTCCCATCTGCTACTAGAGAAAGCTCCCCTGATGATGATTAGATAAGGCACTGATCTATGAGTTTAGCAGAATATCATCATATCATTAAGAGTCATTTTGGTGATACATTTTTTTTTTGTCCAGTAGTATATGATTTTACCCTGGGTCTCTGAGTTATCTAGTCTCTCATTATTGGTTATCCAAATAGTGTTGGGTATAAGTTCTTTCTCCTGGGTTGGGCCTTAAGTTAAATCATACATTTGTTGGCTACTCCCACAGGTTCTGGGCCATCCTTGTGCTATCATATTTTGAAGGAAGGACAGATTTTAGTTCAAAGGTTTTGACCTTGTTTTGGTGTTTATTTTCCTTTTGGTAGCCTGCAGAATACCTTGCCACACTAAAGAGACTAGAGTGTAGGAATGAAAGATATATGTAGGCTCCAGCTCAACTTCTTGATCAATGAGTTGTGGAGGTGTTGTCATCAACAATGGGACCTTAGTTTTAGTTTTTGGAGAGCAACCCTTTATCTCAGCAACAAACCTAGGTTGTTTGGAGATTTCCATAAGAAAACCTTGGACAACAACTAAATTGAATGCAGCCCCACCACAGGCAGCCTTGGCAACAAAATGCAGCCAGCTGAGAGTTCTTATTGCCCATTACTAGAAGCTCTGATTAGGATCACTTTCATCTTCTTGGAAATCTATTGATATACGTATTGTGTCTAGGGTATTCCGAGATTCTGGGTTAATATTCCCTTATCAGTGACTGCATACTATGTGTGTTCTTTTGTGATTGGATTACCTCACTAAGGATGATATTTTCAAGTTCTGACCATTTGCCTAGGAATTTTGTGAATTCATTGTATTTAATTGTAGAGTAGTATTCCATTGTGTGAATATACCATATCTTCTAAATCCATTCCTCCATTGAGGGACATCTGGGTTCTTTCCAGCTTCTGGCTATTATAAATAAGGCTGCTATGAACATAGTGGAGCATGTGTCCTTACTGCATGCAGGTTAAGCCTCTGGGTATATGCCCAGGAGTGGTATAGCCGGATCCTCCGGGAGTGTCATGCCCAGTTTTCTGAGGAATCGCCAGACTGCTTTCCAGAGTGGTTGTACCAGCTTGCGATCCCACCAGCAGTGGAGGAGTGTTCCTCTTTCTCCACATCCTCACCAACAACTGCTGTCTTCTGTGTTTTTGATCTTAGCCATTCTGACTGGTGTGAGATGGAATCTCAGGGTTGTTTTGATTTGCATTTCCCTAATGGCTAAGGATGATGAACATCTCTTTAGGTGCTTCTCAGCCATTAGATATTCTTCAGGTGAGAACTCTTTTTTTTAAGCTCTGTACCCCATTTTTTAATAGGGTTACTTGACCCCTGGTCCTGGAAAGACTGGATGTGGGGGAATGCCAGGACAGAGAAGCGAGATGGGGTTGAATGGGGAAAAGACGGAGGGAAGGGGGCTTATGGGACTTTTGGGGAGGGAGGAAGCGGGAAAGGGGAAATGATTTTGAATGTAAATAAAAATATATAAAAAAATAAATAAATAAATAAAAAATAAATAAAAAAAGATCACTTTCATATATTCCTGGAAGTCTCCACTGCACTAGTTTTCTACATTGAACTCCAAATGCTCAGTCAATTCCAGCCTTCTCTCCCTTCATTCTCTTCCTCCACATAATTCCTCAAACACTTAATCACCACTGTTCTTTTCTCCACCTACCCCAAGTCCATCTGTAAAATCCAATCTATTTTCCCCTTCCAAGGAGATCCACGCATTGTCTCTAGACCCCTCCTCTTTATCTACTCTCTCAGGTTTATGGATTATAGCTTGTATGTCACTTACTAAATAGCTAATGTTCATTTAATGCACATACTGTACTTACAGTGATGTAAATATCCTGAAAATTATTCTTATCTTTAGGGAGGAAAATGTAGTTCTAAAGCTGGAAGGCAATGTGTGATTAAAATGTTTTAGATTTCATGTTTAGATAGTCTTCACTGGGCATTTTACATTAATCAAATTAAAAATAGAGTGGGAAAAATAATTTGAACATGAAATGAAATGCGTAGGTTAAATAAGATCTGCCCTAATTTGCTTTAATATTGCTGTGTTAAACATTATGACAAAAAGAAACTTGAGGAAGAATGGGTTAATTTGACTTTTAAATTGAAATCCATCGCAATCCATTGTTGGGGGCAGCTGTACTTTTCAATTGCTGTGATAAAACACCATGACCTTATAGTTTTGGGCCTATAGTTCCAGAGGGATAAGAATCCATAACCACCACAGCAGGGAAGCATAAAATCAGAAAGTTATGGCCACTGGAGCATCAAACTGGGAGTTCACATCTTAAACTGCTAACAGGAAGCAGAGAGAGAGAGAGAACTCAAAAATGTCACTAGCCTTTTTACTCTCAAAGCCTGTCCCAATGACATTCTTCCTCAATCAAGACCATACTTCCTATCCCCTCCAAACAGAACCACAAACTGGGGAACAAACATTCAAATGTCAGAGACTATAGAAGACATCTTTACCACAGAAGACAAATCAGGAACTCCTGCAGAAATCTGGAGGCAGAAACAGAAACTAAGAAAGACTGCTTTACTTCCACTAGGTTACTCAGCAAGCATTTTTATTCATCCCAGTCACATCTGCTCAGAGATGGCAGCATGGACAGTGGATAAAACTTTTGTATATCAACTAATAATTAAGAAAATTTCCCACAGACATGCTCATAGGCCAGTATAATGGAGGCAATTCTTTAGTTGACAGTCCCTGCTTCTGGTCACTTAATGACATAATGTTCATGTCAAACTGACCAAAACTAATCTGTGTAATACTTCTGTATAGGATGGAGATGAGAAAAGCTGAGAAAAATTAGACCAAGCAGGAGTATATGTACCTTTGCATTTGGATGGGCCTAGTAAAGGCATGTCTAGAAACCAGTAAAATCATAAAATATTTATTGGCAAGCTGAAAAATCCTTTTTAGATATTCTCAAGGTAAAGTGGAAGTTGAGATTATTGATTTGAGTTAAAGGGAAATGAGGTAGGTCAGAGGCTAGAGGAAAGAGAAGAAGGTTGAAATCAATATAAGAGAGTACTTTGCAGGCTCCTGATGAATTTCAAAACACTTCCAAAAAGACATGTATGTAAGAGAGTACTGCCAACCTGTACCACACACACGTGCAAACATGAAGAGAGAGAAAGCAAGAGAGAGAATGTATGTTCATGTGAAGTAGATGAATCAGAAACAAAAGTTAAACCTTACCCATTGTAATAACAGTATAAACAATACCAGAATTCTACAAATATTCAGCATTTCTTAGGAGCAAGGCTGTAAAGAAATTGAGAAATTCAGGTCAGAAGCTGGTTGCCCCTGTGGTTGAATTAGAGAAAAACTGGAAACTGAGGAGGAGGGAGGCCTTATAGGAAAACTAGCAGTCTAAACTAACCTCAACCTGCGAGATTGCTCAGACACTGAGCCACCAATGAGGCAGCATATACCAGTTGATATGAGGACCCCAACACATATATAGCAGAGGACTGCCGGGTTTGACTCAGTGAGAGAAGATGTACCTAACCCTAAGCCTTGAGAGACTTGATGCCCAAGGGAATGAGGAGGTCTGGTGGGGAGGGTGTTTGGGAGTGGGAACATCCTTTTAGAGACGGTGGGAGGGGGAGGTATGGGATGTGGAACAGTCAGAGGGTGGATAAGGAGGGAGAAAAAGACTGGACTGTAAAAGAAGATTGAAGAATGAAAAGAAAAATTTAAAAAATAGAATTTTCTATCCTTTCCTTATGAAGCACAATATTACATTTGAACACATGAATTTATGTACATGTAAAAGCAATAAAATATAAAATTTACAAATATGAAGCAGAAAGGATTAGTTCTCTAGAACAGTGCAACTTTTGGTTGGCAATAAGAAACTTCAGGAAAGACACAAGCAGTCTTTTAAAACATTACCCACAATAGTGTCTGGGTTTGGTAACTGTATATGGGATGGATCCCCAGGTGGGGCAGTCTCTGCATGGCCTTTCCTTCAGTCTCTGCTCCACATTTTGTCTCTGTATCTCCTCCCATGAGTATTTTATTCCTGCTTCTAAGAAGGACCGAAGTATCCACACTTTTGTCTTCCTTCTTCTTGAGCTTCATGTGGTCTGTGAATTATATCTTGGGTATTCTTAGCTTCTGGGCTAATATCCACTTATCACTAAGTTCATACCATGTGTGTGCTTTTGTGACTGGGTTACCTCAATCAGGATGATATTTTCTAGTTCCATCCACCCAGAGCCTGACAAATACAGAGATGGATGCTGTTGGTGAGATTGAGGCTTTGACCTCAGCCATCCCAGGACAATCTGAGAAACACATTAAGACAGTGTATACCAAAATATATAATAGATCTCATAAGTTAGCTGCAAAATAATAAATACACTAAATGTCTCTCAGTATAATCTTTTCAAAACAGTGAGCTTACCTACAATTTGCTACAATTTCTTATCTATCCATAAAAAGTTACGCACATGACAATATTAACTTATTAGTTTCAAGTTATATAGCCTGCATGTTGAAGCATTAGTATAGTGGTGTAGAAGCACAATCAAGCCCAAGCTGCACCTTTATATAAAATATAAATTCACACACAAACATGTCTACACACACACACACACACACACACACACACACACACACACACATTTATTTGTATCAAAAATTATTGGTATATATCTATAAGTCCATATACTATATCCACATATCCACGTATCCTATTTGGGGTATATTACTGATAAATTGACATACATATCTTCTTCTTAGTACATTGTATCAGGACATAATGGTATTTGGCACATGATAGAAAATTTTGTTACTTAAATTAGGAATTTACTATTCTATGTTTTCAGTCAATTATCAGTTATGTCCTTGAGATGCCAAAGCTTTTAAGTTAAGACTTCATTTTAGAGAACCTGACCTAAGTTTGAACTCAAGTAAACTAACAGGCTAGTACCTAGCATTAGTTTTCAAGTTGCCCCCCCAACAATACCTGAGCCTATCTCCAGTCTCTAGGCTAATCCCCCAAAAGACCAGAGTTTCCAGTTTACACCCTCAACAAGACCAGTGTCTCCAGGTTATTCACCCTACAAAACTGCACCCCAGATTACAAGCCCACCCCTTGCCTAATGACCACCAATGCAGAAGCAAACAGAAGTTAAATTTATGATATGACTTCCAGCATCAGCTAATTATACCAAAGGCCACAACAGGTCTCCAATTAGATGCTAGTACATGTACTCCTTTCTTGCTGTTTACTATAAAGCCTTGCCCCAATAGACTTTCAGGGGTCCCTCACCACCAAAACTGTCCTGCATGATAGTGGTGCGTTAGTGGGGCCTGAGCTAGCTCAAATAGAATAAAGACCCTGATGTAAGTTATATCAGATCCAGATTGGCTCCTGTCTGGTTTTGGGGGGATCACTAACATTTCTCTGGCAAAACACCCTGATTATTCAATAATTTATTTAGTATTTGTGAGAATCGATATCATTTATTTTTCATTTCTTATATTTTCTTGGTAAACATAAATTTTATCCTCTTCCTTACACTTTTAAGATATTATGGCAGAAAATATAGGAGGCATTTCAGAGCTGACAGCAAAGTCAAGGGTATGCACTGAAGTCTGCTGGAAGAAGCTATTATTGCCTACCTTGAGGACAATTTAAGCATGAAAATTAATATTGAAGGTTTAGCACAAAAGTTTGTGTCAGGGGATTTGACAGCAAAGTGGTAGCTACTACCAACTTGTAAGACTACTGAGGAAGAGAAAATGGGAAAAAAATCATCAGTTTACCATGAAGGGGTAGAGAGGAGAAGGAAGCTCTTCCGTGCTCTCATATACAAGGTATTTACAGAAAACACAAATGTATTATGCATTGAAAAAGCAAGAAGATAGTATAACTGTTTTATAAAAAACTGATACCTGTAGAGAAGAGAGCTATCTATATTAACTATTATTTAAACATCACACAATCAAATGCATAATCAAAATTACATAGGACTGCATAGATATTTAAAGGCTTTTATTCTTTAACTTTATTTTTTATCACTTTAATCAGTGTTCAGTCTGCATGTAAGTGTGTGCATACATATGAATTTTGGTGATCATAGAGGACAGAAGATGGCATAAAATCCCTTGGAACTGAAATTACAGATGGTTATGAATGGCCATCTGGGTACTGGGATCTGAACCTAAGTTCTTTGCAAAAGCAACAAGCAAATTGCAACCCATATCTCCACCTCCAAAAAATATGTAAAGTTTGTAAACTTTTGCATGACACTTAAAAATAAATGAGATAAATATAAGTAAAAATGAGAAAATTAACTAAAATTTAAATTCTCCAAGAAAACCCATAAATGACAGTTCAGAAATAAGGAGATTTATTTTAATGACAGGTGATCATCTGAAAATGAAGTAGTTACTTTAATAACCTTTGCCAAATCACACAGCATCAATACACAATTACATTACCAAGATTTATTTTAAATGTACATATTATATTAGTTATATATATTCAAGCCAAGAACCAGATGGAATCAGTAAACTGTTTTCACATTTCTTCTGGAAGATATTTAAGGTGAATAATAATGAAATATTATTCATTGTAAACTTCTAATTAGAGTGATGGAATATTATTTATGCAAAATATCAATATGGAAAGAACAGAGTAGTTTGTATAGTTACCATCAAGGCAGCTTATTCCTTCTTCCTAATGAGAAGCATCCACTCCTCATATCTAAGAAGTGAAATATTAAAAATCAATGTATGTCAAAAAAGTGACATTAAATATTCAATAACTATTATCACAATTAAAATTAGTGTTATCAGGTAACACGAAAGTTAATGAAGTTATCATTCAGAAAAATTGTGATCCCCAAAACCAATTCAGCATTAAAGTTAAGTGATAATGAAGTTCAATTTTCAGAGTTTGTAAAATGATAAACTAAGTAATACCTAAACAAAATAATTAAAATTTCAAAGCACCCCTAGAATTAATACAGTATTTTGATATCAATGAGGAAAAATAAAACATGGATTACTATGGTGGTTCTTTGCTACAATATGTGGATAATGAATGCTTATCTTTATATGGCAGAAAAAATTAAACTCAAGTGTTTCAAATAAATTTAAAGTCTTCAATGCCTCTTTTGAATTCTGGTTTTTAATTTGGATAGGCTGGAGTCAATTGAAGTTTCTGTGAAGAATTGACATTTCAAACTAGTTGTTCATTCTTTGGGAGGAGATTAATTTTGTCAGTGCTTGTATGGATATAAAAAAGATAAATGAGTTTAAATTGCCTATAATTTAGTTTTCTGAATTTAAATAACAAGTCATTTACTAATACAGCTGCAGGTAATTTTACTGAAAGAGATGTATTGCCAATATTTTATACTTTATGTTGTGGCATTTACCCTCTCCCCAATGTTATATGCTGTTTATCTTCTGTCAAATAAAATCCTGAATTCTGATGTCTCCTACCTCACATCAAAATTCAAAAACAAACTCCCACATTGATGTTACTTCTCATCAAACAAATGGGACCCCAAATAATATTGTAATGCGTATGCCACATGTAATATAAAAGAGGAAGATGAAGAAAGAAAATGGACACTAAGAAAATAGAATATTGAGAAAAAATTCAGAATATTCATATAGACTGTGTATAACTAAAGTAATATAAATAAATATGCTTCAGTGCAAAGAACTCATTCTTCAATAAATTATTGAATTTATTTTATTCAAAGGAACCTAACAGCACCACCCAAAGCATGTACACAAGCATTCACAGTAGCTCTACTCTGTTCATGTATTTTAGAATTCCATGCTTGAATATTATACTTACATCATGTTCATTCTTCCCATACACTCTCACTCCTTTCAAATTCCTGACCTTTTATTCTTTATTTTCTTGTTCACCAAGTATATCTACACAGTGAGATATCATTCAGATATATACATGAAGTAATTTTATATGATAAATTTTCTTGTACATCAAACACATTTCAGGTAAGAGAGTCAGGCACATAAGACAACACATCACATGATTCACCTTGGATAATATAGTCAGAAGAGATAAGTTCACAAGGATTGGTAGCATACAGTTGCAGGATGCGGTGATGGAAAATGGAGAATGATATGATTGGAATATATGGGATATTTGAGAATAATGAAAATGTTTCAAACCTACAGACATGATAGGTGTATCACACTGTGAATGTAAATGTCACTGAAGGGCAAATTAGGGATTGTTAATTTTGCATTGTGTTGCTTTTACTTCAGTAAATATATTTGTTAAACCTCAATTTTCTGATCAGAACTAACATGCCTTTTCATACAGAAGAGACAGCAATAAAATAATAAATTTGTGCTTAGAGATTTCAACATAGTAAACCTCAAAGAAATAATACCAAAGTACATATTATCATACATAGAATTTGGTATCTGGGGAAATACATTCTTGAGAAACAAACCCAGATTAAATCAACCCCATAGCATGTCAATTTCACATTATTTTGAAGGCAGTGAGTTCTCTCTTTAGAGGTTCACAGATCCTCTCTGATTCTCTGTTAGCATTCAGATGACATGAGATCCTTCACAAGTGAACAGACTCTAAGCATGACTGCACTGCCCACTACCTTCTCAACCAAAAAAAGAAAAAAAAAAGAGGGTCTTAAAATCCCAAGTTGTCTGCTAACAGGATCTTCTACCTGCTCAGGTATTTTCTCTTCATTATATAAGGCATCCATCTTGAAAGCTTTATGTTTGAAATCTTTCTTAAGATACTTCCCTGACTGCTCTGAAAGAAGGAAGGACATATATATATATATATATATATATATATATATATACATATATATATATATATATATATATATGTATATATATATATATATACGTATATATATATATATGACAATATATAAATTACAAATAAGACAAGGGTTGATTTAGAATGATCACATAGTCATGCCAACAAGTTCAGATTTTGTATGGAATAGCTTATAAAATTTAGAAATAAATGGAACAAACAGAAGCTTCATTAGTTGCTCATTCTACATCTAAGCTGTAAGATACAAAGGATCAGATTTTCTAAGCTTAGAAAGAGAACTCCTTGTCCTAAGCAGTTGCACACAGAAAGTTAGATTCTCTGGCACTTAATATAACAACATATGTTTTTGTGTGTGCGTGTGTGTGTGTGTGTGTGTGTGTGTGTGTATGAGAGAGAGAGAGAGAGAGAGAGAGAGAGAGAGAGAGAGAGAGAGAGAGAGACTATTCATGATGGATGTATATGACTTAATTCAGTAATTGGTGCCCAGCATGTTTGCAAAAGATAAAACTCTAAGAAGAATTATGAGGAAATGCTCCTAAATCACAATGTTGGCTAGTGCTAGTGCTAGGCTTAAACCTAAGACCAGATTGCTACATGCACTTAACTATAATGTCTTGACATTATTGCAAAGTTTTCTTGTATGATCCATTAAAAATGTGGTCAAGGCTATACATATGGCACATAAATATGACATTGTTGGGGACTCTTTAAAATTGATACTAGTCCGGGCAATAAAGAGAAATCTAGTCTCAAAATCAACATTAAAATTCTCTATGTAGAGTTCTTGCTGACAGAGAAGCATTTATCAGATTAATCAAATCTTATTCTTAAATAATAAAATTTCTTAAAATCACAAATCTATTCAAATTAATAGCATCATTAAATCATGTTTGGAAATTTATAGATTTGTAAATATTTTCTTGACAAAATATATCAGTTTTATGATTAAATGTACTGATACATTGTTGTGAATTAGACAGCCTTTTTGTATTCTTGCAATGGCACACAAAAATATTGACTCATTCATTTTTTAATATAGTGAGTTTAAGTTAACATTTCTTTGTAAATAAACTCAACAGGCAGTTCCTATGGTTTAACCTTGAGCTGTGGGAATATCCTGAGAAGTGAAAAAAGTGAACGAAAACTTGTGGAACTCACTATACCAATGTAAAGGATACAGGTAAGGTAAAATAGTCACCGAAACATTTAATTAAATTGTGAGTATGTGGTATGAAGTGGAAACTACAAGAATTCTAAAAACAAATAAGTATCCTGTCAAAGGCAGCATTAACTTCCTATTAATGAAAAATTAAAATATTTTTAAGAGCCCTCAAACTCTTTACAAAATAATTCTTGATAATATTGCCAATACAGAGTGTAACTGGCATCCACAGGACCTAGGAGATGAAGGAAATCCTGCCCAGCCAAAGGCACACATTCTCTCTGGTTTGTGCCTGGCCTGAGCAGACCCAGGGCTGTGGCTCACCCAAACACTCCTACAACACCCAGAGGAAGCTTGACTCCCAAGAGCTCTGCCACACCCATGATCACAGGATCACGGGATCACAGAATCACAGAATCACAGAGACAGCTGGACTCCCAGGATTTCTGATACAATCTGACTCACAGAAGGGACAGGCTTCAGTCAAGAGACAGCAAGGCCAGTTAGCACTAGAGATAACCAGGTGGTAAGAGGTAAGATCAACAACATAAGCAACAGAAACCAATGCTACTTGGCAACATCAGAACCCAGTTTTCCCACCATTCCAAGCCCTAGATACCCCAACACTCCTGAAAAGCAAGATTCAGTTCTAAAATGCCATCTCATGAATATGATAGAGAACTTTAAGAACATAAATAACTCCCTTAAATAAATACAGAACACACATAAACAGTATTAAAATTCTAAGAGAGTGAAATTAACCCTAATTTGAAGACCTAGTTGAAAGACCAACTACAAGTTCCTATTAATGGTGGATTTTTAAAAGTTGAGAAAACAAAAGGAAAATGAAAACATGATAAGGTATGGTTTTTGTAATATCTAGTTATCTTCACCCTCTGGATCTTTTATTTTGTTCTATTAATAAATTTTAACATCTTTCATGGGAAACTGCATAGAAATCCTTGGGTTAAACAGTATCTCCTTTCAGAAGTATTATTTCCAAAGTCCATTCTCTTTCCAGCCAATACAACTTGTTCTTTGGTCTTAGTATACAACATACTTTTTGTTTCTTTCTTGAGGTTCTTATCCAATAAGATTATGAAGATCATATATTGATGCTTTTCTTGTACCACAGTGCCATGTCTTTAAAGCATGGGATACCTGTGATGTGTTTTTCTCAAGGCAACTTCTGTTTCATGAACAATTCTTCCATGCATCCTTAGCTTCCATTATGCAAAAGAAGAATATATTTTTATCTAAATATATTACCGCTGTGTCCGAGTATGTTCTGGTAAGCCAAAGATTGCAATTATCCCACTCAGAATTGCCCTATCTTTGCACTTACTTTTGAATGCACCACTAAGCATAAATAACAGTATTGCTCTGAAAATCTCTCATGGTGAAAAATATAGTTTTAAATGGGTCATTTAGATGTTGGGATTTAATGTAAATGGTCTCCCATAGACTATATATGTTATCTCAGTGCCCTGGTCATGACTTTGTTTGAGAAGGTTATAGAAATATTAACAGGTGAACCCTTGCTGGAGGGTTTGGATATTGTCTTGCATCTTGAGACTCATATTTAGACTATTTCCTTTTGGGTCTGTACTTCTAATTCCACACAGATGGAGGGACTGAAAAGTCTCAATGGCATGTCTTTGCCACAAAGTCTACCATGTCTTTCCTAACATGATGGAATGCATGAAATGCAGCTCCTATAAGAGCTTTCCTTAAATCTATGAGAGTGAAGCTAATATATCCCATTCAGTTGAAGAACTATAGATATTTAAGAGAAAAGTCTTCTTGAAGGAAAATTTTCTTGATTTCTAATGTCTTCAACTGCAAATATTTAAAAATGGGAAAGAAATAATATCTCCAGTTACAGAAACACTCTGCTCTGAGAACATATACATCACATCTCTTACTATCTTCATGGATCTATCTAATGTTAAAAATTTAAAACCCATGTAATCTGAATGTATACCAAAATAAAGGTATCAACATAGAAACACTTTGGTGGTCAGTTTAATTTGCCTCCCAATTTGAATTGCATCCCCGAAAACCTATACAAATATTATGTATCAACTAAAAGGAAACACATGAATGCAAATTCACAGAATTAATGTTTGAGCACAAAAACTATAGTTATCTTTAAAAATAAGCTTATTTTAAAAATTGAGAACAGGGCTGGGCAGTGGTGGCGCATGCCTTTAATCCCAGCATTTGGGAGGCAGAGGCAGGCGGACTTCTGAGTTCGAGGCCAGCCTGGTCTACAGAGTGAATTCCAGGACAGCCAGGGCTACACAGAGAAACCCTGTCTCAAAAAAAACAAACAAAAAAAATTGAGGACAGATATAACTAAAAATGTGTGTTAGATGTCTCAACAGGAGATAAAGGGACATTCTCCCAAACCTTTTTACCCATGTGCTATAAATAATGTACTTTTAACCAAGAGAAAGAGAAAATGCACCTCAGGGGGCAATGAAAATCAAAAACGAAATGGGGAACAAGAGAGAAAAAAGTATGGTTTTTAAATGCATAAATGTTTGTATTACTTAAAACAATGAATTTTAAATATTGTAGGAAAAAGAATTAGAAAAGTAAAGGATTTTTAGATATGCTCACTAAAATGTGATAATAATACTTAATCTTGTTCTAAAATTTCATACTGTTTTATCTGTTCAGAGTATTAGAATAGTCATTTGACATGTGAGGATATTCTGACCATATGGTTATAATGGAGGTTAACTCAGTTGTTTAGTGATGATGTAACTGTCTAATTTAGAATGTACATACATTCATATGTATACAATAAAGACACCTTACAACTCATTTCCCTATAAGAGAAGCACAGGATTGTAAAATTCAGGTTCAAATCAACATCATTAAAGAATATTGCAGGAACACTTTCACATAGTTTTTAAAAGAATTCTCTATTTTGTGCCTCATAAAACATGAAACATTCCTCCAAGAATCCACAGACTTTTTAGTTTACCAGACCATCCATTGAATTCAATGCATTCTAAGTGAAAGGAAAGGTTCACCTCTTATTGTTACTATATCTTCACCAGAGTGCTGGGCTTAAGGGTTTAATAAATAAATCATTATGTAGACCTTAAAAGCAAAAGATATTGAAGGGTGGGAACAGCCTAAGGCTAAGAACTGGCAGATGAAAAACTATAAAGACTGGCTTATGGAGCTCAGTGTGCCACATATCTTAAGGACATTCCACCTCTAAAATTCTCTGAGGTGCTGCAGACACAGTGATCCAATGAAGGTCAGTTTCTCTTACAATACTACCTTCTTCATACCCTTACACATGAAACTCCCAAGAATAGTCACAGAAAACCATCCACATGCAGACTTTCAGATACATTCAGCATTGGGGCAGAACAAACTCCTTGCATTTTAATTGGGCTCCAATCCAATCAATAGGGGAAAAATTGTTTTCCTTTGGTTTTCAATGAGCTGTTTACAGTATTATTTGTAAATTCATCAAAAGGTACTGTAAAAGCATATGTCAAAAAATCAACTAGGAGGAAAGCAAAGAGGCTAAAACTCTAAGGTGTCTGAAGAATTAATGAAATTCAGAAACTTTTCAAATACAACTCTGCTATGCTACCAATGCAGATCACAACCAACAAAATATTACCTTAGGAAATCATGGTCAGCTGGTAAGTTTAAACTCAATAAAAAACATTCCAAGAGCACAGTGAAAGGTGGGATTTTCTATCTCCACTGGAAATATTTGAACGGAAAATATTGTTGTAGTTTGGTTATAAACTCCATGATTGTGCTGGCTACTTTTATGTCAACTTTACACAACTGGAGAGGAAGAGGCCTCAACTGAGAAAATGTCTCCATAAGATTAGGCTATAGGCAAGCCTATAGAGCATTCTCTTAATTAATAATTATGGGTGGGGCCACTTCTAGGCAGGTAGTCTGGGTTCTATAAGAAAGCAAGCTGAGCAAGCCATGGGGAGCAAGCCAGTAAGCAGCACTCTTCCTCGGCATCTGCATCAACTCCTGCCTCGAGGTTCTTATCTGTCCTCACTTTCCTGAATGATGGACAACAATATGAAAAAGTAAACCAAACACACCTTTCTTCCCCACATTGCTTTGGTCCTAGTTTTTCATCAAAACAAAGAAACCAGAATCAGTGTTGCAGTAGTATTATGATGGCCATGCTTTGACAGAACTTTAGCATGCAGCAAATCTGAAGCAGAAAAGTACATATGACAAAATCCCAAAACATTGCCCATTTTATATTCATACTATCTAGTGATTTTTATTCCAGAAAAAAAAGAACTATAACTTCAACAGCTCCTGAGAAGAAACACATCTCTGTCTCTGTCTCTGTCTCTCTCTCTGTCTCTCTGTCTCACACACACACACACACACACACACACACACACACACACACACACACAATCTGCTTCAATTTGCTTATAAGCAGGAATTAGAGAAAAGAAGCCATGGGCTCCTGTTCTTTTTGGCAAGTATCAGAGTTTGGCAAAGCCTCTAATTTTTCGCTTATGCATCTAACTCAATCCTACTCAGAGCAAAGAACCAGAGTGGGAGTACTTCCCAGCAATGAGCTCTCTGCATTGTTTTTAAGATAGCATGAGAGTTGGATTACAAGCTTTAACTTTATTTGGGATAAGTTTTGGCTGCTATCTTGGTTTAAATATATTCTGTTGCATTTTTATTAACTTACAAAATTTGCTATAATAAAAATAATGATTGCTTAAATGTTATTTCTAATGCCTTATTTCTACTGCCATGTGCCAATAGTTCTCACAAAATGTCAGAGAGAAAACTTTTCATATGCTTGTTATTAGGTTTGTGCCATGCCATTAAACAATAAAACATTTTTAAAATTTTCACCAAATAACAGAAAAAGAAAAGCTGAGAGACAATATGTAATTCATTTTTGAAGCAAATGTCCTTGTAAGATTTACCTCAGATATAACACTGATGGATCTAGAACACTTGCATGCAATTCATTAGAATTTCAAGACTTAATTCAAGTGCTCTTAGTATACAATAATAAACTAAGTTCAAACCCAGGTAAACACACAGTATCAAGCTCTTTAAATTAGACAAAATGAGGTATTGGGAACTTCTGTTTTAGTATTACCACAATTTTTACAACTACTACTCCCATGAATTAAGAGTAATCATTACCATTAAAATGAGCAAGTCACTGTGCTATGAGAACAAGCTTAGCTGAGCCTTTGAACGTTAACTTGTCAACACTGAGTTTGCCAGACATATAATGCATACCTCTCATTCAATATCCACTTAGAACATGTATAAGAATAAATATCATTTCAATTTTAAAACAATATATTTTGTATTAAATGGTTAACATCTCAAATCTAGACATATTTATTTAAAATAGTATCTATTAAAGTATGAGAACATAAGTTCTCATTTTATTTTTGATTATAAAATCCTAGGCAAGAGAACTCTTTAGGTCATTTACATATTTCAAACAAAAGAAAAATTAGGTTCTTAATGTAATATTTTAAAATTATGCTTTAGGATTTCTAAATTTCTTCCACTGATAATTTATATTTTTTGAAGTGTACAGTTTAAACACATAAACTTTGAATATTAATTTTGAGGCATTCAAATGACCAATGCATTATTGATGCTAATAGTTATTTATTATGTAATTAGTCAAACTGTGAAAGGAATTAATCTCACATGCTGCAACCTTGCTGAAACACAGAAATGCATCTGTTCCTTCTCTATTTTTGAAAATATTTGTGCTAAAAATCACATCAAATGGTCATTATCTTATTCAACTTATTGACAAATATAGAGTTGTAACACATCTTAGAAGAATTGGAAGTAAGCTTATTTGGTTTAACAATTTACAAAAGCAATATCTATCTAATGTGAACTATGTTATAGAATATTCTGGAGTTTAAATGTAATTTAGTTTCAAATTCTTTTTTGTTGTCATTGAACATAGGTCCTCATAGTTTAATAGATGTCATTTTAAATAAATATATGTCTAAATCTGAAATGTTAACTAATTAATACACAAAATAAAATATTTTAAATATAAGATGATATTTATTCTTATATATCTTCTAACTGAAAGCTGAATGAAAAGTATGAAACTTTACACAATTTTACTGCTTTTTACTAAGCCTAAATTCATTTGAAATTAAAAGGTTAAAGAACTTTTAATTTTTCTTTTTTTATTTTCTTTTTTATTAGGTATTTTCTTTATTTGCATTTCAAATGTTATCCCCTTTCCTGATTTCCCCTCTGAACACACCCTATCCCATCCCCCCTCCCCCTGCTTACCAACCCACCCACTCCCACATCCTGGCATTCCCCTATACTGGGGCATCGAGTAATTCTATTAATAAGACAGGATTCATAGGTCAAGGCCATGCAAGTATAATCTGTACTTACAAAATTGTATATTATCCACAATCATACCTATTCAAAATGTGTACCCCTATATTTATTGTGATGTATAATATTAAATTGAATGTTTAAATGTTCCATTTGTTGCATTAGAATAAAAGATAAGGACCCCATCTATACCATTCCTGGGTATATACCCAAAAGATGCTCCAACATATAACAAGGACACATGTTCCACTATATTCATAACAGCCTTAATTATAATAGTCAGAAGCTGGAAAGAACCCAGAGGTCCTTCAACATAGGAATGGATACAGAAAATGATATCCAAAAAGGATGATATTAAAAAGATATTAAAAAGATGAATTCATGAAATTCTTAGGCAAATGGATGAAACTAGAAAATATCTTGCTGAGTGAGGTAGCCCAATCACAAAAGAACACACATGGTATATACTTACTGATAAATGGATATTAGCCCAAAAACTTGGAATACCAAAGATATAATTCACAGACCACATGAAACCCAAGAAGGAAGACCAAATTGTGGATGCTTTGGTCCTTCTTAGAAGAGGGAACAAAATACTCACAGGAGGAAATATGGAGACAAAGTCTGGAGTAGAGACTGAAGAAAAGACCATCCAGAGACTGCCCCACCTGGGGATCCATCCCATTTACAGTCAACCAAACCCAGACACTATTGTGAATGCCAAGAAGTCCTTGCTGACAGGAGCCTGATATAGCTGTCTCCTGAGAGGCTATGCCAACGCCTAAAGAGTACATAGGCCAATGCTCACAGCCAACCATTGGACAGAGCATGGGGTCCCCAATGGAGGAGTTAGAGAAAGGACTGAAGTAGGTGATGGTGTTTGCAACCCCATAGGAAGAACAACAATATCAAACAACCAGACCCCCCTCACAGCTCCCAAGGACTGAACCACCAACAAAAGAGTACACATGACTCCAGCTGCATATGCAGCAAAGGATGGCCTTGTCAGGCATCAAAGGGAGAAGAGACCCTTTGTCCTTTGAAGGCTTGATGCCCTAGTGTAGAGAAATGCCACGGCAAGGAGGTAGGTGTGAGTAGGTGGGGGGGTGCACCCTCATACAAGGAGGAGGAGGATCAGATAGGGGGCTTCCAGGATGGAAAATCCAGAAAGAGGATTATCACTTGAAATGTGAATAAAGAAAATATCCAATAAAAATAGATAGGTAGATAGATAGATAGATAGATAGATAGATAGATAGATAGATAGATAGCCAAAATTATGAAAAAATAATTTTATTATCATGAAACTTAGGATAAAGACAGATTGTGTATAATGAAAACTTCAATCCACAAATACTCTTAGTACATAGGGGTCTGATAAATACAGATATGCATCTAACCACAAAGCTACTGGCAATTGATAGCTTTTGGAAAAGGGATATTTAGTTATTTTTGAAGGTGTGACATCACATGAGTTGATCACACTCTAATGAAGTATCATACTTCCAATTGTATAGGGTAGCACACATTAGACTTGAGTGTCTAAAAATCAAAGTTGTGAGATAAAAGGTTAAGGTGTTATTGAATGAGGTAGACCTGGGAGAAATGCAACTAAAATACAGTTTATGATATTCTCAAGGAGGCAATTAAAATGTGAAAAAAACCAACTAGATCTAGTGCAAGACAATTGTAATAAATTGACAATGCATACTCTCACTGTGCTTTTTCAACACACTAGACACCCTATCCAACATCCTGAAAGAAATGGAAATGAGAAGACATATATTTCATAGACAATGATTTAAAGTATTTCCTAAGCAAAAAATACAGTATTGTTATATTGAAGATTATAAATTTATATAATCCACTAGATCTAGTCAGTACCTTATCAGTCTTGGGAGGTAGAAACATCAATTATAGTTATGTAAACTCAAAAGTGGTGGTTAATAAAAAAATATACAATATTAAAAAAAAAGAAAGTTAATTTAAAGTTAGCACAAATAACTTTTTTGGAGGATACTACCAACACAGTAGCATATGAATGTCCTTTTGTCAATGCTATTTATCTTTTCACTGAAAGCCTGTTAGACACTTGTATGTAATAATAAAAACTCTTGCCTGGAGATGCTGTCCTTTGACTTGGAGAATCAAGTGCACCAAGATACAGATATTCAATTAAGAGGTTGCTAGATAGGTTATCTCATAGGCAGCTTTTTTTGGATAGGGGTGGGGCTTCATAGAGAAAGGTCTGGGTTTCTATTGTGCCTAAAGCTATTTTAATCTATCTTAATTGATGTTTTCTTGCACATATAACAATTGTACATGTTACATTTTACCTAAATTATAATATTTCCTAAAACAATATCGGAAGCCCAGATTGCCCCCCTCTTAAGTACCCCCCCATTGCAATGAGAGTCAAACTTGTTTTTCCTCAAGGTATAAAAATTCCAACATCAGTAGGCTGTTAGGACAAAGACACTAAAAACAAACACCAGTGCTTTGCTTTTAAGTAGAGAAATATTAATAACAAGGTATACACTCTGCTATATTTTTGCAAAATATAAAAGCATTGGTGTATTGCATCTTGGTGAAAATAAAAATTTTCCTGTAAAATTAACATGACAACAGCAATCCTAATGAAAAAGGAATGGCTGTAGGGAGTGTAATTTCTTACAGTTTTCTATGCTATATGAATTTTATCTGAAACATAGAAAAAAAATGAAATACTTTTAAAAGAGTAGAACTTTGCCCATCTCAAATGCAAAACTAAAGTAGATAGAAGTATTCTGCATCTAAAATTTGAATTATCTAAATGTAATAAAGATCCCAACATGAATTATGTGGGGTTTTTCTTTTTTGCTTTTTATCAGAATGCCTAGATGAGAATTAGTAGATGAATTAATATCTTATGTTTGCCTATTACTGATTTAAAAGAATTGAAAGAGTTAATACAAATATTTCAAATATTATGCTTCCACTCCTCTTCCCACAAATTCAGCTCCAAATCTGAAATGCATTGTAGAACTGGTTACAGTTTTGCACTGCCTTCTAAGTGATTCATACTAATTCAAAATATTTAGGTCAATGGTGGAGAATGGCTCTTTCATGCTCAGACCATTTAAGAAGGAAAGTCTTTACCTTAGGTGCCCTTGGGTGGTGTTAAGCTTCATATTTTCAAAAGAAATATTCACTAGATAAAGTGGCTAAATAATCAATATTTTATAACTAGTCATAACTAATGTTTTATAACTAATAGCTTAATCGGTTTCTCAATACGCAAGTTTAAACGTAAGAGGAATGATTGTAAAACCTCATTTAAATAGATATAATTGTAGTTTCTCCTTTTTAATGACGTTTCATTATTACTTTAAAGCCCCAAATTATGGTCATATTGATGGAAAAACAGTAATCGTCACAGGCTTTGCATTTCAAGCATGTTAGGAACCAAGATAAATTATGTACTCTATTAATAAATAATGTCCACATCACAGATACAGACATGAAAATCATATTCAGACACTTGAAGTCTATTGTTTCTGGCACTTGATCCATCAATTAAGCAATCACAGCTTATTTTATTTCAATTAACTTTTCCTTTGACATTTATAGCTCAATATTTTTTCATGATGAAATTACAGAGTTATACATTTTTTCCTTGTTTTCCTGGTCCCATACTTTAAAATTAATTCATTTACCCGCTTGAAAGCAAAATTTCATAATATTGATTAATTAGAATAAGATTTAACCCTCTGAAAATGATTATAATTATTTTTGACACAGAAAGTACAAGACCCATATTATGGGCTGATGGAATGAACACATGAACTATGAAATTTTAAGGAAATTTTTAATTCACCACACTTTTACAGTGTCAACAAGGTCAGACATTGAATTAGGCATTTCTGTACATAAGAGAGAAATGGTCATTTATTCTATACATCATAATACACACTTTGACGAGACAAACTGTATTTCATAAATGCTATTTTCTATATATTAGAACAAATGTATACTTATTATATATACATTATATATACATATATTTATATACTTATTTCATATATATATATATGCTATTTATATATTATATACAAAACAAATGACTACTTGTCCAAGATCAGTAATAATTTTAGGCAAAGTGGAAATATTTGCTAATAGATTTTAATTTTCTTTTTCTTTTTTTAATTTTCTAAGTTTTTTTATTTACATTCCAAATCATTTCCCATTTCCCGTTTCCTCCCTCTCCGAAAATCCCATAAGCCCCCTTCCCTCCCTCTTTTCCCCACTCAACCCCCTCTCACTTCTCTGTCCTGGCATTCCCCTACATCCAGTCTTTACAGGACCAGGGGTTACTCCTTCCATCTTCTTGGAAATTTTTTGATATGCGAATTGTGTCTAGGGTATTCCGAGATTCTGGGTTAATATACCCTTATCAGTGACTGCATACCATGTGTGTTCTTTTGTGATTGGGTTATCTCACTAAGGATGATATTTTCAAGTTCTGACCATTTGCATAGGAATTTCGTGAGTTGATTGTTTTTAATTGCAGAGTAGTATTCCATTGTGCAAATATACCACATATTCTGAATTCATTCCTCCGTTGAGGGACATCTGGGTTCTTTCCAGCTTCTGGTTATTATGAATAAGGCTGCTATGAACATAGTGGAGCATGTGTCCTTATTGCATGCAGGTAAACCCTCTGGATATATGCCCAGGAGGGGTATAGCCAGATCCTCTGGGAGTATCATGCCCAGTTTTCTGAGGAACAACCAGATAGGTTTCCAGAGTGGTTGTATCAGCTTGCAATCCCACCAGCAGTGGAAGAGTGTTGCTCATTCTCCACATCCTCGCCAACAACTGCTGTCTCCTGTGTTTTTGGTCGTAGCCCTTCTGACTGGTGTGAGATGGAATCTCAGGGTTGTTTTGATTTGCATTTCCCTAATGACTAAGGATGATGAACATCTTTTTAGGTGCTTCTCAGTATTAGATATTCTTCAGGTAAGAACTCTTTGTTTAGCTCTGTACCCCATTTCTTAATAGGATTACTTGCCTCTCTGGAGTCTAACTTCTTGAGTTCTTTGTATATGTTGTATATTAGCCCTCTGTTGGATGTAGGGTTGGTAAAGATCATTTCCCAGTTAGTTGGTTGCCGTTTTGTCTTTTTGATAGTGTCTTTTGCCTTACAGAAACTTTGTAATTTTATGAGGTCCAATTCGTCAATTCTTGATCTTAGAGCATAAGCTATTGGAGTTCTATTCAAGAAATTCTCCCCTGTGCCCATATGTTCAAGGTTCTTCCCTAGTTTCCTTTCTATTAGTTTCAGTGTGTCTGGTTTTATGTGGAGGTCCTTGATCCACTTGGTATTGAGCTCAGTGCAAGGAGATAAGAATGGGTCAATTTGCATTCTTCTGCATGTTGACCTCCAGTTGAGCCAGAACCATTGGTTGAAAAGGCTATCTTTTTTTCACTGGATTGTTTTAGCTCCTTTGTCAAAGATCAAGTGACCATAGGAGTGTGGATTCATTTCTGGGTCTTCAATTCTATTCCATTGATCTACATGCCCGTCACTGTACCAATACCATGCAGTTTTTAACACTATTGCTCTGTAATACAGCTTGAGGTCCGGGATACTGATTCCCCCAGAAGTTCTTTTACTCTTGAGAATAGTTTTAGCTATCCTGGGTTTTCTGTTATTCCAGATGAATTTTGAATTGCTCTTTCTAACTCTATGAAGAAGTGAGTTGGGATTTTGATGGGGATTGCATTGAATCTGTATATTGCTTTTGGCAAGATGGTCATTTTTACTATATTAATCCTTCCAATCCATGAGCATGGAAGAATTTTCCAGCTTCTGACGTCTTATTCAATTTCTTTCTTCAGAGACTTGAAGTTCTTGTCATACAGATCTTTCACTTGTTTGGTTAGCATCACACCAAGATATTTTATATTGTTTGTGGCTATCGTGAATGGTATCATTTCTATTACTTCCTTCTCAGCCTGCTTATCCATTGAGTATAGGAAAGCTACTGACTTGCTTGAGTTAATTTTATATCCAGCCACTTTGTGGAATTTCTTATCAGTTGTAGGAGTTCTCTGGTGGAGTTCTTTGGGTCGCTTAAATATATTATCATATCATCTGCAAAAGTGATAGTTTGATTTCTTCCTTTCCAATTTTTATCCCTTTGACCTCCTTTTGTTGTCTAATAGTTCTAGCTAGAAATTCAAGTACTATATTGAAAAGATATGGAGAGAGAGGTCAGCATTTTCTTGTCCCTGATTTTAGTAGGATTTCTTCAAGTTTCTCTCCATTTAGATTGATGTTGGCTACCGGTTTGGTGTAAAATGCTTTTTACTATGTTTAGATATGGGCCTCGAATTCCTGATCTTTCCAAGACCTTTAACATGAAAGGAAGCTGAATTTTGTCAAACGATTCTCAGCATCTAATGAAATGATCATGTGGTTTTTTTCTTTGAGATTGTTTATGTAGTGGATTACATTCATGGTCTTCCTTATATTGAACCATCCCTGCATCCCTGGGATGGAGCCTACTTGATCGTGGTGAATGATCATTTTGATGTGTTCTTGGATTTGGTTGGCAAGAATTTTATTGAGTATTTTTGCGTGGATATTCATAAGAGAGATTGGCCTGAGATTCTGTTTCTTTGTCAGATCTTTGTGTGATTTTGATATTCGCGCAATTGTGGCTTCATAGAACGAGTTGGGTAGTGTTCCTTCTGTTTCTATTTTGTGGAACAGTTTGAAGAGTATTGGTGTTAGGTCTTCTTTGAAGGTCTGATAGAATTCTGCACTAAAACCACCTGGACCTGTGCTTTTTTTGGTTGGAAGACTTCCAAGAAACACTTCTATTTCTTCAGGAGTTATAGGATGGTTTGGATGGTCTATTTGATCCTGATTTAATTTTGGTATTTGGTATCTGCTAGGAAATTTTCCATTTCCTCCAGATTTTCTACTTGTGTTGAATACAGGCTTTTGTAGTAGGATCTGAAGATTTTTTGAATCTCCTCAGTTTCTGTTGTTATCTCTCCCTTTTCATTTCTGATTTTGTTAATTTGGATAATGTCTCTGTGCCTTCTGGCTAGTCTGGCTAAGGGCTTCTCTATCTTGTTGATTTTCTCAAAGAACCAACTCCTCGTTTTGTTGATTCTTTGTAAGGTTTTATTTGTTTCTACTTGATTGATTTCAGCCTTGAGTTTGATGATTTCCTACCTTCTACTCCTCTTGGGTGTATTTGCTTCTTTCTGTTCCAGGGCTTTCAGGTGTGCCATTAAGCTGCTAGTGTATGCTTTCTCCCGTTTATTTTTGGTGGCACTGAGGGCTATGAATTTTCATCTCAGCACTGCTTTCATTGTGTCCCATAAATTAGGGTATGTTGTGCCTTCATTTTCATTAAATTTTAAAAAGTCTTTGATTTCTTTCTTTATTTCCTCCTTGACCAAGTTACCATTGAGTAGAGCATTGTTCAGCCTCCATGTGTATGTGGGTTTTCTGTTGTTTTTGTTGCCATTGAAGACCACCCTTATTCCATAGTGATCTTGAAGATATTTACTGGCCCTTTAAGTTGCAAGGCATGGGATTAGTTCGATCTTCTTTTATCTGTTGAGGTCTGTTTTGTGACCAATTATTTGGTCGATTTTGGAGAAGGTACCATGAGGTGCTGAGAAGAAGGTGTATTCTTTTGCTCTAGGATTAAATGTTCTATATATTTCTGTTAGTTCCATTTGGTCCAAGGCTTCAATTAGATTCACTGTGTCCCTGTTTAGTTTCTGCTTTCCTGTATGATCCATTTCAGAGAGAGGGGTGTTGAAGTCACCCACTATTATTGTGTGAGGTGCGATGTGTGCTATGAGCTTTAGTAAAGTTTCTTTTATGAATGTGGGTGCCCTTGCATTTGGAGCATAGATACTCAGAATTGAGAGCTCTTCTTGGTGGATTTTTCCTTTGATCAGTATGTAGTGTCCTTCTGTGTCTTTTTTGATGACTTTAGGTTGAACGTCAATTTTATCTGATATTAGGATGGCTTCTCCGGCTCCTTTCCTGGGACCATTTGCTTGTAAAATTGTTTTCCAGCCTTTTACTCTGAGGTAGTATTTGTCTTTGACACTGATGTGCATTTCCTGCACGCATCAAAATGCTGGGTCCTGTTTAAGTATCCAGTCTGTTAGTCTATGTCTTTTTATTGTGGAATTGAGACCATTGACATTAAGAGAGATTAAGGAATAGTGATTGTTGCCACCTATTATTGACGCTATCTTTAATTTTGATTGGTTATCTACTTTTGGGTTTGAAGCAAGAACGTTATTATCTCAGTTTTTCCAGGGTGTTGTTTCTCTCCTTGTATTGGCGGTTTCCACCTATTATCCTTTGCAGGGCTGTGTTTGTGGAAAGATATTGTGAAAATTTTGTTTTATCATGGAATATCTTGGTCTCTCCATCTATGGTGATTGAGAGTTTTGCTGGGTATAGTAGTCTAGGCTGGCATTTGTGTTCTCTTAGTGTCTGCATGAGATCTGCCCAGGATCTTCTGACTTTCATATTCTCTGGTGAGAAGTCTGAAGTGATTCGGATAGTTCTTCCTTTATATGTTACTTGGCCTTTTTCTCTCAATGCTTTTAATATTCTTTCTTTGTTTAGTACATTTGAGGTTTTGATTATTATGTGACGGGAGTTATTTCTGTTCTGGTCCAGTCTATTTGGAGTTCTGTAGGCTTCTTGTACGTTCATTGGCATCTCTCTCTTTAGGTTAGGGAAGTTTTCCCCCATAATTTTGTTGAAGATATTTACTGGCCCTTTAAGTTGTAAATCTTCATTCTCATCTATACCTATAATCCTTAGGTTTGGTCTTCTCATTGTGTCCTGGATTTCTTGGATGTTTTGGGTTACACGTTTTTTTGCATTTTGCATTTTCTTTGACTGTTAAGTTGATGCTTTCTATGGTATCTTCAGCACCTGAGATTCTTTCTTCCATCTCTTGTATTCTATTGTTGATGTTTGCATCTATGACTCCTGATTTCTTCCCAAGGTTTCCAATCTCCAAAGTTGTCTCCCTTTGTGATTTCTTAGTTGTTTCTACTCCCTTTTTTAGATCCTGGATGGATTTGCTGAGATCCTTCACTTGTTTGTATTTTCCTCTATTTCTTTAAGATATTTTTGCATTTACTCTTTCAGGATTTCTGCCTTGTTGACCCAACTTCTCCTGCATTTCTCTAAGAGATTTTTGTGTTTCCTCCTCATGGGCTTCCATCTGTTGATCCATAGTCTCCTGCATTTCTTTAAGCAATTCTTGTGTTTCCTTTGTAAGGGCATGTACCTGTGGATTCATTTCTTTAAGCAATTTTTTTATTGCCTCCCTATGGGCCTCCTTCTGTTGACCCATTTTCTTCTGCATTTCTTTATGTGATTTTTCTGATTCCTGTGAAAGGGCATCTACCCGTTGATTCATTTCTTTAAGCGATATTTGTGTTGCCTCCTTATGGGCTTCCATCTGTTGACCCATGTTCTCCTGCATTTCTCTAAGTGATTTTTGTGTTTCCTTTGTAAGGGCTTCTAACCGTTGATTCATGTTCTCCTGTAATTCTTTATGAGATTTATTTATGTCCTTCTTGAAATCCTCTAATAGCATCATCATGAGAAGTGATTTTAAATCCAGATCTTGTCTTTCGGTGCGATGGGGTATCCAGGACTTGCTGCTGTTGGAGAGTTGGCTTTGGATGGTGCCATGTTACTTTGATTTCTGTTAGTAACATTCCTAGGTTTTCCTTTTGCCATCTGGTTATCTCTGGTGTTAGTTGGTCCTGCTGTCACTGGCTGTTGGTTGGCCCTCCTGTGAGCCTGTAAGTCTATTTCTTCCCCCCCTGGATTACCTGGATTCCCCTGGCACCGATTTCTGGGGCCTGCCCTGCTCCTGAGTGACTTTTGAGCCCTGTTGTGCCTTGCCCCAAGTGATGTTATATTGGGGAATCCCTGCAAATCCAAAGGTTCAGCGTAGTGTACTCCCAGAGCAGAGGTCACCAATGGGAGGCTGGTATGCTCCTGCCCTTTGTGGGTGAGCTCTCTCCCAGAGCAGGGGTGGGGGTTCCCTCTCCAGGGCAGATGTCCCACAGCAGAACTGGTGTGTAGGTTACTGCAGACCTGCCCAGCTCTTGGGAGCAGGGAGCACACAAGCTGGCTGAGACCCAAGCAATATTATGCTTAATTGTCTCTGTGTCTGGAGGTTCGAGTTGTCCTGTTGCAGGAGCAAAGATAGCAGAGTGCACTCTGCACTCCCTTGGCACAAATCACCCTGCAGGGTGTTGGCCCACAGCAGAGCTGGTGCACAGATGGCCACAGGGCTGCCCTGCTCTTGGGCACAGATGGAAGCCCAACAGGCTGTGTCCCAAGCGATGTTATAGTGGGGTGTCCCTGGGTACCTGTATCTTAAGTGCAGTTGATCCCCGGAACAGAAGTCGCCAAAGGGCACTAATAGATTTTCTTGAGTATTCTATTTTGTTATTTCCATGGCCTAGTCATTATTTTCAGTACTTAGTCGCATGTTCTGAATTTTGGTCACTTTTATCTTCCCTTAGAACTGTTTAATAGGCAATCTTGATTTTTCTCCTTTTCTTTCACACTTTTATATATGTAAATTAACCACTGAAATCTAGAAATGTCTAAAATTCATGAAAAACTGTATTTAAAAATTTTAAATCAATACATTTTGGTTAATAATTCAGTGAGATGTTTGTTAATAAGCATATCTTATAATACAAATGATAAAATTAAGAGCTAATGAAATCTCAGACAACTTTGGAAGGAAAAGAAAAAATATAGATGAGATAAGATAACAAATTCTTTACCCCCTGATGGGCAAGTGGGATGAACTACTGAGCCCACACTTAACCCAGATAGGTGTGGTACATAAAAGAAGTGCTATTGAATATGAATGGAATAAAGTTAGGCTAACAAACAATGGTGAGAAAAATTGGCTGAATACATGAGAAAATCTGAACATATATCAATCATAAATAATAAAAATTAAGTGCTTAAGATCCAAGTAAGAATGCCTCAATACTACTTGGAAGGTAGAAGAACACAGTGAGGGGGGTTGGGGAGAGGAAGAGATGGAACTGGTTGGAAGAGGGGACAGAAAGGGGAAGTGGGGAATACGATCAGGTATTGGGGCATGGAAAAAGGACTGAAGCCCTGAGGGTCAGCAGAAAGAATGGAAACATTCAACCTTAGGAGTTAGGAGGTGGGGGGAACACTCTAGAATTTACCAGAGATATGGGAGGTGAGAGACTCTCAGGGCTTAAAGGGAGGGACCTTGGAGAAAGTGCTCTACAGTGGGGAGTTGAACTTGTAGAGTACATCTTCAGTGGAGGGACAGGACATCAAGTGGAGGGATGGGGTTGCCATCCCACAGTCAAAAAAGTTCTGACCCAGAATTGTTTCTGTCTGAAGGAACTGCAGGGACAAAAATGCAGAACATGAGGTCTAGTGACAGGCCCAAATTGGGATCCTGCTCAAGGGGAGGCCCAGGGCCCTAACTCTGTTACTGATGCTGGGGTGTGCTTACAGACAGGGGCCTAACATGGCTGCCCTCTGAGAGGCCCAATGAGCAGCTGAAAAAAATCAGACTGAGCAACTAGCACCCAACCAATCAATGAAAGTTGGGGAACCCTGTGGCTGAACTGGGGAAAAGCTGGAAGAAGCTGAGGAGGAGAGCAGCTCCATGGGAAGACCAGTAATCTCAACTGACCTCGACCTCCAAGATCACCCAGACAATGAACCACCAACCAGGCAGCATACACCAGCTGATATGAGGCCTGCAATACACATACAGCAGAGGACTGCCTTGACCATGATTATGTCCAATTCTGTTATGTGGCAAGGTGTTTTAGTTTGTTTTCTACTGCTGTACTAAACAAATACCATGACCCATAGCAACTTGGGAAGCAAAGGGTTTATTTGGTTTACAGTGTAGAGTCCATCAATAGTTTAAATCAAGATAGGAGGTCAGCAAAAAGAGTCTGGAAGCAGGAACCAAACCAGAGATCATGGAAGAAGAATATTGCTTACTAGCTTCTTTTCCATGTCTTGTTCAACATTATAGAGCTCAGGGGCATGTACCAAAGACTGGTACTGCCCACTGTAAATTGGGCCCTCCTACTTCAATACATGCATTGATAATCAAGAAATGTCCCCATTGGCAATTCTTTTAGCCAGAGATGTGCATGCACAAAATAATTCTCTCTATCTCTCTCTCTCTCTCTCTCTCTCTCTCTCTCTCTCTCTCTCTCTCTTAAAAAATCCAAATACATAAGAAACTCAACAATAAAAAGAAAACAAAGACCCCAGTTAAAAATAGACAAGTATATGAGAAAAATTCTCATAACAATTAACAACTAACGACATGTAAGTGAAAATACCAATTACACATTGCTTCACACACATTAGAAAGATTAATACCAAAAAGATAGAACATAATAAGTTCCAATGAGACTAAAGATAGAAAGCAGCCTTAGTAAATTATTGGGAGTGAAGACCATAAGAATACTATGACAAAGAATATTTTGATCATGATATTGAAAAAAGAACTCCATCATACATCACTCTCACTATGAGATATACATCCAAAGGAAATAAAATCACATGTCAGAGAGACATCTGTTTTCCCATATTCCTTGAGGATTCATTCCCAATAGTGTATATCAACCTCAGTATCAATTAATGGAAAAAATTTGTGAATGAAAGCATAACAATATTGAATACTCTTTTACAAGAATTAAATGAGAAACAGCACAGATAAGAATGGAAGGTGTTATTGTATAGGAAAGTAGCCAAGAAAAGACAAACATGGTCTGCTCTCAGATGTACAATCTAAAAGAGTCAAATTCACTGATAGGAAATTAGTGATTGCCAGAGTTTAAAAGAGTAAAGAGAGTAGAAGTCATTGGTCAAGGTATACAAAATTACATTTATGTATTAAACATAAACTGAACAGACAAAACTACAGCATGTGGAATCTATGTGATACTTTTTCCTGGCTGCTTAAAAGTTTCCTCAAAGAGAAGTTATTTAATGATTCTATACACATTCAAACGTGAGGTGATATGTGAAGCGCTAGAAGTGCTAATTAGCTCGATGGTGGTAATCATTTTACATTGGATAAATGTATCAAAACATCACCTTACTTAGCTTGAATACACACAATTATTGCTGATTATAATTCAAACTAAGAGACTGTTATTTTTTATAGAAAACTCTGATTTGTTTTCTAGTCGAATGTCTGAACCATTTCAAATTCCCACTAGCAGTGTCTGTGAAGGCCAGTTTTACTGCCTCCTTGATGGTGTTTGATGACAACATTGCTTTTTATTTTAGCTTTACCAACTGGTATTTAGTCAGTCATCATAGCTGGAAATTCAACCTCATAATGGTTAATGGTAGTAAATGTCAAATGTCTGTTTATCAATTTGCTGTAAATATTTTTGTCCTTTTAAAATTTTCACTTTCACATATGAATTCTGTATTTATCTTATTTCCCTCCACCCTCTAACTTTTTTATGATCATCTGTTCTCTCTAAAACTCATATCTTCATTCTATTTTTAATATTTTTACATATATACATGCATATAAATGAATAAATATGTAAATACAGCCTGCTAAGTCCACTTAGTGTTGCTTCTATGTATATGTTTTTAAGGCTAACCGCTTGACATTTGATTACCAGTTAGAGGACTTGTCCCTGGAGAAGGCTGATTCTCCTTCCCTCAGCAATCATTAATTACTTGTAGCTCTCCATCTAAGGGTGAGCTTTCTGAGATTTCTCCCATCTACACTGGCATGTCAACTGGTGTTGTCATTGTTTAGGTCTTTTTCAGGCAATCATATTTCTGAGATTCCATGGGATTAGCTTTCCTATCAGATATAGAAGACAAGATCACAGAGCAGAAATTCTTGTCCTCTGGAACTTTCCAACTCTGTAGCCCCTCTTCTAAGGAGCTTTCTGAGCCTTGGGCATAGAGATTGTTTTATAGTCATAGATTGGTGTGGGACATCCTGGGGTAAGATGTTCTTTGCAATGTTCTCCATATGCTACAAAAAGAAGCTTATTTGGTGAGGGAAGAGACCTAAAATTATCATGGGTACAAAAATAAATATTAAGGATGCAGTTAGAGATTCAAGCAAGGGATCACATCCAAAATATGATTTGTCTGGAATACAATATGATCTGACTGAGATACAGACATACCCTTAGTATACAAATTTAATGCTTAACAATGAAAGTAAGTTTAGTTTGTAGAGGAAGCAGCCATGTTGAAAGTGACATCTAATTGAGAGGCATACAATGTGACAAGTAAGAGAAATATTTGACAGAAAGAGTCAGAGATAGGCTAGCCCAATTCACATGAGAATAGCTGAGTAAAAGAGTCTACTTAAGAGCATCAAGATAGAAAAAGATGTGATGTGGTGTATGGTAGGTGGTGGGTGTGTGTGTGTGTGTGTGTGTGTGTGTGTGTGTTTGTCTGTGTGTGTGTGTGTGTGTGTGTGTGTGTGTGAGTTTTACAATTTTACTCAGACAGATATACAGAGATGGGTTGCAAGGAAGAACAAGCTAGACAAAGATGAAGACAGATGAATGGCAGATGGCAATAATCACTATGCCTTAATCTCTCTTAATATCAATGGTCTCAATTCCCCAATTAAAAGACATAGACTAGCAGACTGGATACGTAAACAGGACCCAGCATTTTGCTGCATGCAGGAAACGCACCTCAGTGTCAAAGACAAACACTACCTCAGAGTAAAAGGCTGGAAAACAATTTTACAAGCAAATGGCCCCAAGAAACGAGGTGGAGTAGCCATCCTAATATCGGATAAAATTGATTTTCAACCCAAAGTCATCAAAAAAGACACAGAAGGACACTACATACTGATCAAGGGAAAAATCCACCATCAAGAACTCTCAATCCTGAATATCTATGCTCCAAATGCAAGGGCACCCTCATTCGTAAAAGAAACTTTACTAAAACTCAAAGCACACATCGCACCGCACACAATAATAGTGGGTGACTTCAACACCCCGCTCTCTGAAATGGATCGTTCAGGAAAGCAGAAACTAAACAGGGACACAGTGAATCTAATTGAAGTCTTGGACCAAATGGAACTAACTGATATATATAGAACATTTCATCCTAGAGCTAAAGAATACACCTTCTTCTCAGTTCCTCATGGTACCTTCTCCAAAATTGACCATATAATTGGTCACAAATCAGACCTCAACAGATATAAGAAGATAGAAATAATCCCATGCCTCCTATCAGATCACTGATAGGAATCATGGAATAAGGGTGGTCTTCAATGGCAACAAAAACAAAAGAAAACCCACATACACATGGAGGCTGAACAATGCTCTACTCAATGATAACTTGGTCAAGGTGGAAATAAAGAAAGAAATCAAAGACTTTTTGAAAGTTAATGAAAATGAAGTCACAACATACCCTAATTTATGGGACAGAATGAAAGCACTGCTAAGAGGAAAATTCATAGCCCTGAGTGCCACCAAAAAGAAACGGGAGACAGCATACACTAACAGCTTAATGGCACACCTGAAAGCCCTGGAACAAAAAGAAGCAAATACACCAAAGAGGAGTAGAAGGCAGGAAATCATCAAACTCAGGGCTGAAATCAATCAAGTAGAAACAAATAAAACCATACAAAGAATCAACAAAACGAGGAGTTGGTTCTTTGAGAAAATCAACAAGATAGAGAATCCCTTAGCCAGACTAACCAGAGGGCACAGAGATAGTATCCAAATTAATAAAATCAGAAACGAAAAGGGAGAGATAAGAACAGAAACTGAGGAAATTCAAAAAATCATCAGATCCTACTACAAAAATCTGTATTCAACACAACTAGAAAATCCTGAGGAAATGGACAATTTCCTTGACAGATACCAAGTACCAAAATTAAATCAGGATCAAATAGATCATCTAAACCGTCCTATAACCCCTGAAGAAATAGAAGTTGTCATTGGAAGTTTTCCAACCAAAAAAAGCACAGGTCCAGATGGTTTTACTGCAGAATTCTATCAGACCTTCAAAGAAGACCTAACACCAATACTCTTCAAACTGTTCCACAAAATAGAAACAGAAGGAACACTACCCAGCTCGTTCTATGAAGCCACAATTACGCTAATACCAAAAGCACACAAAGATCCGACAAAGAAAGAGAATCTCAGGCCAATCTCTCTTATGAATATCGATGCAAAAATACTCAATAAAATTCTTGCCAACCGAATCCAAGAACACATCAAAACGATCATTCACCACGATCAAGTAGGCTTCATCCCAGGGATGCAGGGATGGTTCAATATAAGGAAATCCATCAATGTAATCCACTACATAAACAATCTCAAAGAAAAAAACCACAGGGTCATCTCATTAGATGCTGAGAAAGCTTTTGACAAAATTCAGCATCCTTTCATGCTAAAGGTCTTGGAAAGATCAGGAATTCAAGGCCCATATCTAAACATAGTAAATGCAATTTATAGCAAACCGGTAGCCAGCATCAATCTAAATGGAGAGAAACTTGAAGCAATCCCATTAAAATCAGGGACTAGACAAGGCTGCCCTCTCTCTTCATATCTTTTCAATATAGTACTTGAAGTTCTAGCTAGAGCAATTAGACAACAAAAAGAGGTCAAAGGGATACAAATTGGAAAGGAAGAAGTCAAACTATCACTATTTGCAGACGATATGATAGTATACATAAGCGACCCAAAGAACTCCACCAGAGAACTCCTACAGCTGATAAACGACTTCAGCAAAGTGGCCGGATATAAAATCAACTCAAGCAAGTCAGAAGCCTTCCTATACTCAAAGGATAAGCAGGCTGAGAAAGAAGTAAGAGAAATAATACCCTTCACGATAGCCACAAACCATATTAAGTATCTTGGCGTGACTAAGCAAACAAGTGAAAGATCTGTATGACAAGAACTTCAAGTCTCTGAAGAAAGAAATTGAAGAAGACCTCAGAAGATGGAAAAATCTGCCATGCTCATGGATTGGCAGGATTAATATAGTAAAAATGAGCATGTTACCAAAAGTAATACACAGATTCAATGCAATCCCCATTAAATCCCCACTCAATTCTTCATAGAGTTAGAAAGAGCAATTCAAAAATTCATCTGGAATAACAGAAAACCCAGAATAGCTAAAACTATTCTCAAGAGAACCTCTGGGGGAATCAGTATCCCGGACCTCAAGCTGTACTACAGAGCAACAGTGTTAAAAACCGCATGGTATTGGTACAGTAACAGACATGTAGATCAATGGAACAGAATTGAAGACCCAGAAATGAATCCACACTCCTATGGTCACTTGATCTTTGACAAAGAAGCTAAAACCATCCAGTGGAAAAGATAGCCTTTTCAACAAATGGTGCTGGCTCAGCTGGAGGTCAACATGCAGAAGAATGCAAATTGACCCATTCTTATCTCCTTGCACTAAGCTCAATTCTAAGTGGATCAAAGATCTCCACATAAAACCAGACACACTGAAACTAATAGAAAGGAAACTAGGGAAGAACCTTGAACATATGGGCACAGGGGAGAATTTCCTGAACAGAACTCCAATAGCTTATGCTCTAAGATCAAGAATAGACAAATGGGACCTCATTAAATTACAAAGTTTTTGCAAGGCAAAAGACACTGTCAAAAAGACAAAGCGGCAACCAACTAACTGGGAACTGATCTTTACCAACCTTACATCCGACAGAGGGCTAATATCCAATATATACAAAGAATTCAAGAAGTTAAACTCCAGAGAGGCAAGTAACCCTATTAAAAAATGGGGTACAGAGCTAAACAAAGAGTTCTCACCTGAAGAATATCTAATGGCTGAGAAGCACCTAAAGAGATGTTCATCATCCTTAGTCATTAGGGAAATGCAAATCAAAACAACCCTGAGATTCCATCTCACACCAGTCAGAATGGCTAAGATCAAAAACACAGGAGACAGCAGTTGTTGGCGAGGATGTGGAGAAAGAGGAACACTCCTCCACTGCTGGTGGAATTGCAAGCTGGTACAACCACTCTGGAAAGCAGTCTGGCAGTTACTCAGAAAACTGGGCATGACATTCCCGGAGGATCCGGCTATACCACTCCTGGGCATATACCCAGAGGCTTTACCTGCATGCAATAAGGACACATGCTCCACTATGTTCATAGCAGCCTTATTTATAATAGTCAGAAGCTGGAAAGAACCCAGATGTCCCTCAACGGAGGAATGGATTCAGAAGATGTGGTATATCTACACAATGGAATACTACTCTGCAATTAAAAACAATGAATTCACGAAATTCCTAGGCAAATGGTCAGATCTTGAAAATATCATCCTTAATGAGGTAACCCAATCACAAAAGAACACACATGGTATGCAGTCACTGAGAAGGGGATATTGACCCAGAATCTCGGAATACCCTAGACACAATCTGCATATCAATAGATTTCTAAGAAGATGGAAGGAGAGACCCCTGGTCCTGGAAAGACTGGATGTAGGGGAATGCCAGGACAGAGTAACGAGAGGGGGTTGAATGGAGAAAAGAGGGAGGGAAGGGGGCTTATGGGACTTTCGAGGAGGGAGGAAACGGGAAAGGGGAAGTGATTTGGAATGTAAATTAAAAAAATAAAATAAAATAAATAATAAAAAAAAAAGACGAAGACAGAATGAGTCAGAAATGAGGAGTCAGAAAATTAGAACATATTGCCAAAGTAAGTATGAGAACAGGCAAAACAGTTCAGTCAGAAGCTAGGAGAAGCTGGATTGAATCAGTCAACTTGGAAGATTAGACTGTATGGAGACTAGAGGTGTCTAGGCTATACTGGCTGGTTTTGTGTGTCAACTTGACACAAACCTGAGTTATCACAGAGAAAGGAGTTGCCCTTGAGGAACTGCCTCCATGAGATCCAGCTGTAATGCATTTTCTCTATTAGTGATCAAGTGTGGGAGGGCCCATTGTGAGTGGTCCCAACTCTGGGCTGGTAGTCCTGGGTGCTATAAGAAAGCAAGCTGAGCAAGCCAGGAGAAGCAATACAGTAAGTAGCACCCCTTCATGGTCTCTGCATCAGCTCCTGCCTCCATTTCCTCCCCTGTGTGAATTCCTGTCCTGACTTCCTTTGGTGCTGAATAGCAATGTGGTAACTGCTATGTGTGACTTGCTTCTTGGTCATGATGTTTTGTGCAGAAATACAAACCCTGACTAAGACACAGGCCTAGGCCAAGGGACAGTTAGAACAGATAAGGAAATGCTCTGGGCTCAGCACAAGCCAGATATTCACACAGCTTGAGCACAGCTCTCATCTCATCACTTCATCTGAGGAAATAAAAGTGACATTTACAGAGAAGTAGCAGCAGTAGTTTATTTTCTAGGTTACATGGCTTCACCAGCCATGTGTAGTGTGCCATTTTACCAGTGCCACACAAGAATTCCCTCATTCTGAGCAGGCCTTAAGACCAACTTGATTATATTTCTCTAGAATTTAAAATATTTTTGGAAGTGTGGCATTAGGTTTTTTGTCAAAGAGAGGACATTTGTAAACATTTCTATATATCAATATCTGTCTCTTTATGATCATAATAGAATCCTTCAAAGTACAAATGTTTTATTTTTGATGAAATGAATTTATCAAGTTGTCCTTATATGAATCTTGCTTTGGCATGATGTAAGATCTTTTTATTTGTTCTACTTTTCAGTAATTTCTTCCATGATATTATGAGATGTTTCATAGTTTTAAGTTTCACATGCAAATCTCTGGTATCTCACAAGTTTCCAAGTGTTAAGCTGATGTTGCTCTTCACACAGTTTGTTTATGTATGTTCATAGAAACAGCACAATTGAACAGGTATCTGTCTATTCATCATTAAATTGTTCTTGAACATAGTCAGAAATATGAGTTGGTGTGAGAATTTCTCCTTTTCTGAAGTTCAAACTAGATCTTCAAACATTTTTATTAATAATATTAATGTTTGTTTATATCAAAACTTTTATGCACCCCTTGAATGAACATGATTTTAATAATTGTGTTCTTAGACCTAATAAAAGCAAGTACTGTGTTCAGGGGAAAATAATTTCTAATGACCACATTTTTCTAAGAAAATTACTTAACATTCATGGCTCAAGATTCTATTTTAATATATTGTTTCTAAAATTTGAGTTTCCTTCAATAATGTCATCTAGTCATTCCTATGCACTTGTTTTAAGCAACAAAATATGTCACTGAAAACGGGGAATTTTTTAGATTTCACATTATTTTTCATTAGAAATGGCTAGATAACAGTTTAAGACTAAGCAAAAGCAGATGAATACAATAACTATCAAGTAGTTTGATCATGTTTTTGTCTTTTGACAGTAGCAACAATGAGCCATAGTGCTTCTATAATGCTTTTTTATAAACAAATTGATATGATAGAAATGCTTGTTTAGTTTCCACTGTTAAAATCTTTTGTTTTTAACTCAAAATCTTCCATGGGTTCATATGACTGACAAATTCCAGCTTAAGTTCTAATGCTCTAGCTACAAAGTAAATAAAGCAAGAATACAATTGGCATTCCTTTTTCTATACTGCAAAGCATACTTACTCATTTACCTTCCACATTTCTAATATTAAGAGTACTCACCAACAAGCCAGACACTTCCTCTTTGTTTTGGTTTCTTCATTGTTTAACAATGGCTCCAAACCCTAGCATCACATGGAAAACACCTGGAGAAAAAGCTTAGTTATGCTTAGATGCCAGGCCACTTCCATGAAAAAGGATCAGGCATACAAATAAAGCTTTATAATTAATTAGAATATGTAACCATGGCTTTTTAAACTTAAAAAGTAGAGAAAGAATCGAAGGAGCTGAAGGGGCTTGAAGCCCCATAGGAGGAAAAACAATATGAACCATCCAGTACCCCAGAGCTCCCAGGGACTAAACTACCAACTAAAGAGAACACATGGAGGGACTCATGGCCCCAGCTGCGTATGTAGCAGTGGATAGCCTTATTGAACATGAAAAGGAAGCGAGGCCTTGTTCCTGAGAAGGCTTGATGCCCAGTATAGGGGAATGCCAGGACAGGGAAGGAGTGGGTGAGTTGATGAGGAGGGGTGAGGGAGTGGGTGGGATAAGGTGTTTTCAGAGGAGAAACCAGGAAAGGGGATAACATTTGAAATGTAAATAAAGAAAATATCTAATAAAAGAAAAAAGTATATAACTAAGTACAGTGTAAGTAAAAAATAAAATATAGCTTTATGTTGGAACATAGTCCATGAACAAAGAGCTGGGTGAGATTTCTGAGACGTTGTGAGAAAACTCCAAGTAAACAAGACCAGAGTCTTTTAATCTCTGTTCGTTTATAACATTATTTGTTTTTAAAATATTCTTTCGTGCCCCTCCCAGGTGTAGTAGATAGGAGTCAGCTTGCTTCAGATTATTCATTTCAGCTGTATTTTGTTACTAGTCTATATGCCTCTGTGGAACAACATGCTTTTGCCACGTGTGGTTTATCCTTGTGATTATATACTTTGTTCTGGTGAAAAATACTCTGAATAAAGTTGGAGATTTCATGAGACTTTAGTCTGCTTCAATTTTAGGCCCTGCTCTCCCAGGTTCACTCTTCCAACAAGAGCTGTAACAGGGTTAGTCTTGTTCTGAGTTCCAAATTATTCTTATGTATTTCATTTTGTGCCCACACTTAGTGGGTCATATTTATGCTAAACATCATGTATAAGCATTATAATACATTTGCTTAGAGAACATATCTGGTCAACGATGAAACATTCCTAAGTGTGAGATAGTACAGTAAACATTAGAAAAATGACAGATAATTTCAAAAACATTGGTTCTAGGTCATATTTCTAGGGAAATATGTTTATATTTGATGAAAAGCTAAACTACAATAAGATGTTTGTCAATGTAAGTTCAATTATGGAAAGTGTACTTTTATTCTAATTTTTTGCTATATAAGAAAAACTCCCAGATTTCTATAAAGCCAAGCTAAATATAATATTTCATTGATTTATTCCTTTAAAATGATAGTGATTTGGAAAATTATACCAATTATCCATTTTAGACTATTCTACCTATTTTGTTTTACAAAATAAGGAATAGTTTAAGCATGCAACAATGTTTAATAAAATTGTTCCTAGTGCCCTTCTAAAGCATTTTATGAATATTTTTGAACCTGTAACATAGGTAGAAAAAAATGTCATTTAATAGTTTGCATGTCACTGTATTCACAGGCTATTTGATAATAGATACATAGTATACTTAATAGTTTTATATCGCTGTTTAATATGTATATAATTACATGTATATGTATGCATGTACCCATAAAGATATACACAAAAATACATTTTAAATAATAGTGAATAGACAAAAGCAATATCACATTTATAATTAAAAATTAACAAAAATTGTACTAGATGTTATATTGTTCTATATAATTATATCTATTATATCCTATTTTTAAACTTATGCATGTAAGACAACTTTTTTGATAATTAAAAAGAAAAATTTAAAAAATATTAATTAAATATCTCAGCATCATTATCTGCCCTTAAAATCAGTAAGACAGATATAAACAAGCATAGCATAGTGTTTTAGATAAACACATGACACTGAAGGGCTTAATATGCTTAAGAACTTGGGCTTCATTGTTACATCTCTTGCTGTGTGATTGTGATTACATCACTATAGTACTACCTATTGATTTCTCAGATCTCAGTAAACTAGTATAATTTCTAAACAGATTTTTCTTTAAATAAACCCACTTCCATATAAATTTGTGTGAATATAATCTTTTATTTAATCACCTTAAACAAAAGATCATATCCATAAACAAAGATTAGGTGTGTTAATTTTCTACTGCTGTGATAAAATAATATTGTCAAAGCAACTTATCAAAAAAAAGAATTTAGTTGGGTTTGTTGTTACAAAGTTAAGAGTCCATGATCATGGAGCGAAGGAAGGGCAGCAGGAGGCCACAGAAGCAACTGAGAGTCCATATCCCACAAGCATGAGTCAGAGAGATAACACTAGGAATAAAGGAAAGGTTTGGAGCCTCAAAGCTACCAGAGTGTGAAACACATACTCCAGCAAAGCCACATCTCTTAATCTTTTCCAAACACTTAAACCAGCTGAGAATATACTCAAACATATGAGGCTACATTATCATTCTTTTACAGATTACAACATTCTAGTCCCATACTCCTATAGGTTCTTGGCAGTATCATAACACAAAATACATTTAGCCCAACTTCAAAACTCCCCATAATCTTTCACAATATCAACACAGTTTTACAGTGTAAAGCCTAAAACTCAAGGCAATATCTTAATTGAAATTCCCTGTAACATTAAAAAGCAAATTACACATTTCCAACATGTAATGGCACAGAATATACATTACCATTTCGAAAGAGAGGAATGACAGAAGGGTGGGGTTACTAGAAACTCAAGAACCAAAGCAAGATCAAAATCGAGCAGGGAATACTTCAAACCTGGTAGCTGCATCTAGCTGGCCTTATCATTCCAGCTTCTTTGCCTACAGTATAAATCTATTTTTTGACTGGTTCCACTCCCTGCATACAGCCCTCTTTGGTAAATAAGCCATTCCTCTTTTTGTAAGCTTACTGCCCTACCACATGTTATGTAACCTCAGCAGCTCACCTTAACTGTTGAGGGAGATTTCAAAAACCTTTTACTAGCACATCTTTTATGACTCTAAAGGCAGAACCCCTTGAATGATACTTCCAAATTTGAAACCAACTTCTAATAAATCCTGTCACCCTTGAACCACATTTGCAACAGCTCTAATTTGTTGTTGCTTTTTAGGAGCATACAGTTCCTCAGGCCTCTCCTTTTTCCAAGTTAGAAGCTTAGATGGATGGAGTAACACTCTGAAAGCATCTCACACTTTACTCCATCAGGTCTGCTCTCAAATCCTCTTTTCTCTTTCAGCACAAGCCATGATTCCATTATTAAATGTCCTTATGCTCTTTTTCTCTTCAAAGTTTACATTTTGTATTTCTCTTTGTCCCATTTTCTCATTTATATTGTAGACTTGCATAAAAATGATTACTAATACAACAGACCCAATATTAGACTCCTCTACCAAATAAATTAGTCTATTTATTTTGTAAATTAACCTCAGGCAAATTCTTATGACAGAGGAATAAAGTAGCTACATCTCCCCTCCCCAACAAAATATCATAAGAACAATTTCTAGCTCAGTGGTTAATAGTCTTCACCTATGAAACTTTTTGAGAAAACTCCTACTAGGATAGCCCATTAAACTCTGCTGACAAGGTTCAACCACTTTTCTACTCCAAGGTTTCTAACTCTTCACATTTCTCCACTAAAAACACTTAAAGACTTAGGGTCTTTAAAACAATAGCCCACTTCCTAGTACCAACTTCTGTGTTAGTTGCTTTTCTGATGCTGTGGTGAACCACCATTGTTAAGGAAACTTAAAAAAGACAATATGTAACTTTGCTTATGATGTTAGGGTTGTTAGAATTCATGGTGGCTAGAAGGAATGGTACAGGCAGTAGAAACAGCAGCTGAGGTCTCACATTTTACAGGCAGGACGCAGAGGGAGCACACTGAGAAGGATGTTAGGTTCTTTTTTTTCTTTAGACTTTATTGGATATTTTCTTTAATTACATTGCAAATGTTATCCCCTTTCCTCATTTCCCCTCTGAAAACCCCCTACTCCATCCCCCTCCCCTTGCTCACTAAACCACCCACTCCTGCTTCCCTGTCCTGGTATTCCCCTAAACTAGGGCAATGAGCCTTTATAGGACAAATGTCCTCTCTTCACATTGATATCTGACAAAACCTTCTCCAGTGATATATATCCTCCTTGAATAAATTTGTACCTCCTAATTCTTCCCAAACAGTTTCACCAATTGGGAACCAAGCATATAAGCATTTGAGCCTATAGAAGACATTCTTGTTTAAACTACCACATAGGTAAATATACATTAAATGTATTTTAAGTGTTTCAAACTCCACTCTGACACTAACAACTGATATGGAATCCTGCATGATTTATTTCAAAGGATAAACTAGACAAATGTGAAACCATAATCAATGCATATGGACTTGTGGATGTGCTGAGTGGTGGCCTTAAAATTGTTTTTAGAAAGCCTTTTAGTGTAGTATATGTTTTTTCTCTGTTTTCTTTAGTTAAAACCCAAATAAATTTGAGTGCTATAAATGACAATGGTAGCTTTATACTAGTTAAGCAATGCAATAAAATGTATATTTATTTTGGTAGCTATGGAGGTAGCTCAGTTGGTAGAGTGCTAGCTGTGAAACCATGAGGACCTGAATTGAGAGACCCAGAAACAATGGAAAATCTGAGTGATGGTGTGCAGTTGCAGTTTTAGTGTTGTGGTGTGGAACAATGCAGGATGCCTAGATCATATAAACTGGCCAGATCACTAGAACAATTCTAGTCCAGTAAGAGAGCTTGCTACAAAGTTGCAACACTCACACATACACAAAACTTTGAGGGAAAATGTATTTATATTTCAGGAGTACACATGAATGTGTTGTTTATGACATGTGTAGCAAGATGGAAACAGTAAATACAGTAAATACAATGCTGAACTTGAAGGTAAATAAGTCAGGAACTTTCCTTTATACAAATGATAGACAGGCTGAGAAAGGAATTAGGAAAACAACTCCCTTCACAATAGCCACAAATAATATACAATAACTTGGGATAACTCTAACCAAACAAGTGAAAGATCTGTATGACAATAACTTTAAGTCTCTCAAGAAAGAAATCAAAGATCTCAGAAAATGAAGAGATCTCCCATGCTCATGGATTGGTAGAATTAACATAGTAAAAATGACCATCCAACCAAAGGCAATATACAGATTCAATGCAATTCTCATCAAAATCCCAGCACAGTTCTTCAAAGACATGGAAAGAGCAATTCTCAAATTCATTTGGAAAGGCAAAAATTCAGAATACCAAAAACAATTCTTAACAATAAAAGAACGGATGGGGGAATCACCATTCCTGACCTCAAGCTATACTACAGAGTAATAGTGATAAAAATTGCATGGTATTGTTACAGAGACAGACAGGTTAATCAATGGAATAGAATTGAAGACCTAGAAATAAAACCACACACTTACACAAAGAAGCCAAAAATATACAATGGAAAAAAGAAAGCATATTCAACAAATGGTGCTGGTCTAACTGGCTGCCTGTATGTAGAAAAATGAAAATAGACCCATATTTGTCACCTTGTACAAAATTCAAGTCTAAGTGGATCAAGAACCTTAACATAAAACCAGATACACTGAATCTAATAGAAGAGAAAGTGGAAAAGAGCCTTGAACTCATTGACATGGGGAAATTCCTTAAACAGAACTCAATGGCTCATGATCTACAATCAATTGATAAATGGAATCTCATGAAACTGGAAAGATTCTGTAAGGCAAAGGACATAGTCAATAAGACAAATCGACAATCCACAAATTGGGAAAAAATCTTCACTAACCCCACATCCAATAGAGGGCTAATATCCAAATTATATAAAGAACTCAAGAAGCTAACCACCAAAATGCCAAACAACCCAATCAAAAAAATGGGGTACAGAACTAAACAGAGAATTCACAACAGAGGAATCTTGAATGGCTGAGAAGCAGCTAAAGAAATGTTCAAAGTCCTCAGAGATCAGAGAAATGCAAATCAAAACAATCCTGAGATTCCATCTCACACCAGTCAGAATGGCTAAGATCAAAAACACAGGAGACAGCAGTTGTTGGCAAGGATGTGGAGAAAGAGGAACACTCCTCCACTGCTGGTGGGATTGCAAGCTGGTACAACCTCTCTGGAAAGCAGTCTGGCAGTTCCTCAGAAAACTGGGCATGACACTCCCGGAGGATCCGGCTATACCACTCCTGGGCATATACCCAGAGGCTTTACCTGCATGCAATAATGCCACATGCTCCACTATGTTCATAGCAGCCTTATTTATAATAGCCAGAAGCTGGAGAGAACCCAGATGTCCCTCAAGGGAGGAATGGATTCAGAAGATGTGGTATATTTACACAATGGAATATTACTCTGCAATTAAAAACAATGAATTCACGAAATTCCTAGGCAAATGGTCAGATCTTGAAAATATCATCCTTAGTGAGGTAACCCAATCACAAAAGAACACACGTGCTATGCAGTCACTGATAAGGGGATATTAACCCAGAATCTCGGAATACCCTAGACACAATTCGCATATCAATAGATTTCCAAGAAGATGGAAGGAGAGACCCCTGGTCCTGGAAAGACTGAATGTAGGGGAACGCCAGGACAGAGAAGCGAGAGGGGGTTGAATGGGGAAAAGAGGGAGGGAAGGGCGCTTATGGGACTTTCGGGGAGGGAGGAAACGGGAAAGGGGAAATGATTTTGAATGTAAATAAAAATATAAAAATAATATATATATACATATATATATACACATATATATATATACGTATATATATATATACGTATATATATATGTGTGTATATATATATGTATATATATATAAAGAAAAAAAAGGAAAAATAAAAGAACAAGGACATCCTGAGTTTTGCAGGCAAATGGATAGAACTAGAAAATATCCTGAGTGAGGTAACTCAGACCCAGAAAGACATGCATGGTATGTACTCACTAATAAGTGGATATTAACTATCAAAAGGGACAAGTGAGGGAGGAACCTAGGAGGGAAAGAGGATGGAGGGGGTGGAAGGGGAACATGATCTGGTATTGGGCGGGGAAAAAGGACTAAAGCTCTGAAGGCCAGCAGAAAGAATGGAAACAGCCAACCTCAGGAGGTAGGAAGTTGTGGGTACCCTCCAGAATGTACCAGAGACCTGGGAGGGGAGAGACTCTCAGGACTCAAAGGGAGGAACCCTAGATGAAGTGCCCTACAGTGGGAAGAGGGAACTTGTAGAGCCCACCTCCAGCAGAAAGACAGGCCATTCAGCAAGGGATGGGGTTGCTATACCACAGTCAAAACTCTGACCTATAATTGTTCCTGTCTGAAAGAACTGCAGGAATGGAAATGCAGAAGAGCCGGAGGAAAAGAATGTCCAACAATAGGCCCAAAGTGGGATTCAGCTCAAGGAGAGGCCCCAAGGCCTGACATTACTGAGGTTATGGAATGCTCTCAAAAAGGGACCTATCATGCCCATACTCCGGAAGACCCAACAAGCAGCTGAAAAAGTCAGATGCAGATATTTGCACCCAACCAATGGACAGAAGCTGCTGACCTCTGTGGTTGAATTAGGGGAAAACTTGAAGAAGCTGAGGAAGAGGGCACCCCTGTTGAAGTACCAGCAGTCTTAATTAATCTGTACCCCAGAGATCTCTCAAACACTGCATCACCAATCAGGCAGCACACATCAGCTGATATGAGGCCCTCATCACATATACAGCAGAGAACTGCTGGGTCTGGGCTCAGTCAGAGAAGATGCACCTAACCCTCAAGATACTTGAGGCCCTAGAGAGTTTAGAGGTCTGGTGGGGTGAGGAAATGGGGACACCCTTATAGATACAGGGATGCACAGAGGAGATATGGTATGTGGAACAGTCAGAGAGTGGATCGGAAGAGGAATAAAATCTGGAGTGTAAAAAGGAAAAGAAAAATAATAATAATAGTATAAAAAACCTATTTTCAATGTAACAAACCCACAAACACAGCATGAGTTTCTATAACTCTAATTGACACATTTTGTTCTTTAGATTTTAGTTCATAAGTAAAATAGGAATAAAAATGAAATGTACTGACAAAAATACTGTTGGAAGAATTACATAAGATATCTGAGAACTTTTTATAACCTGAAAAAATGCAGAACACATAAAAATCTGCCTGAGTTCTATATTACAAATTTTCATATTAACATGAGTTCTGATGTATTTGTGTTCTCAGTAATTGTACTAGTAAGTTTTAAGGTAGTATTTATAATTTCAGTAAAAGTAGGAGAGCACATGCTCAAAAATTACAGCCACTATTAATGAGTCCAAACATAGTGAAAAAATAATAATTCAACATATATCCTCCATTTCCAACAAAACACCATACACCATTCAATTTGATGGGCAGATATAATATCCTTATACGAAAATAGTGTAAAAACAAATGACCCAATATCTTAAAACCTAGCTAGTAGGGATTTATGTGGAAAGTTAATAAAAACCTCTTCAGCCTAGAATTCGTGCTGGCTTAATACAACATGGCTGTATAATACACACACAATTACACAAGTCAGTATAAGTTATTTGATGAACTGTATGGACTGAATAACCCACTTGATTATTTGTTTATTGTGAATAGTTATACACACACCAAAATACTCCAAGACACATTTTTTCGTAATTCCATGTACAAATGAGAATCATTCACAGGGCTTTGAATAATGCATAGAAACCTAATTCTAAATAAAATACTATATGCTGGTGTACAATGTACTTAAGGATAGTTATTTCTGTGAATATGTCTTTTATTTCTTTTGAAATGTTTGGGACATAAAGTATTTCATATTTGATACACACATAATTGTAAGATGATCCCAAATTTAACCTGATCATTCATTTATGGTTTATATATAATTTTTAAGTTTACTTTAAGTATAAGTGTATAGGGCTATATGTATATTACCACTTGCATGGCTGGTGCCTGTACAGAGGAAAGTAGGGTATTCACTAGTTCTGAAGCTACAGACTATTATGAGCCTCCCAGTGAGTACTGGAAGTTGAACCTAGGTTTTATAGAAGAGCAATTAAACACTGCACATTCTCTCCAGTCCCAACGTATACATTATTTACAAATACTCTAAAGAAAGTTTTATATAGTACTTTTAAAATGCCTGCCTTTTTTGAAGAATACTAATGACATGAAACAATATGGAATCTTTCATTTGTGGCTATGACCTTGGCACTTAAAAGTTTTGTATTTTGGATATTTTATGTTTTAAAGTAATTTATGGTTAGGGATTCTCTATGGAATTTAAATTTTCGGCCAAAATTATGTGATGTCTGAATCTAGAATTAGTCAAATCAGCAATCTTAACTTTGTTCACTCAAGCTCATAGTAAATGATATTGTTCCATATTGCTATATTTATTTTGATAGAAGAGTCAATAACAAAGATATCTAGTCACTAATGATTTTAGTGACTTGTTTCTTAGTTTACTCCTAATCAAGAAGAAATTGAATATTTTGTAATATGTGCCTTGATAATTTGTCAAATTTAAGAAGAAAATAGGCAGTCAAGGATTAGAGATAAATACCACTCATTAGCATGTTTTATATTTATTATTGTTTTCCAGTAATCTATTTTATGAATTACTAGAGCAGTTGTTCAATAGAAAAGCAAAGAATGAGACAGTTCTAAGAATATGAGAGTGTTGTCAAAGATCAGACATACACATTCATAAGAAAATGGATGTGTTGCCAAAGATCAGAAACACACATTCATAAGGATATGGAAGTGTTGTCAAAGGTCAGACACAAACACATTCATAAAAACAATGAAATGTTTGTACAGAATTTAAATAAAGTACTGTAAAATTTATATTATATACTAAATTCACATTTATAAATTTCACCTCTGGAATTCAGTGCTTTAACAAACATTTTAAAAGAAACATGGTGAAGGTTGGGGAAACACTCATATTATTTCTCAAAATAATGTTTATGTTTTGGGAATGTAACTCAATTAGTAAATTTCTAGTTTGATATCACCAAACCCTGGACTCTGAGCATTTCATAACAGTAATTCTAGCACTCTGGAAATGGAGGCTGGAGTATCAGAAGTTTAAGATCATCCTCAGTTATAATGCTAGTTTGAGGCTAATATACAAAGCCCCTTCACAAATTAAAAATGATAATGATTAAAAATAATAATAAATATTTCTAAGTGGGAAAAAAGATTATTGATGAATCAAGACAAATCTCAAAGCTGACTAAATGTTTCTTTTTAAATGATTATCCAAATAAATAGACTATCTACCAAAGAACATGGGGAAAGCCATCCAGCAACTATAACCTGGAACCAGCATACCCAAAAAGCAAAAATTGCTTTAGTCTTTCCCTCAGCCTAGTTCTAAGCCCTCATTTAGAAGTACAAAGGGGTGTGATAAAATATTTTATCAAGAAATGTGTTCTCATGCCACAGGGATGCAATATGTAAATGACCACCTACACTGAGTAGTTTTCAAAAGGATTTTATAAAGGTTGATTCCTGAAAGTATGACTTCTCATCGTAATTTATCAAATGCCAGCACAAATTCATTTACAATTATTTATATGTTGAAATAGAGTACTCATTATCAATCACATATAAACATCATATATCACTAGAATTTCAAGTGGTTTCCTTGGAAGATTGTATAGTTTGAGTCCATAAATTAGAAATATATACCCTTAATGGTGAAAATAAATATCAATGACTATCCAATTTTTATTTCTATGATTTTTGGCATGAAGACATGTTTAAATTCTTAAGTGCATGCACTGTTTTAGTTACTTAGGGTTGTACTATTTCATGGTACAATATCAAGCTTTGCCACTTCATCTTATTGTTTTGAATTTAACACTATCCTGACAATAAATATATATTATGAAGTTTCTTCAATAAATTATGTTTTCTAAAATGGTTAAGAATATACAAAACAAAAGGTTTCAGACATTAGATGTTAAAGTTCACATTCTTCACACAGAGAAGTAAAAGATAAAAGTAGTTTGTACATAGTTCCACTTTTAATGTTTATAAAGAAGTCTGTCCTTTAAAAAAAAAGTTTAAATAGTTGGTTTAGCAAAAGATTCTTTGCTCTAAATATAGATGAGCATTCATGGTTAGATAGAAAGGGTGTTCTAGAGAGACATTTCACAGACTTTTAATGCATAGACCCTGGAGGCAGTTGGTAGTCTTTCCATAGCCTTTAATGTGTAATTAGGCCACATATCCAAGATTTATAGTATAGAATCCTAGATATTATAAATAGAAGAAGGGGATAAACCCTAGTAACTCTTCTATGGAGAAGAATCTCTAGTTACCAACCCCATTTTTTCCTGACTGAGAGAAGAAACAAATTTCACTAAGATGGGGAAAGGGTTTTAATTCTTCCATTACTTTATATATTCAGAAGACCCAGATAAAACTTGAATTTAATAGAAATGAAGAGATAGGTAAGTATTAAGAACCATGTCAGAGAAGAGGGAGTCAAAGGCCAAGTAAAGAAGACTCCAGTCCATCAGGACTTCCTATCTAGACTTTTTTGATCGACAGCTGTGGGGTTCACAGATAGGATCTCCGTGAAGAACAACTGGCTCCTTAGATAATTGCAGATTTTCACCAGGTCAGCACCTATCTCTAGGGCGAAAAAAATGAGGCATGATCTTCTTCCTTTTCTTTAATTTTTTTTTTTATTTTCTATATCACTTTTATTTACATTCCAAATGATTTCACCTTTCCTGCTTCCTCCCTCCCCGAAAGTCCCATAAGACCTCTTCCCTCCCCGTTCCCCATTCAACCCCCTCTCGCTTCTCTGTCCTGGCGTTCCCCTACATCCAGTCTTTCCAGGACCAGGGGTCTCTCCTTCCATCTTCTTGGAAATCTATTGGTATGTGAATTGTGTCTTGGGTATTCCGAGATTCTGGGTTAATATCCCCTTATCAGTGACTGCATACCATGTGTGTTCTTTTGTGATTGGGTTACCTCACTAAGGATGATATTTTCCAGTTCTGACCATTTACCTAAGAATTTCGTGAATTCATTGTTTTTAATTGCAGAGTAGTATTCCATTGTGTAAATATACCATATCTTCTGAATCCATTCCTCCATTGAGGGACATCTGGGTTCTTTCCAGCTTCTGGCTATTATAAATAAGGCTGCTATGAACATAGTGGGGCAGGTGTCCTTATTGCATGCAGGGGAAGCCTCTGGGTATATGCCCAGGAGTGGTATAACAGGATCCTCTGGGAGTGTCATGCTCAGTTTTCTGAGGAACCGCCAGACTGCTTTCCAGAGTGGTTGTACCAGCTTGCAATCCCACCAGCAGTGGAGGAGTGTTCCTCTTTCTCCACGTCCTTGCCAACACCTGCTGTCTCCTGTGTTTTTGATCTTAGCTATTCTGACTGGTGTGAGATGGAATCTCAGGGTTGTTTTGATTTGCATTTCCCTAATGACTAAGGATGTTGAAGATTTCATTGGGTGTTTCTCAGCCATTAGATATTCTTCAGGTGAGAACTTTTTGTTTAGCTCTGTACACCATTTTTAATAGGGTTATTTGGCTCTCTGGGGTCTAACTTCTTGAGTTCTTTGTATATATTGGATATTAGCCCTCTGTCGGATGTAGGGTTGGTAAAGATCTTTTCCCAGTTTGTTGGCTGCCACTTTGTCCATTTGACAGTGTCCTTTGCCTTACAGAAACTTTGCAATTTTATGAGGTCCCATTTGTCAATTCTTGACCTTAGAGCATAAGCTATTGGTGTTCTGTTCAGGAAATTTTCCCCTGTGCCCATATGTTCAAGGTTCTTCCCTAGTTTTCTTTCTATCAGTTTCAGTGTGTCTGGTTTTATGTAGAGGTCCTTGATCCACTTGGAATTGAGCTTAGTGCAAGGAGATAAGGATGGATCAATTTGTATTCTTCTGCATGTGGACCTCCAGTTGAGCCAGCACCATTTGTTGAAAAGGCTATCTTTTTTCCACTGGATGGTTTTAGCTCCTTTGTCAAAGATCAAGTGACCATAGGAGTGTGGATTCATTTCTGGGTCTTCAATTCTGTTCCATTGATCTACATGCCTGTCACTGTACCAATACCATGCAGTTTTTAACACTATTGCTCTGTAGTACAGCTTGAGTTCCGGGATACTTGAAGCAATCCCACTAAAATCAGGGATTAGACAAGGCTGCCTTCTGTCTCCATATCTTTTCAATATAGTACTTGAAGTTCTAGCTAGAGCAATTAGACAACAAAAAGAGGTCAAAGGGATACAAATTGGAAAGGAAGAAGTCAAACTATCACTATTTGCAGATGATATGATAGTATACTTAAGCAACCCAAAGAATTCCACCAGAGAACTCTACCAGAGAACTCCTACAGCTGATAAACAACTTCAGCAAAGTGGCCAGATATAAAATCAACTCAAGCAAATCAGTAGCCTTCCTATACTCAAAGGATAAGCAGGCTGAGAAAGAAATAAGAGAAATGATACCCTTCACGATAGCCACAAACAATATAGAGTATCTTGGTGTGACACTAACCAAACAAGTGAAAGATCTGTATGACAAGAACTTCAAGTCTCTGAAGAAAGAAATTGAATAAGACCTCAGAAGATGGAAAAATCTTCCATGCTCATGGATTGGCAGGATTAATATAGTAAAAATGACCATCTTGCCAAAAGCAATATACAGATTCAATGCAATCCCCATCAAAATCCCAACTCATTTCTTCATAGAGTAAGAAAGAGCAATTCAAAAATTCATCTGGAATAACAGAAAACCCAGGATAGCTAAAATTATTCTCAAGAGTAAAAGAACTTCTGGAGGCATGATCTTCTATCTAAGAAAAGCCCTTCAAACCTTGTCCCTCCCTTCTTTGAGCAGGTGGTGAGCTGATGTGGAGGATGGGAACTAGGGATGTTAATTTTGTTGGCCTAGCTAGCTTTTCATTTCTTGCTTGTTAATCGTCCTGGATTTAGTAATCTGCTTAAATTTGAGAAGGAATCCCTGAGCCCTTTGGTCCTGTCTGCCTTCAGTGAGAATGCCAGCAGAGGCAGCATAAGAGGCAACTTACTGCTTCCACCATTTATCTCAGGCTAAAGGTGCATAAACCATTTTAGAATTCTAGGATGAGCTCCTTTTCCTGACTCCTCTTTTATTTGCAAAGGCACATAGCTTTTATTTGCAAGTTTAAGATTCCCCCCCTTCTATGCATAAATTTACCACCACCATCCTCCCCTTCTTTCCTTTCCTTTCTACAAGTTGCAGAGTTCACTCATCCAGTAGAAAAATCCAGGAACTTTCCACCTCCAGGCCAGGATTCTAGAAAGTCTCAGGGTAGGAACTTGTGAACTCAGGAAGGCAGAAACAATAGGCAAACCCTCTCTTGTACATTGAGTTTAATTTCCCATTCCTCTTGTGGCCAGGTGAATCTAGGCTTGCCACCATGGTCAGTTGTGGATTTGGGGATGCCTCCTGAAAGTTAGTCTGCTCTCATTCATATCTATCAAATCTGGACAGCTCCTCCCCAGGTGTCCACTCATCCTTTCCTGTTCATCCCATTGATATCCCAGGTCTTTTCAGAACAGTCCGATCGAATCACCTAATAATAAGTTTTGTCTTTCCTCTCACCTTCTGGCATAGGTCTATACTGTTATCTCCCAAGTCAGACCAAATATCTCTCAAGAAGAAAGTAAGATTCCATAAACTTTGCCTCCACGGACTTTTCTGCAAAGGTGGGCGAGAGAGTACACCAATGCACACTTGCCTACACACTGGGACAAATACACATGTTCGGGAAAGCAGCGGGTGAGGAAGCCAGACTGTGGGTTACTATTAAGGGCTTGTTAAAGTCGCTGCTGTAGCCAAAAGGAATGCGCTGCGCTGATGAGGCAACAAAGGAAAATTTCGAAATGGGCTTGGAGAAAGAGCGAAAAATGGTGAATCTAAACACACAGAGAAAGACACCTTTTACACCTGCTGTTAGCTTGAGGCAGTTCTCCCAGAGTCACACACTTTCGAGAGAAATCATTGTAGGTTGCACTGAATGTAATAAATCTCTATGGCTTATATATCTTTGGAACTGACAGCCCCAGTGTTCTATTGGACTTCTCGCTGTGGTCACCATGAGCCCAGCGCACTTGAGGATAGGGACCTAGGCGCTCCAGAGCCCTCACCTCTGTGTGCAGAGTACCTCAGGCAGGTGCCAAGTTCTGGTCGGGTCAAGCAACAAGCGGACTATCTGAACAAGGCAGGCTGCCCTGGTACCCGTGCGGGTCATCTCTCCCCGCCCCCATCCCTCCTGGTCGCAGGAGCAGAGAAGAAGGAGAAAGCCGAGTTAACCACTCACCCCTAGCTTCCTGCTGCGGATTTTCACGTAGCCCTGCTTGACTATGTCGTTAAAGTTGGAGGCCATGGCCAGCGCGGTCGGGCTCCTCTGCTGGGCGATCCGCTTCCTGGAGTCGACAACCGCTGTCCACCACCCGTTCCACGCAGGTCTCGCATCCAGCTGATCGCCGCCAGCAGTCGCGCCGCAGCTTATTTCTCCCCAGGCTCCTGCTGGCACGACCCGAGGTCGATAGCTGGGCCGCCGCACACGGAGACAGGTGATCCGGGCCGGAACTGCTCAGCAGTACCAGCACCTCGCGACAGGTCGTCACCTTCGCCCCGGGCTACAAGCGGAGCACCACGACCCGCGCCACCGCCAGCTGTGCCCCCCTACGCGCCGCCGCCCCCGGCAGCACCCACAGGCTGGCGCCTCACTCGGCGGCGCACAGCTGGCCGGAGCGCACCATCGCGGCTCCCCGGCGCGGAGGAGGGGGAGGGATGGCGGGGCGGGCCGTTGCGCCCGATCGGCTCCCTCCCCCTTGCTCGCGGGGTGGCAGGGCTGGAGGATGCTGGCAAGATGCACTCCATCACTCTCTGTTTGGGCAAGGATCTCCCCCTGCCACCCGCGCCTAGGATATGGCTCCCACAGTAGCCCTGTGCTGGCACCACTCGGCCAGGCGTGGATTCCTAAGGACAAGGCTCCTCATTCCACCGCCGTTAATCTTGCCTTCCCAAACTGGGCAGTGTGGACAGAGCAGGGGGGTGAGGGGGAGACTTCACAGATTCGCAACAGGCAAAGAGGAGCAAGACAATTGTTTATTTCAGAGATGGTGTCTATAATACATTTTTAGTTCTAGGCACACGTGGCCCTTCCTGGTCTTTGCCCTGTTGGGAAGTGTAAATCGAAGCCCTTCCTGGTGCACACACAAAGAGACCAACCCTGCGCATGTGTCTAATCCTCAGGCTGCTGAAGTCAGAAGGAATCCTGGAGGTAGCAGGTCTCAGATGTCCTCTACAGAAAAGGTTGTGATACCTGGATTGACAAATGCATTTTGGTTAACTAGGGCTCATTGAAATAAAAGGCAGAATAAAAGATCCATACATGTGCTGAAATTTTCAACTTGTAAAACAAACAAACAAAAAATCCAAAGGAATACACTTTCTCCTTTCTCCTTCTAATCTACGAAAACATACTAAAATATATAAATTATAGACAGAATTTTAAAGTTACATTGTTTTAGGTGATTCAAGGGAAAGGACCATTGAATATTGGCTTGCAGAAATTTATGGATTTTTAACTATAGTAAAGAATATTTACAGCTTAAGTAGCTACGGAGGAGGCTGATAGTTAAGAAAAAAAGATGTGCAAAGTCTTCTTCATTTGTGAGGAATTCATATTTAATGATCTTCATAAGACCACAATTAATTCTGCTTACTTCACAAGAAGTATTTTTCTAGGGTCTCATTTAAATAGTCTTATCTCTATTTGCATCATAATTACTTTAGAAGGGTACAAATCTACGTTTGTGGGGAGAAAAAAAAATAATGAAAGTCCTGAGAACAAAGTTAAATGCCCTTCATTCACAGCCTAAAGGGCAGCTTTAAATGGCACAGGGGAGATGCTGGTCCCATCCTTACCAAGAGATCCCATTTAAATCAGTACCCAAGAGGCATCCTAACATACCTTAGCAGTATACATCCAGTCTATTTCATTTATGGGGTGACTCCCCTCCCCTCTATTCATCTTTTACCTTTCCCACCATGCAAGCAAATTGCAATATAGCAGGGTAAATGTTTAAAATAGCCCGGCAAATCCCAATCAGTTATAACTGTGAAAGGAGATCAATTCTGGTCTCCCTGGAAAATTCACCTCTTCTTATTAACCTCTGTGGTTATCTCCTTTAAAATTAGAGGCATTTTTTAATCCACTCATTTTTTACATATTTCATTTCATTTTAAAAGATGTTGCTGCAGAGTGACTCACATATTAACAAATTAATTACTTCATGTGATCCTCTTTGCAACAACAAATACCAAGTGAAACATACTTCCCATTTATCAGGAGGAACATTGAGGTTCAGAAGTGCTTTGTGACTGGACAAAAGGTTCAAAGTTGGAGTTGAAAATAACTTACATGATCATAAACTCTTTCATTTACAAACCTCACTATTAGTTGCTTTACTCATTGCTGAGACAAAGTACCTGACAAAAGCAGGGGATATAAAGGTCATCATGACAAGGAAAGTGTGGCAGCAGCCATTCAATGATGACAGTTGTTCAACACTGAACCCAGCATAACAAGGGGAGAAGAATGATGGTATTCATGTACTCAGCCTGCTTCTTTTTGATTTTCTCTGATCTAGGGCTCCAGCTCATATTCCCAGTGTATCTTCCTGTCTCTGGAAACAATCCCACAGGCATGCTCCAAATTATATCTTCTAGGTAATTCTAAATCTATTCAATTTGATAGCAAAATTAACCATCACAATCCATTTTTATAGAAGTTCAAGACTATCTCAGCAATCATCTTAGAGTTTAATAACATTCAGTTTGGGTAAGTAACCACAACTAGCAAGGAGTATTTACTCAGTCTATAATCACACTAAGCAAGATGTTTCTTACAGTCTTGATTATAAGATGAGCTGATAAGTATAATATCATTATATTTGTCTATTTATTATTTACTGGTAGAGGGTCACCTGCATGCCACATTCGAATCTGTTAAGGTTGGAGGACAACTTTATGGACTTATTTCTGACCTTCTTTGATGCAAGATATGAAAATGAAATCAGGTCATGGGTTTTGATGGCAAGTGCTTTTACCCACTGAGTCATCTTGTCAGCTTTGGAAATAAGTTTAAATGATTTGACTATTCTCTTGTACTTATTTCCTTTGAAAATCTATGACATAGTACTTTGCTTGGTCCTTTGTCTATTTTAATATTACTCCCTTATTTTCTACTTGAAAATAGTTGATTGTTATTTAATGTTCTTCAGTACTCAGTCTGTGTGATTTTATTCTTATGGTGCCTCACTTAAGTTGATATTTTCTGTTAGTCAATAATATGACTGAGAAATTAGGTTATATTCTGTTTTATATTAAAAGAATAATTCATGAGAAATGTGTACGTCCTACTGAATCATATTAAATGGAATAAAAGGTCTAGCTGTAGAATAGATTAGAAGGCTGAAATGGCAGCTTGATCCATACTTTATAAAATCCATAAAGTATAAATTAAAGAAAATGAAAATTTTAAGTATGAAATTATAAAATTCTTCACTAACCTCCCTTTTAGTGATGATGACCTCTCAAAGGCATCATTTCATTATGGATTCCACAGTTTTAATTGGCTAGTTGTATTCATTTCTTGGAGGTGTAAGTTTTTATTCATTTACTGAAAATGAAACAAGCAAAAATGCTATTCCTTGAAAATTAGAGGACTGTTTAGTTTAGACTTTATTTACCAGGTTTCAGAACTAATGAATGGGTTCTAACAAGTTCTTAATGATCCCCTGTTGGAATATCTGCATATTGGTGCATTTCCAACTTCAATCCTTGTTTTCATTGTGGTGTCTGGACTACAAAATGCTGCTTCAGGTGGTGTTCTTCAAGTTTACCTGGTAGGTATTCAAGGGATTTACTAGCCTTGCTATGTACATGAGGTAATACAAGTTCATCTTATTTATTTACAATTCCATATCTACTGAAAACTACATCTCATTTCTTCCTCTCTGCTTTCAAAGACTTTGTGAAAAATCGCTATAATAAATAAATAAATAAATAAATAAATATGTTACTTAATATATATGTGATACATATTTTGTGTATATGTAGAAACAGGGCCAAAAATATTCTAGAATGAGAAGGGATATTCAGATCCCCTTTATTCCATTGGCAGAAGTCAATCTGACAGAATCAACTGTAAAAATCAACTAACTTGAAAAGGTGAAGACTGTTCAGAGAGAAGAAGCAAGTGCAAATGGGATAGAACAAGAATCAGAGATAATCATATTCTGACCTTCAGAACTAATCCAAAGACTTTCAAAGTTTCTCCATCAGGATTTCAGAATTATTATCCAATAAATTATGTCTGTCTTCCATTTTTGCCATTCGTGAACAAAAATATGTTCAGTGTATACATTATGCTGATTCCATGTCTGTCTTTTGGATTTGAGGCAGAGACCTCTTTGGTTTCTAACCTTTAAGAAAAATTCATATTTTAAAAAAATTATACCTAATGCTTTTTAAATAGGAACATGTTTTATAAAACAAAATTCTGTGCTTTGAGCATATATGAGATAGGATGACAATTTGAGGAGTATTGGTGGTAGGTACACATATTTTGCACACAAGACATGTTAAGTATGAGGGTCCTAGGTTAGACTATTACCAGGATTTTGTAAGGGGAAATTCTAACTTCATTCTAATCTCCTCTCTGAGCTAGATTTACTGAATGAATTATAGGGAATTGCATTATGAGAGAGGAAATTTGATGCTATTTCTAACATTAGGATTTTAAGGGAATGCGGGTATGTTTGCTGGATGTCTCTTGGCTTTCCTGCCATTTGTAAAATGGTCATGTTTTTCATTGGTGTCACCCGAGAATGCTAGCCATTCATGTCAGAGCACTCAGAAAACACATACTTTTTCTTGTGATTATTTTTAGTGAATTTTATTGTATTTGGTTTATAACTTTAGTTTTGCTTAGAAAGCAGAAATTTAGAGTATCATTGGCATTTTTTCTCTTTCACCACAATATTGTCATAGAAATAATTTTATCACAATTGTCTTTATTTTTAATTAGTATGCAAAAGAATGAATGCTATTAATGGATTTCATATATTTTTTGTTGGTTTTTTTCCCATACACCCCTCAAAATATTCTCTTTCTTCTAGTAGCTATGTCAAATCTGTAATCTGTTTCTTCAAACTTACTTCTTGATCATTTTCATCAACTAATATTTGAATGTTAGTATTTGTCCTACTTTTCCCCTCTATTCTTAGATAGACCTTTCCTTTCAAGGCATGTTTTAATATTTCAAGAATCTATGACCCCTTAACTACTGCTACCATTTGTGACTAGCTATATTCTTCCATGTGGAATATTCCATGTTCTAGCTTTCCAGCTAGTTACGCTAAGGGGTTCCCAAGATGAATGCAATCTTATGAAATACAAGGCTATTTTTTATTTCCTCAAATCAATATTTATTTGGTAAGGTTTAGCAATTCATTTCATCAAATACAAATATGATGCTTTAATAAATTTTCTTTTTACTGTGACCTGCTTGTAAGTTTTTTATGTGTTTCTCTTGCCCATCCTCAAAAAATTATAGAAATAAAAAATGTTATTCTATTTTTGTGACATTAAAAATAAAATATTTTATTGAGCTTTTATAGTATCATCATTAGTATATAAAAGTTGTATCATCACTTCAAACAAGTTTAATTAGACCCTCAGGTTTGTAAAGTCTTTATCTCATGGATAAATGAAGGCTACGCTCACTTACATTACATGCCTTGCAACTCTATAGGCTCCAAATGATCATATTTGTTTTATTATTTTTATTTCCATTCTTGTTTCACAAAATTGTATAACATAAATTGTATCATCTAAAAATTCACTAATTAACATCTTCAGAGTATAATTATATTTAAAGAGGTAACAACCTTAAAATCAAATTATTAGAGTGGCTCTAATCTAATATGACTATGTGCTAATAAGAAGAGAAAAATTGTGCATAGTCAAATAGGGATAATATTGAGGTCACAGGAAATATTTGTCTATACGCTATTTAGAAAGACCTTAGAACCAATCTGTTGAAACTTTGATCTCAGGATATCAACAGGTAACATTGCAAGAAAAAAAAAATTACTGTTGTTTGAGTCAGCAAGTTTATGCTTTTTCATTATGGGCGTCTCAACAAATAAATATACTATGTTACCTTGAATGTTTAAAAGTTTTCTTAGAGGTGATCTTAATATATCTCCTTAAATTTCTTGTTTGGTACATTTTCCAGTTTGTTTTGACCCAAACTAGAGACATCTGAGAAGAAGAAACTTCCAATGAGAAAACACCCTGATCAGATTTGCTTGTGGGCAAGGCCAGAGGTTATTTTTGATTGGTCATTGCTGTAGGAGGGCCCGGCTACTGTGGGCTGCTGCATCCCTGGGCAAGGCAGTTGGTCTTAAGATGTAAAAGAAAGCAGGCTGAGCAAACCAGAGGGGTATGTGAATAAGCAACTCTCCTCAATGGCCTAGTTTCAGTTCCTGCCTTTTACATTCATTGAATTCCTACCTTGGTTTCCCTCAGTGGACTATGATTTAGGATAAGCAAAATAAACTCCTTCCTCTGTAAGTTGCTTTTGTTTATTACTATTTTTTAATTGCAGCAATAGAAACAGAAAACTAAACTAGAATAAAATGTATATTTCATGTAACTCTAAATAGTGGTGCTTTTCTGGTGTATCATTATATGGATACTTTGTGCTTGTATATAAAAATATTCACCTCTATATTTATATATTGACCTTGCTATTCACCTGTAAAATCTGACTATATATTTCCAAAATAGTTTGGTTGCCCATATGTTTATTCCATTTTTTTTTGTAGATTTAAAGTAGATGTATAAAAAAGGAAAATTTTGTGGCACATGTCTTGTGTTTCAGGAACTTTGGCAGGCTGAGGTTACATGATCACTTGAGTCCAGGAGTTCTAAGCCATTATAAGAAAGATTTGCCATCTTTTTCACATTTGTTTTTGTTTTGGTGGATTTTTGGTTTGGTTTGGTTTTGTAATTTGTTTTGCTTTTAATGAGAAGCTAAAATCTTGGTCCAGTGATAAGGTCACTTACTGTGCAAGGATGAGAACTTGTGTTCAAGTTTGATTACCTGAATAAAAAAGAAGGGCATGATAGCATGAATGGTCTTGTAATGGCTGTGCTGTGAAGGATGAGACAAGAGGATCAGTGAGGCTTGCTGGTTGGCAGAGTAATTTATTTAGGTTTGGTGGAAAGATCATATCTCCCAGGAATAGGGCAGATTGATACAGCATGATTCATGATATGTTTCCTGAGCCTCAATCTCAGTGCACAGGCACCTGATCCCCAGGTCCAACACACACACACACACACACACACACACACACACACACACACACACACACCACCCTCCACATACGTATACCACACAAACACTCAAAAAACTTAACATGTATAAACTTCTGGTTTTTGAGTTAAAAATGAGGTGGGTGTGGTGATACACTCTTATAATCTTAGTAGTCATGTGTCTGAGGTAGGATAGTTGAAATGAGTTTAACACTGGCTTGGGATATTTATAACACCTCTGCCAGTTCTTCATAAAAAGAGCCTGTCTCAAAGACAGAGAGAGAGAGAGAGAGAGAAGAAGAAGAAGAAGAAGAAGAAGAAGAAGAAGAAGGAGGAGGAGGAGGAGGAGGAGGAGGAGGAGGAGGAGGAGAATGGAGGGAAAGGGAAGAATGAAATAGACAAAAAAGAAAACAATTGAATTCTATCTCTTCTCTTCTCATGGCTCTCTCCTTTCCCTTCCCTTAACTGAAATATTGTGTTAGACCTACTCAATAATATTAAATTAAAAATGGCAAAATTGGATACATTTATGGTTTTCTTATTTGGAGAAATATTTTAGATTACAACAACGATAATCTTAACTTCATAAGTAGCATTTTTGTGAGGATATGTATATCGCTGGCATTCTGTCCAGTTTTTATCATGAACAGATGCTGAACTTGATCAAACAACAAATGGTTTTAGAAGGAGACCATGTTCCAAATACAGCAAGACTGCAATCTGTTATTCAGACCCAGACTCACTTCAGCAATGCCATTTGGTTTCTCTTTTCCACAGTCTTGGCCTAGTGGTGGGAGCAAAGTAAAAATCCCCAGTCACCAAATGGGTCAGAATAGCCAAGTGCTCTTAGGGAAATGTAGCTGTCTGCTGCTGATTTCACCGTGTTTTCAAACATTTTCCTGTGAATAGTATTGCAAAAACCTGATGAGTCTCTGGCTTTAATAATACAATGAGATTCTTGGGTATAGATTTTTTTCTTTCACCTTTAACCAAAACACATGTCCTCAAAATTCAACACATACTATTGAGGTAAAACTGGCCAGATGTTTGAGGACTTTCAATTCTTCAGTTTATCAGTACTCAAGTTTTTTGTTTTTTTGTTTGTTTGTTTGCTTGTTTGGTAATTCAACTAAGCACTTTTATATATATATATATATATATATATATATATATATATATATATATATATATATAGTCTTCCTCTCAATACTTTGTAGATGAGAAGGCTAGGTTGATTCCATGAACCTTCAAATTGACAATTAAGGAGACTAGTCCTAAGAACTGGGCAGGTCCAGGCAAGTCAATTGCTAATAGAAATAAATGCAGGCTCCAGCTTTCATGCCCCAACAATGGTTCTGGAATGCCTAGAGACAGAGTAGAATAAAGCTCATCTACCCTAGAATTCCAACGTTCTTTAAATCAGCCCTGCAAGCTCAATTGGTTGTTATCTTTGTTATGGGAGACTCCCATCATGCTGAACTTCTGCAGAATAAAACACTCTTTGCATTTATATACTATTTGAGTCTGGGTGTCATTCTTTGGCGAATCATGGACCCTTACATAGATAGGGATTTCTATATAATTAAATTCCACAACAAGGGCTGGAGAAATGGCTTATCTCTTAAAAGAACTGGCTGCTCTTTCTGAGGAACTCATTTGATTCCCAGCACTCTCATGGGATCGCACAACCATTTATTTCACAAGTAGCAGGAATCTGACACCCTCTTCTGGACTCCAAAGGAACTATTTGCACATGGAACACACATATAAATTCAGGTAAAACATTCATAAAAATAAACAAATTGAAAAAGTTAAATTCTCCTGTAATAAGTTATCACTTTGTTATAAATTTATTAACTTAATACATGAAACTATAATCAGTAAAAAAATAAATTTGTTTTTAAGGCTTAGTATGATTTTTATAAGTGGACCAACACTTAAGAGATGGTGATTCCATTGTTGATCTCTTCAGCTAAGCTTATGTTTTTTTTATTTGGTGGTTTTTGGGTTTTTTGTTTGCTTATTTCTTTTTTCCGTTTAACTTTAAGAAAGGCATATTGGGTCTTTTTAGTATCAGTTGAATGGTTGGTGAACAAAAAGCAACATGTAAACAGAAAGAATCAAGACAGGAAGGCTAACTTGGCTGATAACACCTGTGAAAAAAGCTCCTGGTAGGGGATCCACCTATCAAATCCTGCTGGTATCTCCTTGTTCCAGGTTGAAACTGCAGGGGAACTCACCTCTTTTGCAAATCAGGCTTGTTCCTCAGGCTGCTGTCCAAGCTAGGTGAAGACTTTGGAAACAACACCTCTCTCCCTGTCTTCTGAGATGAGTTCCAAATTATCTGTGCATGAGGACACACTTTGGCATGCCTAATATCAAAACTCAAACTGTTAGTTCCTGCTGACCTAAGATTCACTACTCTTACGTGGCTTTCTATTCAAAACTGTCCCCAGTATCAACTAGAGAGAGAGCCACACCTGGCCTGAATTAGATACTTTCTACTTTCAAATCCTCACCTATTTAAATAAAGTCACTAGCCTAATTGGCAATGGTCTGCAGAACCCCACCTTTAAGTTTCATTTCTAGTCTTCAGTCCTCTTCTCCCTTTAGTCCTTCCTTTCAATGCTTCAGGCTTTATCAACTAAAACTTCTAAGCCTGATTCCCCAAACCCACTTTCTCACAGACATTAATCTTACTGATGAGGCCCCTATCAAAGTGGAGCACAGTGAGTTATATTAGCAATTTTTCCTGTGGTGTTTAAGCCAATATGCTGGTTCTAGATGCGATGTTGCCTTCTCAAGCTCCTACCCTTGGTTAGGCTGGCCCAGTGACTCTGACAGGGAAGAGAAGAGCAAAACAGTTCAATTCTAACCCCATCCTGAAACTGGCTTGGGAACATTCCATCAGAAGTTACACCTTAAAGCATCTTTATACCTTCTGCAACTCTGAAGAAATTCCCTGCTGTGTTTCTAGCTACTTTATCAGCTACTTATAGTCTCAGCTTACATGAACTGAGACCATAAAATTCCTTCCTTTGTTTCTATATTTTGCTTTTTGGTCCTACCTGCCTACACTATTGGGTACAATCTTCTCCTATTTCCATTTTAGTTTATATAAATGAAGTATCTTTTAAATACATCAGCATTTGATCTGCAAAATGGTGGCTGTCCCAAGTACTTCTCTCCTGATAGTGAATGGACTCATATTACCATAGAGCTAAGATCAGTTTGATCAGAAAGAAATCATGTGGTTTGATTGCTATATTTTCTTTTGATTTTTTATTATTATTTATTTACTTTTTACATCCTGTATTTTATTCCCTCCACCCCCTGTCCAGCCTCTGACTGTTCCACATCCCATACCTCCTCCCCACTCCTGTGTCTACATGGATGTACCTGCTCCCCACCCCACCTGACCTCTAAACTCACTGGGGCCTCCAGTCTCTTGAGGGTTAGTGCATCATCTCTGAATGAACATAGACCCTGTAGTCCTCTACTGTATGTGTTTTGGGGGCCTCATATCAGCTGTTGTATGCTGCTTGTTTGGTGGTCCAGTGTTTGAGAGATATTGGGGTTCCAGATTAAATGAGACTGCTCGTCCTCCTACAGGATTGCCCTTCTCCTTAGCTTCTTTCAGCCTTCCCTAATTCAACAACAGGGGCTAGCTGCTTCTGTCTGCTTTTCTGGAGTGAGGTCAGGCTTGGTCACATTTTGTGAGCACTCTATAGCCTCAGTAATAGTGTCAGGTCTTGAGAACTCCCCTTGAGCTAGATCCCACTTTGGATCTGTTTCTTGACCTTCTTTTCCTCATGCTCCTCTCCATTTCCATCCCTGTAATTCTTTCAGAGAGGTACAATTATGGGTCAGAGTTGTGACTGTGGAATGGCCCTCCTCTCCCTCATTTGATGCCCTGTCTTCCTGCTGGAGGTGGACTCTATAAGTTCCCTCTCCCTACTGTCTGGCATTTCATCTAAGGTTCTCCCCTTTGAGTCCTGAGAGTCTGTCACCTCCCAGGTCTCTGGTGCATTCTGGAGGGTCCCCTCAACCTCATTCCTCCCAAGGTTGGCTGTTTCCATTCTTTCTGCTGACCCTCAGGGCTTTGGTCCTTTTCCCTCACCCAATACCAGATCATGTTCCCCTCTCCCCCCACTGGCTACCTCCCTGTCCACTTTCCCGCTCAGGTCCCTCCCAGGTTCCTCCCTCACTCCCTCACTCCCTCCCTTCCATTTGTGATTGCTTTGATCTCCCTCCCAAGTGAGACTGAGGCATCCTTACTTGGGCACTTCAGTTTGTTGACCTGATCACTATATTTTCTAATGATTTCATAGAGAAGGCAAATGTCACGTGACTTTACCACCATCTTAGTAAATGACACAACATGGTACAATCCAAAATGATGATACCCATAAAATGTCTTGGTCTCATTGAGTCATTAGAATAAAGAGAGAACATCAGACCTCTAACATGTTTATTATGTGATTTTGACACAGGTTTTACATAATACATTTACTGGCTCTAAGGAGAACCCAGATTTTTCTGGTCATGAGCCTCCAGTGCTGGCATACTAACAAAGGGAACTTTGAGATTCAGTGATCACAGCAGAGATGCAAAAAACAAATTGCCAAGTGTTAGACAACCTGCTACCAACGAGGAGCTGATACATAGGCTTTGTTGAGTCTCAGTGCCCACTATTTCAGTCTGGTATCTCCAGGTGGATTTTTCTCTGAGATAATATGTTCTCCATCCTCCAAGAACCTCTTATACTCCAAATACATTTCTGCCTGACCTAACAATGGAAATTTCTCTTTCACAATAAAAAATATGAAAATATATTTTTAACAAAAATTATGTTCAGAATCTTGGTTTATTGAAATATATTTTCTGTATGATTATGTACATAAAGACTGTCCACGTGTTTGTGAGGAGTTTTGTTTTCATTTGTTTTTATGATGCATCTAGTACCAAATTGACTTATATCTAAATACTCATGTAAACTAAAATTGTTTATGTTATGGGATCCATTTAGATCCAACACATTTCTAACAGCAGGGCAATACATAACAAAAATTTATTGTAATGAAGCAGATACTGATTGATCAGGGACACAGAAAAGACTCGGGAGCTGAACTGAGACTCTGAGCCAGAATGTTACAGAGCTTTTAAGCCTGGAAACTGTAAATATCTATGCTAAGTTACAGTTACATTTTCCCACCAATCAAGATTCATGGAGATGGGAGCATCCTAGAAACATTTCCCTTTGGGGTATACTTATACTGTTCTTATTGGTTGGTTTACTCAACGGTGGTGGGGTGACTTGCCAAGCATTCATGTCTCAACTTGCCAATTAACTTACCTACCTGTATATATTTCTCTGCCAAGCAGGATGCCAGTTACCTAGGGGGGTCTTGGGAAATTAAACTTTATTTGACACATATTCAAAAGAGAATTTTTAATCAAAATGACTTAAGTTTAGTTCCTTCTTAAATTAACTTGCCCACCTTCATTTTTTGTTCATAGTAAAAAACATCCCACATGAAACAAACATTTATTTAATGTGGTATATTATTTTCTTTTACAAAAGAATAGATGAGATGCTGTCATCAAATAGATACTTTCTTATTTTATTCTTTCTTATCTGTGAAATAAGACACATCTAATTTACTAAAATTTAATCTTAATAAATCATAAAATATTAGAATTATCCTTTCATTACTATACATAAAATGAATTACTTAGACTAATACCAACATAAAATAATTTTCATTTACTTACACATTATATGAATAGAACTTTTTCATTAAATGCCTAGTCTTATTGTAACTTGTAATGTACTTTGATATACCTAGGAGACCTGCTCTTTTTTGAAGGAAAATGTGGGGAGTAAATCAAGGGGAGAGGGGAAGTTGGGTAATATCAGAGGAAGTAGAGAGGGGAACTGTGATCTGGATGTAATATATGAGATAAGAATAAGTGAAGTGAAATGAAATGAAATGAAATGAAATAGAGTGTACCAAAAGTGAATCAGAAACAGGAACATTCTTGGACATGTAACTCTCTATCCTTTAGATCAATAATAATTTTTAGACATTAAAAACATACATGTATATTTTAGTTCTTATACATTTCTGTTGCAAAGAGAATGAACAAGAATTTACTTTAAACATAGTAAAAATTTTAAAACAAATATGACATAAGGCAAAATTATATTTAATCAGTATGACCACATAGTTAAAATAAATGAGATGGCTAACAGTTCTGAATCTTTCCTTGGCAAAATTATATGAATTTTTAGATTTAAAATTTTAAAAGTATATCTAAAATTAAAACACTCAGTGTGTTTCTTTAGCAATTCAAAGGTCTGCAGTCTTCAGAAACCATGCTTAGCCATACAAAATGCTATCTTGACTATTTCTCACTAAAGATTCTTTTTCTGATAAAAATTTTCCTTATATCCATTCTAGGCAAAGTATAAGACCTCCCTTATCTTGGGTCAGTATTGTAATGTCTATCCAGAGTTGAGAAAATGGGCCTATTTTCTTAAATACTTAGGCAAAATCTCAAAGCCCTGCTTACCAGCTATGGAATACTATCTGTGTTTAGAATAGGACTCCTAACAAATGTAACATTTCTTTCTATACTCTAACTACTCTGTTCCCTTGGAAGGAGACTTCAAGATATTCTGTCATCAAACTCACAGGTTAGGGAAATTATTCAAGATACTGAAGTAGTATCCTTTGAATGTTGTTAGGCAATCTTATAAAATGGCTCAATATGATTCTAATTCTTTTTTTAAATTGTCAATTAATATTCTGACTTTAAATGAATTCTTTCTTAAAAACTTCCAGGTTCCTTATGCAGGAGGCAGCAAAAAGCTGATCACAAACTCACCTTATCCTTCTAAGGCTTTGGTACATGGTCCAACCAGTTGTACAACTATATTTAGTTTTATTAACCAAAACTTATGTTAATCATTGTGTTAATTTTGTCTCATTAACTTCATCTTTCAATATTTCCCACAAGATTGTAATAAAGAAGACCCAAATGTTGATTCTGATTTTTTTCTGACCAAAGGATAAAAACTCTCAAGTTCTTCCACCAAACCAATGGCCTTCCTTATATCTTTTAATTCCTACCATGACAAAATTCAGCAGTCTTGCTAACACCTAGAAAAAGTTTACCAGACTTCTTTAAATGGTTTCCTTGGCTATTATCTTCCTCCAATAAAGAGAAAACTTCCTTGACTATATTTTTTTGTTAAGATTTATTTATTTATTTGATGTGTATGAGTACACTGTAGTTGCCTTCACATGCACTTACACCAGAAGAGGGCAAAGGATCACATTACAGATGTTTGTAAGCTACTATGTGGTTGTTGAGAATTTCAGAATCTCTGGAAGTATAGTCAGTGCTTCTAACTGCTGAGCTGTCTCTCCAGCCCTTGTTTTCTTAACTATGCTTGCAGTAGGAATTATAGTAGTACTAACAGTTTTACTTTCTGTGTGATACAGATGTCACCTCATTTGCATAGCATGCTCCAAGGATACATATTATCACCAAATGATTGTCATATGTTCTGTATCTTTGCCATATATATATATATATATATATATATATATATATATATATATATATATATATATAGTGGCCCCTCCTTTAAGGCACTTTATCTGTTGCCCTTTCTAAATAACCCCTTTTTTTCAAATCAAAATAGTTAAGAAATATCCATGCCCCCAAAACTCTTAAAGCAGTTTGTATGACCTCTGAAAAGGGGTTAATGGGTCATCCAACTCATCCTTCTACTTACCACTCTTGGGCATTTTTAAGTAGTAAAATAGCTGAGCTGAGGTTTCTTTACTTCAACTAACCTGTCTGTCTCACCAGGCCACAGGAAAACTTATAGAAATCTCAGATCATCTTATTGTCCTTCAAGACCAACTTAATTCATTGGCTGTCATAGTATTCCAAAATTAAAGAGGATTAGATATTCAGACTACCTCCCAAAGATGAGATTTCTGCCCTTCTTCAGGACCAATGCTGCTTCTACACCAATAAATATAAACTGACTGAAGTTGGGGAATGAAAATATAGAGAAAAGTCAGCAAATTGAATAACATTCAAAGACAAGACTTCCACTTCAGATAGGTTTTTGTTTCCTACTTATTTGTGTGAGTTAATATTATATCCGGCCACTTTGCTGAAGTTGTTTATCAGCTGTAGGAGTTCTCTGGTCGAGTTTTTTGGGTCGCTTAAGTATACTATCATATCATCTCGAAATAGTGATAATTTGAATTCTTCCTTTCCAATTTGTATCCATTTGGCCTCCTTTTGATGTCTAAATGCTCTAACAAGAATTTCAAGAACTATATTGAATAGATATGGAGAGAGAGGGCAGCCTTGTATAGTCTCTGATTTTAGTGGGATTTTTTTCAAGATTCTTTCTATTTAGTTTGATGTTGGCTATTGGTTGGCTGTATATTGCTTTTACTATGTTTAGATATGGGTCTTGAATTCCTAACCTTTCAATGACTTTTAGCATGAAAGGATGCTGAATTTTGTCAAATGCTATTTTAGCATCTAATGAAATGACCATGTGTTTTTTTCTTTGAGTTTGTTTATATAGTGGATTACATTGATGGATTTCCATATCTTGAACCATCCCTGCAAACTAGGATGAAGCCTACTTGATCATGGTGAATGATCATTTTGATATGATCTTAGATTCAGTTGGTAAGAATTTTATTGAGTATTTTTGCATAGATATTCATGAGGGAAATTGGTCTGAAATTCTCTTTCTCTGTTTGATCTTTGTGTGGTTTTGGTTTCGGTGTAATTGTGGCTTCAAGAATGAGTTGAGTAGTGTTCCTTCTGTTTCTATTTTGTGGAATAGTTTGAAGAGTATTGGTGTTAGGTCTTCTTTGAAGTTCTGATAGAATTCTGCATTAAAACCAACTGGTCCTGTACTTCTTTTGGTTGGGAGTGTTTCAATGACCACTTCTATTTCTTTAGGGGTTATGGGACTGTTTAGATGGTCTATTTGATTCTGATTTAATTTTGGTATTTGGTATCTGTCTAGGAATTTGTCCACTTCCTCCTTATTTTCCAGTTGTGTTAAGTATAGGCTTTTGTAGCTGGATCTGATAATTTTTTTAATTTACTCAGTTGTTGTTATATACTCTTTTTCATATCTGATTTTGTTAATTTGGATACTGTCTCTGTACCCTCTGGCTAATCTGGCTAAGGGTTTATTGATCTTGTTGATTTTCTCAAAGAACCAGTTCCTGGTTTTGTTGATTCTTTGTATGGTTCTTTTTGTTTCTACTTGGTTGGTTTCAGTCCTGAGTTTGATGATTTCCTGCCTTCTACTCCTCTTGGGTGTATTATTTCTATCTGTTCCAGAGCTTTCAGGTGTGCCATTAAGCTACTAGTGTATGCTCTCTCCAGTTCCCTTTGGAGGCACTCAGGGCTATGAGTTTTCCTCTTAGCACTGCTTTCATTGTGTCCTATATGTTTGGGAATGTTGTGCCTTCATTTTCATTAAATTCTAAAAAGTCTTTGATTTCATTCCTTATTTCTTCCTTGAGCAAGGTGTCATCGAGTAGAGCATTGTTCAGTTTCCATGTGTATGTAGGCTTTCTGTTGTTTTTGCTATTATTGAAAACCACCCTTACTCCATAGTGATCTGATAGGAGGCATGGGATTATTTCAATCTTCTTATATTTGTTGAGGTCTGTTTTATGATGAATTATATGGTCAATTTTGGAGAAGGTACCATGAGGTGCTAAGAAGAAGGTATATTCTTTTGATTTAGGATGAAATGTTCTATAGATATCTGTTAAATTCATTTGGTAGAAAACTTCAATTAGTTTCACTGTGTCTCTACTTAGTTTGTGTTTCCCTGATCAGTCCATTGAAGAAAGTAGAGTGTTGAAGTAACACACAATTATTGTGTGAGGTATGCTGTGTGCTTTGAACTTTAGCAAAATTTCTTTTATGAATAAGAGTGCCCTTGCATTTGGAGCATAGATGTTCAGATTTTCGAGTTCTTCTTGGTGAAGTTTTCCTTTGATGAGTATAAAGTGTCCTTCTCTTTCTTTTTTGATGACTTTTGGTTGAAATTTAATTTTATGCAATATTAGAATGGCTACTACAGCTTGTTTCCTGGGACCATTTGCTAGGAAAGTTGTTTTCCAGTCTTTTACTCTGAGGTAGTGTTTCTCTTTTTCACTGAAGTGCGTTTCCTGTATGCAGCAAAACCTGGGTCCTGTTTACATATCCAGTCTGTTACTCTATGTCTTTTTATTCGGGAATTGAGTCCATTGATATTAAGAGATATTAACGAATATTGACTTTTGCTTTCCGTTTCTTTTGATGTTATTTTTATGTTTGAGTGGTTATCTTCTTCCAACACAATTCTTCACAGAATTAGAAAGAGCAATTCTCAAATTCATCTGGAATAACACAAAACCCAGGATAGCTAAAACTATTCTCAATAGTAAAAGAACTTCTGGGGGAAGAAGTATCCCAGACCTCAAGCAGTACTACAGAGCAAAAAGTGTTAAAAACTGTATGGTATTGGTACAGTCACAGGCATTAGATAAATGGAATAGAATTGAAAATCAGAAATGAACCCACATATCTATGGTCACTTGATCTTTGACAAAGGAGCTAAAACCATGGAGTGGAGAAAAGATAGCCTTATCAACAAATGGTGATGCTTCAACAGGCATCTAGCATGTAGAAAATTGCAAATTGATCCATTCTTATCTCCTTGTACTAAGCTCAAATCCAAGTGGATCAAGGACCTCCACATAAAACCAGACACACTGAAACTAATAGAAAAGAAACTGGGGAAGAGCCTTGAGCACATGGGCACAGTGGAAAATTTCCTGAACAGAACATCAATAGCTTATGCCCTAAGATCAAGAATTGACAAATGGGACCTCATAAAATTACAAAGTTTCTGTAAAGCAAAGGACACTGGCAAAAGGACAAAGTGGCAGCAAACAAACTGGGAAAAGATCTTTACTAACCCTACATCCGACAGAGGGCTAATATTCAATATATACAAAGAACTCAAGAAGTTAGACTCCAGAGAGCCAAATAACCCTATTAAAAAATGGGATACTTAGGCAAACAAAGAATTTTCACCAGAGGAATATTGCATGGCTGAGAAACACCTGAAGAAAATGTTCAACATCCCTAGTCATCAGGGAAATGCAAATCAAAACAATCCTGAGATTTATCTCACCCCAGTCAGAATGGCTAAGATCAAAAACTCAGGAGACAGCAGCTGCTGGAGAGGACATAGAGAAAGAGGAACACTCTTCCACTGCAGGTGGGATTGCAAACTGGTACAACCACTCTGGAAATCAATCTGGTGGTTCAGAAGCATAGGCAACAGAGGATAGCCTTGTTGGACATCAAAGGGAGGAGAGGCCCTTGGTCCTGGAAAGGCTCAGTGCAGCAGTGTACTGGAATACCAGGATAGGGAATCAGCGGGAGGGGGTTGATTGGGGAGCAGGGGGAGGGGAGATGGCTTATGGGATTTTAGAGGGGGGGGGACCAAGAAAGGGGAAATCATTTGAAATTTAAATAAAGGATATATCTAATAAAAAATAGTATATAAAAAACAAACAAACAAGCAAGTAAATAAATAAATCAATGAAAATAATTGAATAGGAATATCCCATCTTAGGCCGTCTTAGTGGTTCCTAACCTACAACAGCTCCATTTGTTCCTCATACATCTACAAGAAGGTGTTTTTGGAAGCTGTGGAGGAGCTTGTGCTGCAAGGAATTGTCATTCCTTTCACCCCAGATCAGAATTCTTTTAATTAGTCCACTATTTTCTTCTGATACCATCCTGCAGGCTCTGTAACTCCCTGTTGGTTCTGCTAACTTCGTTTGTTGCTAAATTTCCCTGGATGTGAAATTAATCCTTGTTACCAGGTTAGACTCGATCTGTAATGAGAATTTCTCCTAACATTTTTTGACCAGTCTTGCACTACAATCCTTGGCTTCAGACACTGCCACCCTTACTTTTACCCCCATCTCTAACTTTCAAAGTGAACCATCCTTTTATTAACTACAACCACCTTATTTTTCCCTTCTACCCTTGATGCTGATTCTCTTATGGAATATATCTAACCTCTCCCCTAAATCTCTGTGCAAGAGAGCTGGATACGCCCTCTTAATCAAAACTCACTGGTTCTTTAATGCAGCCAGTTTCACTAAGTAATTCAGCTGCTGGGTCTGTCTGTTCACTAATGTCCAGCACTCCTGGAAGGATTCTGCCCTGTCATCACTCTTTATCCACATGCCCTCTCAAGCTACATTTTTACCTAATGATTGACCTAGGTTCTGTGCTATTAAGCTCCCAAGATGTTCTAGGCTCTTGCCATACCCAAATGTTTCCATAATCCTGAAAGGTGAGCTATAACTCTCCTCAAACTTACCAACTCTACTTGCATTCCTTCCCATTCTGCATGAGTCATCTCTAACAAATAACTACTGCCTGTTCAGAGAAACAAATCACATCCTTTTCTGCTCTGTATTGGATCCTCTATTTATAGACACCCCCTCCTCTCATTGCTTCTTTGCTGTGTCTCCTGCTCCTACTTCCTCCTTCAAGCCTCTACCTTCCTGGGCAATCTCTCTGGATTGCCCAGGAATCTTTCACTCTGGAACCAAATTATCCCTTTTGAATCCCCAGATGATTTCAAAAGTTGTTACAGGAATTCTTTATAGCAAATCCATATCCACCTCAGCCAATCAAGTTAAGACTCTCCTACTATACAAAGTCAACCCAATTTAGGTGCCAAGATTTAGGGACAAAGCCTTCCCTTTCTTTCCATTGTCTCTGTCTCATAAAAGGCAGCCAATGAACAAACATCCTTCCACTTTTTATATGACCTAAAGGTCTGAAATGAAGGGTTAATGACTTAATGGTCTCAGATAGACTAAGAAACAGAACCTGGAACTCAACTAATAACACCCATGAAAACTTCTGATACAGAGATTGAAACATCAAAACCCTTGGCATCTACTACTTTGAGATCTCAATCGAACTAATTAGTAGATGGAATCTACCATGTCAAATTTCTTCTTTTTACTCTCTAAAACCTCCAGTTCCCCCAAGCCATGCTATGTGCAATCTCTGGTTTCCCAGGGTCTTAAGTTTTTCAGTTGTTTTTATTAAAGAAACAATTTTACTTCTGGAGATGCATGTCTGCCTTCTGCTACTTCCACATTGCCAACATCATTGTCCATACACCAATGACTTCTGGTTTCTTTGTGTGTGTGTGTGTGTGTGTGTGTGTGTGTGTGTGTGTGTGTGTGTGTGTTTTGCTTGTATCAGCATTTGCTACAACTTTTAACTTCATCACAGTTTTCTGCATTGAAGTTGATTATTATAACTAAATTGTCTAATGTTCCTTTAAAAGCATTATTGTCTTTTATTCTTTCTCTTGTATGTTCCTTAAAGTTTATTGCTAAAAATACTGCCTTCTTGTTCTTGATTTTTCTGTGTGTCCCACTTCCGAGTATTTTATTTCAATTTTGAACTACAAGAAATTGTGCGATACTTAAAGAGTTTTAAATTATAACTAAACTCGACTTATAATATGGTAAAATACCTAGTTGTATTTATGAAAATTCTACTAAATTATTATTTCTGTACCTCTTTCTCTTGTTTTTTTAATAGATTTATCATTTGTCATTGATTCTTGCTTTGTTTTTATTTAAATTTCTTCCATTAATATGCAAATCTTAGCATGTTTTTTGATTACAGTAATTTATACGTTAATTTTTTCTGTCCTTTGTTGTTGTTGTTATAATTTATCTTTGTGTGTAAGGGGGAATAGGCAAATATATGTTGTTAATCTACTTGAAGTAATTATGTGTCTTTTTCCAAAAAAACCAACATTTTCTTCCAAAAGATATGATATTTTCTTTAAGGTTCAAAGAAATGATGACTTATGTTTTAATTTCCACAATCTCTTACCGATGTTTCTATCCCCAGTAGAAATTAAGAGTGGTGTAGCTTTACTAATCTTTTTCCTCCTCGATATTGTTTTATAAATTCTTATTAATAGTTTAGCAAAGCTCTGCTCTGGGGATCGACTGCACTGAGCATCCAGGGACCCAGGGACTCCCCAATATAACATCGCTTGGGACACAGCCTGTTAGGCTTCCGTCTGCGCCCAAGAGCGGGACAGCTCTGCAATCATCCCGGCGCCAGCTCTGCTGTGGGCCATCTGCCCTGCAGAGTGATCTGCTCCAAGAGAGTGCAAAGTGCACTCTGCCATTTTGCTCCAGCAACAGAGCAACTGGGACCTCCAGATGCAGGGACAATCAAGCATAATATCGCTTGGGTCTCAGCCAGCTTGTGTGCTCCCTGCTTCCAAGAGTTAGGCAGTTTTGCAGTCACCTATGTGCCAGCTCTGCTGTGGGACATCTGCCCTGCAGAGGGATCCCCACACTGGGAGAGACCTTACCTGCACAGGGCAGGAGCACACAAGCCTCCCCTTGGTGACCTCTGCTCCGGGGATCCACTACGCTGAGCCTTTGGATGTGCAGGGATTCCCCAATATAACATCACTTGGGGCAAGGCACATCAGGGCTCCAAAGTCACTCAGGAGCAGGGAAGACCCCAGCAATTGGTGCCAGGAGAATCCCGGTAATGGGGGAGGGGGCAGAAATAGACTTGCAGGCTCACAGGAGGTCCAACCAACAGCCAGTGACAGCAGGACCAACTAACACCAGAGGTAACCAGATGGCAAAAGGCAAACGTAGAAACATTACTAACAGAAATCAAGGCAATATGGCACCATCTGAACCCAACTCTCCAACAGCAGCAAGTCCTGGATACCCCATTACACCCGAAAGACAAGATCTGGATTTAAAAATCACTTCTCATGATGCTATTAGAGGATTTCAAGAAGGACACAAATAAATCTCATAAAGAAATACAGGAGAACATGAATCAATGGGCAGAAGCCCTTACAAAGGAAACACAAAAATCACTTAGAGAAATGCAGGAGAATATGGGTCAACTGATGGACGCCCATAAGGAGGCAACATAAAAATTGCTTAAAGAAAAGATTCAACGGGTACATGCCCTTTCAAAGGAATCACAAAAATCGCATAAAGAAATGCAGAAGAATATGGGTCAACAGATGGAGGGCCATAGGGAGGCAACACAAAAGTCGCTTAAAGAAATGAATCAACGGGTAGATGCACTTACAAAGAAACCACAAAAATCACTTAAACAAAGGCAGGAGACTATGGATCAACAGACAGAAGCCCATAAGGAAGAAACACAAAAATAACTTAGAGAAATACAGGAGAACTTGGGTCAACAGGCAGAAATCGTGAAAGAGGAAATGCAAAAATATTTTAAAGAAATAAAGGAAAATACAAAAAAACAAGTGAAGGATCTCAGCAAATCCATTCAGGATCTAAAAAAGGAAGTAGAAACAACTGAGAAATCACAAAGGGAGACAACTTTGGAGATAGAAAACCTTGGGAAGAAATCAGGAGTCATAGATGTAAATATCAACAATAGAATACAAGAAATGGAAGAATGAATCTCAGGTGCTGAAGATACCATAGAAAGCATCGACTCAACAGTCAAAGAAAATGCAAAATGCAAAAAACGTGTAACACAAAACATCCAGGAAATCCAGGACACAATGAGAAGACCAAACCTAAGGATTATAGGTATAGATGAGAATGAAGATTTGCAACTTAAAGGGCCAGTAATATCTTCAACAAAATTATAGAGGAAAACTTCCCTAACCTAAAGAGAGAGATGCCAATGAACATACAAGAAGCCTACAGAACTCCAAACAGACTGGACCAGAACAGAAATACCTCCTGTCACATAATAATCAAAACACCAAATGTACTAAAAAAAGAAAGAATATTAAAAGCAGTAAAAGGACCAAGTAACATATAAAGGAAAACCTATGCAAATCATATCAGACTTCTCACAAGAGACTATGAAAGTCAGAAGATCCTGGGCAGATCTCATGCAGACACTAAGAGAACACAAATGCCAGCCTAGACCACAATACCCAGCAAAACTCTCAATCACCATAGATGGAGAGACCAAGGTATTCCAAATTTACACAATATCTTTCCACAAACCCAGCCCTGCAAAGGATAATTGGTGGAAACCGCCAATACAAGGAGAGAAACTGCACCCTGGAAAAACTAAGATAGTAATGTTCTTGCATCAAACCCAAAAGTAGATAACCACTCAAAATTAAAGATAGTGTCAAGAATGGCAGGTGGCAATAATCACTATGCCTTAATCTCCCTTAATATCAATGGTCTCAATTCCCCAATAAAAAGACATAGACTAGCAGACTGGATACGTAAACAGGACACAGCATTTTGCTGCATGCAGGAAACACTCCTCAGTTTCAAAGACAAACACTACCTCAGAGTAAAAGGCTGGGAAACAATTTTACAAGCAAATGGGCCCAGGAAAGGAGCCGGAGTAGCCATCCTAATATCAAATAAAATTGACTTTCAACCTAAAGTCACCAAAAAAGACACAGAAGGACACTACATACTGATCAAAGAAAAAATCAAGCAAGAACGCTCAATTCTGAATATCTATGCTCCAAATGCAAGGGCACCCTCATTCGTGAAAGAAACTTTACTAAAGCTCAAAGCACACATTGCACCTCACACAATATTAGTGGGTGACTTCAACACCCCGCTCTCTGAAATGGATCATTCAGGAAAGCAGAAACTAAACATGGACACAGTGAATCTAATTGTAGCCTTGGATCAAATGGAACTAACATATATATATAAAACATTTCATCCAAGAGCAAAAGAATACATCTTCTTCTCAGCACCTCATGGTACCTTCTCCAAAATCGACCATATAATTGGTCACAAAACAGACCTCAACAGATAAAAGAAGATGAAACTAATCTCATGCCTCCTATCAGATCACTATGGAATAAAGGTGGTTTTCAATGGCAACAAAAGCAACAGAAAACCCACATATACATGGAGGCTGAACAATGCTCTACTCAATGATAACTTGGTCAAGGAGGAAATGAAGAAAGAAATCAAAGACTTTTTAAAATTTAATGAAAATGAAGGCACAACATACCCTAATTTATGGGACACAATGAAAGCGCTGCTGAGAGGAAAATTCATAGCCCTGAGTGCCGCCAAAAAAGAAACGGGTGACAGCATACACTAGCAGCTTAATGGTACACCTGAGAGCCCGGGAACAAAAAGAAGCAAATACATCCAAGAGGAGTAGAAGGCAGGAAATCATCAAACTCAGGGCTGAAATCAATCAAGTAGAAACAAATAAAACCATACAAAGAATCAACAAAACTAGGACTTGGTTCTTTGAGAAAATCAACAAGATAGAGCAGCTCTTAGCCAGACTAACCAGAGGGCACAGAGACAGTATCCAAATTAACAAAATCAGAAATGAAAAGGGAGAAATAACAACAGAAATTGAGAAATTCAAAAAATCTTCAGCGGGCAGTGGTGGTGCATGCCTTTAATCCCAGCACTTGGGAGGCAGAGGCAGGAGGATTTCTGAGTTCGAGGCCAGCCTGGTCTACAAAGTGAGTTCCAGGACAGCCAAGGCTACACAGAGAAACCCTGTCTCGAAAAACCAAAAAAAAAAAAAAAAATTTTCAGATCCTACTACAAAAGACTGTATTCAACACAACTAGAAAATCTGGAGGAAATGGACAATTTCCTAGACAGATACCAAATACCAAAATTAAATCAGGATCAAATAGACCATCTAAACCATCCTATAACCCCTGAAGAAATAGAAGTGGTCATTGGAAGTCTTCCAACCAAAAAAAGCACAGGTCCAGATGGTTTTAGTGCAGAATTCTCTCAGACCTTCAAAGAAGACCTAACACCAATATTCTTCAAACTATTCCACAAAATAGAAACAGAAGGAACACTACCCAACTCATTCTATGAAGCCACAATTACGCCAATACCAAAATCACACAAAGATCCGACAAAGAAAGAGAATCTCAGGCCAATCTCTCTTATGAATATCGATGGAAAAATACTCAACAAAATTCGGGCCAACCGAATCCAAGAACACATCAAAACGATCATTCACCACGATCAAGTAGGCTTCATCCCAGGGATGCAGGGATGGTTCAATATAAGGAAGTCCATCAATATAATCTACTACATTAAAAAATCTCAAAGAAAAAAACACATGGTCACTTCATTAGATGTTGAGAAAGCATTTGACAAAATTCAGCATCCTTTCATGTTAAAGGTCTTGGAAAGATCAGGAATTCGAGGCCCATATCTAAACATAGTAAAAGCAATTTACAGCAAACCGGTAGCCAACATCAATCTGAATGGAGAGAAATTTGAAGCAATCCCACTAAAATCAGGGACAAGAAAAGGCTGCCCTTTCTCTCCATATTTTTTCAATATAGTACTTGAAGTTCTAGCTAGAGCAATTAGACAACAAAAGGAGGTCAAAGGTGTACAAATTGGAAAGGAAGAAGTCAAACTATCACTATTTGCAGACTATATGATAGTATACTTAAGTGACCCAAAGTTCTCCACCAGAGAACTCCTACAGCTGATAAGCAACTTCAGCCAAGTGGAGGGATATAAAATCAACTCAAGCAAGTCAGTAGCCTTCCTATACTCAAAGGATAAGCAGGCTGAGAAGGAAGTAAGAGAAATGAAACCCTTCACGATAGCCACAAACAATATAAGGTATCTTGGTGTGACTCTAACCAAACAAGTGAAAGATCTGCATGACAAGAACTTCAAGTCTCTGAAGAAAGAAATTGAAGAAGACCTCAGAAGATGGAAAAATCTGCCATGCTTATGGATTTGCAGGATTAATATAGTAAAAATGACCATCTTGCCAAAAGCAATATACAGATTCAATGCAATCCCCATCCAAATCTCAACCCAATTCTTGATAGAGTTAGAAAGAGCAATTCAAAAAATCGTCTGGAATAACAGAAAACCCAGGATAGCTAAAACTATTCTCAAGAGTAAAAGAACTTCTGGGGGACTCAGTATCCTGGACCTCAAGCTGTACTGCAGAGCAATAGTGTTAAAAACTGCATGGTATTGGTACAGTGACAGGCATGTAGATCAATGGATCAGAATTGAAGAGCCAGAAATGAATCCACACTCCTATGGTCACTTGATCTTTGACAAAGGAGCTAAAACCATCCAGTGGAAAAAACATAGCCTTTTCATCAAATCGTGCTGGTTCTACAGGAGGTCAATATGCAGAAAAATACAAATTGATCCATTCTTATCTCCTTGCACTAAGCTCAATTCCAAGTGGATCAAGGACCTCCACTTAAAACCAGACACACTGAAACTAATAGAAAGGAAACTAGGGAAGAACCTTGAACATATGGGCACAGGGGAGAATTTCCTGAACAGAACTCCAATAGCTTATGCTCTAAGATCAAGAATTGACAAATGGGACCTCATTAAATTACAAAGTTTTTGCAAGGCAAAAGACACTGTCAAAAAGACAAAGCGGCAACCAACTAACTGGGAAATGATCTTTACCAACCTTACATCCGACAGAGGGCTAATATCCAATATATACAAAGAACTCAAGAAGTTAAACTCCAGAGAGGCAAGTAACCCTATTAAAAAATGGGGTACAGAGCTAAACAAAGAGTTCTCACCTGAAGAATATCTCATGGCTGAGAAGCACCTAAAGAGATGTTCATCATCTTAGTCATTAGGGAAATGCAAATCAAAACAACCCTGAGATTCCATCTCACACCAGTCAGAATGGCTAAGATCAAAAACACAGGAAACAGCAGTTTTTGGTGAGGATGTGGCGAAAGAGGAACACTCCTCCACTGCTGGTGGGATTGCAAGCTGGTACAACCACTCTGGAAAGCAATCTGGCGGTTCCTCAGAAAACTGGGCATCACACTCACGGAGCATCCAGCTATACCACTCCTGGGCATATACCCAGAGGCTTTGCCTGCATGCAATAAGGACACATGCTCCTCTATGTTCATAGCAGCCTTATTTATAATAGCCAGAAGCTGGAAAGAACCCAGATGTCCCTCAACAGAGGAATAGATTCAGAAGATGTGGTATATTTACACAATGGAATACTACTCTGCAATTAAAAACAATGAATTCACAAATATCCTAGGCAAATGGTCAGAACTTGAAAATATCATCCTTAGTGAAGTAATCCAATCAAAAAAGAACACACGTGGTATGCAAGCACTGATAAGGGGATATTAACCCACAATCTTGGAATACCCTAGACAAAATTCGCATATCAATAGATTTCCAAGAAGATGGAGGGAGAGACCCCTGGTCCTGGAAAGATGTAGGGGAATGCCACGACAGAGAAGCGAGAAAAGATTGAATGGGGAAAAGAGGGAGGGAAGGGGGCTTATGGGACTTTTAGGGAGGGAGGGAACGGGAAAGGGGAAATGATTTGGAATATAAATAAAAAAGCTTAGAAAATAAAGAAAATGATGAACACTCATTTAGAACAAGGGTGATGTGTAATTATCCTTTTCATTCATGTAATCTGCATAGTGACTTGGTATCACACATGTTTAATATGAAATTCCAAAGTGAATTTTGTGACAAATTTTATAGCCTCAAATATATGATGGAAAATAAATCTCACATAGGAACCAAAATTTTTCTTTCATTTTCTATTTCATTTTATTTGGCACATATAGAATAGCAAAATAGAACTTGAGAGGCTAGAGTAGAATCTTAATGAAATTTAGCAAAGGGGAGGCGACTGAGTCAGGGTTTCTATTCCTATACAAAACATCATGACCAGGAAGCAAGTTCGCGAGGAAAGGGTTTATTCAGCTTATGCTTCCACATTGCTGTTCATCCCCAAAGGAAGCCAGGATTGAAAGGAACTCAAGCAGATCAGGAAGCAGGAGCTGATGCAGAGGCCAAGGAGGGATGTTACTTACTGGCTTGCTTCTCCTGGCTTGCTCAGCTTGCTTATAGAACCCAGGACTACCAGTCCAGGGATGGCACTACCCATAATGGGCCCTCCCCCCGCCTTGATTACTAATTGAGAAAATGCCTTACAACTAGAGGACATGGAGGCATTTCCTCAACTGAAGCTCCTTTCTCTGTGATAACTCCAGCTTGTGCCAACTTGACACATAAAACCAGCCAGTACAATTGACCTCTTGTCATCTTGACATACAAACACATCACTATTAAGCCTCAAACCTCACTTTCTTATTCATCCCCAAGATCTAAATAACTTTAAAAGCCCACAGTCTTTGCAAATTATTACATATTAAAATTTCAATCCCTTTAAAATATCCAATCTCCTTTAAAATTCAAAGTCTTTCTACAATTAAAAATCTCTTAATTGGGGACTCCACTAAAATACTTTCTCCCTTTAAGAGGGAAAAATATCAGGGCACAGTCACAATCAAAAGTAAAATCAAACTCTGACCATCCAATGTCTGGAATCCACTCAAAATCTTCTGGATGCCTCCAAAGGCTTGGGTCATTCTTCCAGCTCTGCCCTTTGTAGCACACACCTTGTCTTCTAGGCTCCAGCTGTCTGTACTCTACTGCTGCTGCTGTTCTTGGTGGTCATCTCATGGCACTGGCATCTCCAAAACACTGCTGTCTTCCACTATAACTAGGCTTCGCCAATAGCCTGTCATAGGCTCTCTTCATGGTGCCAAGCCTCATTTCCTTTACATGACCCCTTCAGGCCTGGACCATCAATTGCAACTGAAGCTATACCTTCACCAATGGCCTTCCATAGCCTCACAGTGCTGAGCCTCAGCTGCTCTTCATAACCCCTTCAGGCCTTCAAAGCCATTACGATCTGGGTGACTCTAACACATTACCATGTCCAGCTGCAACACGAGGTACAACCTTGGCTGTCTCTGGAACACAGCTTCTTTGTGCTCTCAGAAAACACTTCCCATAAGATTTTATCTCAGTGATGCTGGTCTCTTCTTAATCACCACTAATTTCTTAGTTCCAACTATCCAGCATCAATAGTCCCAACAATACAAAGGTTTTACTTTAGTAGTTCTGATATCTTGTTAATCACAGCTGATTCTTCAGCCCCAGCTAACCAAAACCACAGAATCTTCACAATCAAAATAGCAACAGCCCTGATAAGAGTCTTTAACCTTCCCTCTGAAATTTCACAAGCCAGGCCTTCACCTTCTGCACTGTTCTCAACATTATTTTCCAAGCTCCTACAGAACATTCCACAGAGTTCTTAGCACCCAATGGCTCTTTAGCCCAAAGTTCCAAAGTCCTTCCACAGTCCTCCCCAAAACATGGTCAGTTTGTCACTGGAATGCCCCACTATTTTAGTACCAATTTGTCTTAGTTAGGGTTTCTATTTCTGCACAAAACATCATGATCAAGAAGCAAGTTGTGGAGGAAAGTGTTTATTCAACTTACACTTCCACATTGCTGTTCATTACCAAAGGAAGTCAGGACTTCAAGGATTTTTCACAATCTTTTCATTATCAAAATAAGAAGGATATTATTTTGTTTTGAAGAGAGGCACAACTTCATTTACAGCAGGCTATCTATGAACATCTATGTAGCCCAGGGAAAATTACCTTAAACTCTTGACCCTTCTGCTTATATATGATTAAACGTATGTGATACTATGCTTGACTAAAAAGAACATTTCTTTTTTTTATTATTTATTTTATTTTATTTTTTTAATTTACATTCCAAATCACTTCCCCTTTCCCGTTTCCTCCCTCCCCGAAAGTCCCATAAGCCCCCTTCCCTCCCTCTTTTCTCCATTCAACCCCCTCTCGTTACTCTGTCCTGGCATTCCCCTACATCCAGTCTTTCCAGGACTAGGGGTCACTCCTTCCATCTTCTTAGAAATCTATTGATATGCGGATTGTGTCTAGGGTATTCCGAGATTTTGGGTCAATATCCCCTTATCAGTGACTGCATACCATGTGTGTTCTTTTGTGATTGGGTTACCTCATCAAGGATGATATTTTCAAGATCTGACCATTTGCCTAGGAATTTCGTGAATTCATTGTTTTTAATTGCAGAGTAGTATTCCATTGTGTAGATATACCACATCTTCTGAATCCATTCCTCCGTTGAGGGACATCTGGGTTCTTTCCAGCTTCTGGCTATTATAAATAAGGCTGCTATGAACATAGTGGAGCATGTGTCCTTATTGCACGCAGGTAAAGCCTCTGGGTATATGCCCAGGAGTGGTATAGCCGGATCCTCCGGGAGTGTCATGCCCAGTTTTCTGAGGAACCACCAGACTGCTTTCCAGAGTGGTTGTACCAGCTTGCAATTCCACCAGCAGTGGAGGAGTGTTCCTCTTTCTCCACATCCTTGCCAACAACTGCTGTCTCCTGTGTTTTTGATCTTAGCCATCCTGACTGGTGTGAGATGGAATCTCAGGGTTGTTTTGATTTGCATTTCCCTAATGACTAAGGATGATGAACATCTCTTTAGGTGCTGTGCTTCTCAGCCATTAGATATTCTTCAGGTGAGAACTCTTTGTTTAGTTCTGTACCCCATTTTTTAATAGGGTTACTTGCCTCTCTGGAGTTTAACTTCTTGAGTTCTTTGTATATATTGGATATTAGCCCTCTGTCGGATGTAAGGTTGGTAAAGATCATTTCCCAGTTAGTTGGTTGCCGCTTTGTCTTTTTGACAGTGTCTTTTGCCTTGCAAAAACTTTGTAATTTAATGAGGTCCCATTTGTCAATTCTTGATCTTAGAGCATAAGCTATTGGAGTTCTGTTCAGGAAATTCTCCCCTGTGCCCATATGTTCAAGGTTCTTCCCTAGTTTCCCTTCTATTAGTTTCAGTGTGTCTGGTTTTATGTGGAGATCTTTGATCCACTTAGAATTGAGCTTAGTGCAAGGAGATAAGAATGGGTCAATTTGCATTCTTCTGCATGTTGACCTCCAGTTGAGCCAGCACCATTTGTTGAAAAGGCTATCTTTTTTCCACTGGATGGTTTTAGCTCCTTTGTCAAAGATCAAGTGACCATAGGAGTGTGGATTCATTTCTGGGTCTTCAATTCTGTTCCATTGATCTACATGTCTGTCACTGTACCAATACCATGCGGTTTTTAACACTATTGCTCTGTAGTACAGCTTGAGGTCCGGGATAACATTTCTAATGTCAAAATTAACATGATTGAGAAGTAAACCAAGTCCTCATTCCTGTGTATCATGCTCACCAGCATCTTTACTTGCTTTTGGAGCCAATATTTTTAACAGGAATACTGGGCTTTGAGAAAGTTTGTCAAGCTCAGAATTGAACTTTCTTGTGTGTAGTTTGGTGCAGAACACATGGCTTCCCCTTTATGGCTGGGCATCTGGTGTGAAAGTTTTTAAACCTATTTTTTCTTGAGTTTTATTGATTTCATGACGATAAAAGCTTAAGAGTAAAGGTCTTCCATATGTGTACTATTGGTTGAAATCTAGAAACATTGTCAAAGAATTGAAACAAAGTTAATAAAAAATAATCAGATGTTTCTTGGAAAAATCCCTGTAAAATTTATTTGGAGTCATGTTCAAGGCTTTGTATAATAAAACTACTGATAATATAAACTTAAAATTTATATCTAAAATGCAATAATAAGTGGCACCAATTTCTGATACCTAATTATACATGTTAAAATAAATGTGTTAAAGAAAAAACCCCATGGTTGACAGAAACTTTGGTAGGGCATGGCTTGTCTTGTATAACAGAAGCATCTAGCCAAGCCACAATATAGAAATGATCCAGCAGGAAATGTATACAAGAAACATAAGCCTAGAGTAAAAGAAAAACAAAAGAACAGAAGAAAACACAAAGTAAAGCAGAGGGAAGATCATATGTGATGTATCTAATGATGATTTCGGTAGTTTAATCTCTGTCTTCAAATACAATTTTGGATTAGTTGTTTTGTTAATTTAAGATTCAGTATTTATAATGTCAGTATTTGTCTTGTGTAGCAGTTTTCTTCCAGACTGAATCATCCCATCTTACAGGGAAGCTCCTTAAGACTGAAAGTAAACCATGTAATATACATTCAGAAAGTTATTCAAAATCAGATTCACTAGGTTCTCTTTCACCCAGAGTATTTAAGCAGTAAATACTGATGAGAATAACTGCCGGAAAGACTCTATGAGCAGTCAAGAAGCCTGAAAGAGAGACCAGCTGAACTGTCTGGAAGAAGGCTAGGCTAAGTTAGCCATCTGGAAAGGACACTACAGATATTTAAACTGCCTGAAGGCCATATATTTTCTGTTTCCAGCTTTTGTGACCTTTGATGAATTTTGTGATCTAGCTGTCTTTGAGTCATTTCTTCTCCTGTAAGTAACTCTTCATCTATAGTCCTAAAAGTTATCTCCTCAGAACACAGGTCTCTGCTGCTTAGGAAAAAATTTCTTTGATGTCTTCATCCACCATCATTATCATCTTCCATGTTCCCCTATTCATCTCTATCATGTCCATTTAATTCACCTAAAGCAACACTAGCTCTCACTCCATTTTGTTTCTTGTTTGTTTGTTTTGAGTCAAGGTTTCAAGTAATCCAAACTTGCCTCCAATTCACTTATTTAGCTGTGGATCATAAACTTTTCTAGCTTCCGTCTTCTAAGTGCTGATATTAGCACCATTTTCAATCACACCCAGCAGGGAGAAGCATTTGATTTACCCATGGTAGCTAATTCCAACACAGAAAACAGTAAATAGGAAGAGCTGACAAATAACTAACTCTGAAACAACGAAACAAAAGGGATCACTTATAATCCTTTCAAAGTTAAATTTTAGGCCTGTTAAAACCAAAGAGTCGCAAAAAGGTTTATTAAATGACTTCTGGTAATAACCTTTGATCTCCTTCTGAATCTCATTAAACAGGTTAAAAATTGAAACCTTTTGTAAAGCCTAGATATTCTGAAAGGCACCATTACATCACAGCATACATATTACTGCAGTGGGGACCTCGCTCACTTCTGTTCCACTTTTCATTGATAATTAATTTGCTCCTTTATGATTGTGATTGTATTAGTACTGATATTAGGACAATCTTTGCCAGAGTATTAGAGTCTCAGGGCAGTTGCTGACTTTTCAAATGAAGGCACTTTCAAATGTATGTTACTGTGTAATAGCTACATTACCCACTTCTAGCATCTTAGCTAGTGCTCTGCACTAGGAACCATGGGCAGTAGTATCTGTGCCTCTTGGAGCTCTTCTTGCTCAGTTCTATCTTGTTTCACTTTCTGATACTTTCTGCTAATGTTAGGACAACCAATACAAACAACAAATCAAAGCATGCACTGATACAACTTTCTTCAGGAAATGGGAAAAAGAAGCCCAAACATCAATCTTTGCCACTTTGTTCTTGATATTTCCTATATGCCTCATATCTATTTATAAAATGAAAGTATTTTTCCAGATTAATTTGGAGAGTTGATCTTATATGAAATGGCTTGGCCACAATCTAATTGTGTCTATCATTATAGTCAGTGTATGATCTCCTTAATATTTCCCTGCTATTCTCGGTACAGAATGTCATCAAGGCAAATGCAGAGGACCTACCACATGGCTCTTGTGATCCAGAGGACCTCAAATGATTGGTAAGTGCAAACTGCTGGAAAGGACTCTGCTCTGTCTTCATTTACTTTTTGTCCTGGGTTTAACAACTTTGCCTGTCTGATGTAAAAAAGTTTGTGTATACTTGCTCCAGGGAAAAGAGGTATGTTTAACTCCACAAATAGTGTCTATTTACATTGTTACTGTTTTGTGAAAAAAATTCTTACTTATTGTGAGCTGTTGTTTATACTTGTACAAGGCAAATTTAGACAAATTGGACAAAAACAGGGTGGTTGACCATAGGCTTTTAAGGCAAATTTAATGTTTCAGTATAAAAGTCAGATTTAGAAAATGTAAAAACAAAGAACATTAATATTTGCATATCTGGGACACAAAGGACTGAGAATGACATTAATTATAATTTAGGTAACAAGTCATGGGTCAGAATGACAAGCTTGAAGTAAAGATGGAAAAATGAGGTCCCTATGTTGTGAAATATGAAGAGTATGGAATCTATGGCATGGAGGTAAACAGACAGTTGGCTACCTAGTAATAGTGATGATGTGGAGTTGGCTTATGCTACCTTTATTTTGGCATATGCCTTTTTTATTCAGAATTTTAGCACTTGTGAATGAATTATGTGCTTTTTAATTGGTGCCTAGAATACTCCATCACATAATACATTTTCTATAAACATTTATTTAATTGAACCTTTGTTCAGTGTCTAATGCAGAGGCACTCAACATTTAAGATTTGTATGTAATTTTTATCCTTGGGGCATTAAATTATAGTAGAAAGAACAGGGTGTTTTGATATTGGTAAACACATGTGTGCACTCTTGAAGGTTATTTTTAAAAGCCCAATATCATTTTCTTTAAGAGAGCAGTAAATTCTTAATGCATTTAGCCTCATTGTTCTTCCAAATGAAAACACATTTTAAACAACAACAAAAACATAAACAAAAACAAATGATCACAAACTTCTATTTTTCACATCGAAAATAAGAAATTGACATTTGGCTGAAAGCTGTGTGGAAGTGAGTTCTAGGTGTCAAATTTTGTTATTGGAAATAAGAGGTTGTTACATTATGTTTTCTCACAAAATACTGGACCAGTGGAAAAGTGAGGAGTCACATTGAGATAGAAATGCTATGAGATGCTGGTGAGATAAAAATGAACTGGCTGTGTATTCAGGAAGGGTTCTGACAAAAAAACTGAACTAAATGCAGGAAAAAAAGAATAAAGTGAGCAGTCTCACTACATCCATGTTTATATTGTGTAGCCAGGACAAACCATACTTCCAACTTCCCTTAATAAATTCTTGATATATTAAAATAGCTCTCATCAAGAACTCACCAACATGACAGTCTATCTCTGGTCCTGACAATGTGAAGATCAAGATACATTTCAATATAGTTGACTATAGGTTATTTCTCACAAAAGCCTTTAAGCTATTGTTATTGAAGGTCAAGGGTTAAGCATGAAGCAAGATTTCACAGTACATCACTTTCCACTTCATATGGCACATTCCAACACTCAAACAGTACAGGCTTGGGAGTATTTTGGACTTTTAATATAGAGACTCCCTAACCTATCATTAGAGTATTATATTTAGTAGAGACTATATAGTTGTATTTTTAGAACTAGCAGTTTAAATATTGAATATACTTCAGAAATATCTTCTTTTATTTATTGGTTATTTTATTTATTTACATTTCCTTGTTTCCCCTCCTCAAAACCCTTATCCCATGCCCCCCTCCCTCTTCTATGAGGATACTCCCCCACCTACATACAGACTCCAGCCTCACCACCCTAGCATTCCTCTAAGCTGAGTCATCAAGCCTTCACAGGACCAAAGGCCTCCCCTCCCATTGATGCCAGATAAGGCAATCCCCTGCTACATATGCAGATGGAGCCATGGGTCACTCCATGTGTACTCTTTGGTTGGTAGTTTAGACCGTGGGAGCTCTGGGGAACCTGGTTGGTTGATAGTGTTGTTCTTCCTATGGGGTTGCAAACCCCTTCAGCTCCTTCAATCTTTCCCCTAACTCCTCTATTGGGATCCTTGTGCTCAGTCCAATAGTTGGCTGCAAGCATCTGTATCTGTATTGGTCAGGCTCTGGCACAGTCTCTCAGGGGACAGCTATACCAGTTCCTGCTAGCAAGCGCTTCTTGGTATCAGCAGTAATGTCTGGGTTTGGTGTCCATATATGGGATAGATCTCTAGGTGGGGAAGTCTCTGGATGGTCTTTTCTTTAGTCTCTGCTCCACTCTTTGTCCCTGAATTTCCTTTAGACAGGAACAATTCTGTGTTAATACGTTTGAGATGGGTGGGTGGCCCCATCCTTCAACCCTGGCCATACCTCATCTCTGGATATGGACTCTACAGGTTCTCTCTCCCCTTTGTTGAGTATTTCAGCTAATCTAATCCTGGCTGGGTTCTGGGAGTCTCTTGCTTTCCTGGCATCTGTGACTTTCTAGTGGCTACCCTCAGTTCCCCATCCCCTGTTGCTACACATCTCCATTCAATTTCCTGACCCTCTGTACTTCTCCCCACAAGTCCTTCTACACCTAATCCAGCCTCCCTTTTTCCTTCTTGCTCCTCTCTCCCTCCCAGGTACCTTCCTCCCTCTACTGCCTGTGATTATTTTGTTTCCCCTTCTAAGAAGCACTGAGGCATCCACACTTTGGTCTTCCTTCTTGTTTCCAGCTTCTGGGTATTACAAATATGGCTGCTATGAACATAGTGGAGCATGTGTCCTTATTATATGTTGTAGCATCTTTTGGGTATATGCCCAGGGGTGGTATAGCTGGGTCCTCAGTCCAATTTTTTTGAGAAACCTCTAGACTGATTTCCAGAGTGGTTGTACCGGCTTTCAATCCCACCAGCGTGGAGGAGTGTTCCTCTCTCTCCACATCCTTGCCAGCATTTGATCTTAGTCATTCTGACTGGTCTGAGGTAGAATTTAAGGGTCATTTTGATTAGCATTTCCCTGGTGACTAAGGATGTTGAACATTTCTTTAGGTGCTTCTTGGCCATTTGAGATTCCTCAATTGAGAATTCTTTGTTTAGCTCTGTACCCATTTTTTTAATAGGGTTATTTGGTTCTCAGGGGTCTTAATAGTTCAGTTCTATTCAGGTCTATCTTTGATTGCCACACTTATTTACCCAGCAGTGATATACTCTTTTTTTTTTCTTGTCATTGTTTAAATGCAAATGACTGCCCCTTCCTTGCCTTTCCTATTACACATGAGGGAATTGGAAACCATGCAGCCATCATGACTGATTATTAGTCATGTCTTAGGCATTGCACTGGTCTCACACGGACTAGTTCTAAAGTTCTGTGCATGACTGACATAACAAAGGTTATCTATAGATCTATTACAGTTTTTTAGGCCTTCAGATGTGAAATTTTACCTGGATTACCTGGACGAATCCTAACTAATCTTCATTTGCTAAAGGCAGTACCATCCCCAAGGTAAATGTAGAAATGTAAAGGTAAAAAATGAAGTCGACCCTCTTGTTCTTGACTGTTAATGGCAGGCCGTGGCTGCTGAGCGGGAAGCAGATAACTGCTGCCCGCCCTGCGGACATCTTCCTGGGCCCTGCTTTCTGCATGTTGCTAGTGTTGGAGCTGGTAAGCATGTCTGTGGTGCTGCCCAATCGCTCGCAGATGGACTGACCCTGGGGGGTCAACCAGTTCGGCAAGAAGTAGATCCAGCAGACCAAGCCCCTCACCCTGGAGCACACCATTAACCTGTACCCACTCACCAATTATACTTTCGATATAAAGGAGCCCCTCTATGAGAAGGACAGTTCTCTTGCAGCCAGATTTCAGTGCATGAGGGAGGAATTTGATAAGATTGGGATGAGAAGGACTGTAGAAGGGGTTCTGATTGTACAGGAACACCGCCTACCCCACATGTTACTGCTAGAGCTGGGAACAACTTTCTTCAAATTACCTGGTGGTGAACTTAATCCAGGAGAAGTTGAAGTTGAAGGACTAAAACGCTTAATGACAGAGATACTGGGTTGTCAAAATCCTGCAAGACTGGGTCATTGATAACTGCATTGGGAACTGGTGGAAACCAAATTTTGAACTTCCTCAGGATCTGTATATTCCTGCACATAAAACAAATCCCAAGGAACATAAGAAGTTGTTTCTGGTTCAGTTTCAAGAGAAAGCCTTGTTTGCGGTGCCTAAAAATTACAAGCTTGGAGCTGCACCACTGTTTGAATTGTATGATAATGCCCTCGGATATGGACCCATCATTTCCAGTCTTCCTCAGCTGTTAAGCAGGTTCAATTTTATATACAACTGAATTCCTGTACACAGAAGAAAAAGAAGCCGCCTCTGTGAGCACAGCTTACACATGTAGAAGAATAACTGTAGAACAAGTTTTGGTTTTCCTTGTTCCCTAAATTGCCAACACCTTCCTGTTTGAAGAGTAAAATTAATATGAACTAAATAGTGGTGTAAACATGTGGCAGTGTTCATCAACTTTTGGTTCTACTCGTACATTTTTTGTACATTAAAGAAAGTGAATTTCTTATTTGCATTTTTTTAAGTTTCTCATTAAACTCTGGAAAGTCTTACAACTGAGGACCTTTTTTCTCTCCTTTAAACTTGAGAATGTTAAAACATGATCATGGTTTAGATAAGGTGAGATTATGGGCCCTTTGCTCCAGTAGTGTTGTAAGCATATGGTCCTAGACTATTAGAGGTGTTGGTAATAAGGACTTTCCATTACTTTGGGGAACTAAATTTTTCTGATTAAGTCCAACGTGCAGTGTGTACCAAGCTACACTCTGTTACAAAGAATCCCCAGTAATTATCTGATGAGTATATTTTATAAAACTCTGTAGGCCTTACTTCACAAGTCAAGACATTAAACATTTGGGAAATTATTAAGAACAGGTAAGCTGAAAACCCTTGAAATTTGTATAAAGAGCTCCATCATTGCAGTATTTTGCTTCATATAATGGGATAGTGATTATTTGCACTGCTGTGAAATTTCTTCTTACTGAGTGAGCTATAACAAAATTACATGAGGTTTTTAAACTCTCAAATTACAGAGTTACAGTTGTGGGAATCTGAGGTGTTGTATACATAATGATAAAAATCATGATTTTACTGAGGTGTTGTATACATAATGGTAAAAATCATGATTTTAGTAAGCAGCAAAACTTTTCAAAAGTATTTCAGAATAGGTGGGGTATGGTGGTACATGCCTATAATCCCAACACCTGGGTGCCTAATGCCAGAGGATAAAGAATCCCAGTATAGTTGAGGTACTTAACAAGTCCCTACCTCAAAAATAAAAGAAACAAAGGAATCGTCTGAATCAACTGGATTCTAGAGGTCAGGACAGGTTTTGCCAGTCTAAGGAAAACAGCAACTTTAAACTTCTAGTACACTGCCTGCACAGTTAGGATGAAATTTAAGGGAGTAAAGTTTCATGACAAAGATGAATGAAAGTGGAGGTACACATCTTTGATCCCAGCACTCCAGAGGTGAAGGCAAGCAGATCTCTTTTTTTTTTATTTTCTAAGTTTTTTTTATTTATTTACATTCCAAATCATTTCCCCTTTCCCGTTTCCTCCCTCCCCGACTTGGTTCTAAGTACCCACATGGTGGCTCACAGCCATCTGTAATTCCTGTTTCAGAGGATCTGACATGACTGACCTTGGGCACCAGGCATGCATGTACTTACATGAAGGCAAAACACTCATAAAAATAATGGGTAAAGGACTTGGCTGATTGGGTCATTGTGGTCACTATAGTTGCTTTATTGCTGACTTGTTGGCTGTAGGCTTAATGTAATGAAAAAAAGTTACAAGAGGTAGCCAGTTTAACATTTTTAATAGGCAGAAATAAGCTTTATTAGTTCTCATACTTTTATGCTGTCTACCACAAGGTATGTCTCCTGAATATTGGGCAAAAGCAAGTGTAAATATATTCTTCCTGTTTAGCTTTGACAATTAGGTAAAGTGCGGCTGAAGAATTAACCTCATTCAAGTTTATTTACAGTCATCTGTAATGTCTAACCATGCCCATGCTTGGTAAGCACTAGTCTTCAATTCCATGAGTGACAACTGTTGTCCTTTGAAAAACCACTAGTTCCCTGAATACGCCTCTCCTACAGGAGCCAACAGTTTTGTCCCGGCAGTTTATGTAAGCATATTCCTAATTTAGCATGGGCTTATTAGGAGTTCAGCTAATCCTTCAGACTTGCAAGGGTAGACAGGGAAATAGGTCGACTACACTCATCTTCTACTATTGGGTACTGGAGAGAGATGCTACAGCACCCGGTTTCAGGTGTTAGTGTTGATGTTCTGTGAAAGTGGAGAAAGGTGAATGTTCTACCTGAGATTCACAGAGTGCTGTCAGAAAGCAGTGCTTGAGTTGAAGAGTCAATTCTAATTCACTCTTGCCCTTTGAAATTTAAGCTTTGATTTAAATTCTTCTAACAAGTGCTTGAGCCAGCCATTAATATTCTGAGACATTTGATTTAAGTTACCTGCTGTTCTAACCATAGGATGTAAGTGGATTGGTTTTAAACAGAACATTCCTATCACATAAACAAAAAGTTTTAAAACTTTTTGGTCAATTACAGTTGGATCCCAATACTCTTGTTTCCTGATAACAGAGATGAATTAGAAAGGTATAAATTTTATGTGTTCTTTCAGGCATTCAAAGAGAACACAGGTATTCAGATTTCTTTGATCTGTAATATCAACCTTAAGATGTAAGTCTTCTAGTGTTATTCCAACCATGTATATCCTAAATATTGGAGAATATTAAAATAAGTCCTTGAACAACTGACAGTTTAAAACTAAATGTTTCTTACAAATGAAAGCCCTCTTATATTATTTTCTTATTAATGTGAGTAAAGGGAAAAAATGAGACTTTATTAAATTGTTTAAAACCCTTTGGGAGAATTGAAAAAAAAATCCCAATTGATGGAAGACAATTGTAATGTCCTTTTTTTTTCCTTAAGAGTAGATAACTCTAATCCATGCAAGTGCATGCAGGCTTTTAATCCCAGCATTTGGGAGGCAGAGACAGGTGGGTCTCTAAGTTAGAGGCCAGCCTGCAGCCTGGTCTATAAAGCAAGGTTTAAGACAACCACAGCTACACAGAGAAACCCTGTCTCAAGACCTCACCCTCTGCCAAATATTAAATGGCACAGGTTCTATACATTATTTTGTATTTTAAAAAAAATGTCTTGCCGTGATGTCTTCATGTGCATCTTTGTTTGATGTGTGTACAGTGTCCATGGAGGCCAGTAGATGGTATTAGATCTCCTGGGACTGGAGTCAGATGTGGTTGTGAGCTGCCAAGTGTGTGCTAGAAATCTAAATTACTGTCCCCTGAAGAGCGGCCGGCAGTTGATGCTCTTAACTGCTGAGCCAAGTCTCCAGTTCCTCCTGGTTCTTTAAGGCCTTCCACAAAATGGTTTTAGTATTTATTTCCATGCTTTAAGCCTTTCCCTTGGACTTCTAAGTCAAAATTTCCCAAGCTTTAATGACCAACAATAATTTCAGTGTTAATCATCAGTCTCCCTAGAACTGTTTTCTAGAGTTCTCAAACTAAATTAAATTTAATGGCAAATCAAATCTTGTTATAGTTCTCCAGACCCAAGCTTGGTCTTCTGGTAAGTTTGGACTTTTTGTGCATCAAAGATCTTTTCTCATCCTTTGATAGTGAATATTTTGATAAAGTCACCATTATTTCTACATAGGATAAAAGTTTCTATTATTATTTGTTATTATTATTATTATTATTATTATTATTATTATTTAATCTTTTTTTACAGTCCAGTCACTATCCCATCCCAGTGTGCCCTCCAACACTTTCCCATCCCATACCTCTTCCCCCATCTTCAAGAGGATGTCCCCACCTCTTCACCCCCAACCCACGAGAGACCTCCCCACTCCCTGGGGTTCAGATGTCTCCAGGGTTAGGTGCATCGTCTCTCACTGAAGCCAGACCTCTGCTCTGTATGTGTCAGGGGCCTCATAGCAGTTGGTGTATACTGCCTGGTTGGTGGCTCAGTGTCTGAGAGATCTCGAGTGTGCAGGCTAGTTGAGACTGCTAGTCTTCTTTTAAGGTTACCCTCCTCCTCAGCTTCTTCCAGCTTTTTCCCTTAATGCTATCGACTATATTTATATTAATTGTAAACTATGAGATTTATGTGTATTTTATGTAGCAATATATTAAAATGAAACACTCCTTCCTGGAGTAGGAAAAGCAGTCTTCTAACACTCGTGAACCTCAGAAATCTTCGAAAACTCCCAGATTCACAAGGCTCTTCCCCAAGATTAAAGAAACAGTAAACAATTCCAAGGAAAGTGAATACTCTTTTCAGTAAAGTTCTACTTGTACAAGGAACTCCATTGATACACTTTTTGATTTTTCACCCATGCTAAAGAGGCCTTTTATGTGATTTAGACCACACATTCCTAATAGTAACCTTTTATCATGCTCTTACAAATAATCTCAATGAACTGTTTACTAACGTATTCTTGGGTGGGCTGAATAATTAGTTTGCTTTCCATTCCTTATCTGCAGTAAATGAATGTAAGAAAACTCACACAACACATGACAGTAGCATTATAATTAAAATATTAAGGAAAAGCTTAAGACAAATATCTTAGTAGTTAATAAATTATTTATTTAATGGTAAATATATTTTGAAAATTGCAATTAAAATTCATATTGCTGTGAAGATTTTTTCCATTTAAAGATAGATAATAGATGCCCATACAATAGGACAAATTGTATAAGATTTGGTTGTGTCTGGTGCTTCTATACCCAAGGAATTACAGTTGCAGTGAATATGATGTACATCCTATCCCTCACAGAGACTTCCATCTACTCATTTAGAATATATTTTCTTCCCTCTATCCTCTTCCCTAGGCAATGGACATTAATCCTATTCTTTGAATAAACCTTCTTCTGATGACACAAACATTTATTCTGCAGTTGATAGGTTTGCTTTATAAACCACTATCACACTTAAATGGTTGTTTTTCTAGCCTAATTTTTAATTAAATTATGCAAATGATTGGGAGAGATATACTAAAGTATTGTGCCATTATATCATTGCAATGTAATCTTCATTGTAAAATTCTGCCCATTTTTATTTCACTATTTTGAAGTTTCTGTAAGTACCTGTAGACATATTAATACATTGTATGGTCATACAACAACTTATCATTTTTGCCATCATGGAATAAACCTCTTTATCTTAGGTGAAATACTTCAGCTTGTAATCTCTTTTAGATAAAGGGAAAGTAGTTTTCCCAATATCTCTGATCTTATACAGTTTTATATGTGACATTTTTCTTCACCCACCCATTTACTTCTAATCTGTTTTATTTTATTTAATGCATCTTTCTTGTAGACAGCTTATATTAGATTCAATTTTTATTTGTTATATCATTATCATTTCTGTAAGCTCAAGAAATAAGAATGGGCAAAATGATCTTTCACAGTTAATACTTAGAATTATTTACCAGATTAGTTAATTACATGACATTTCAACCAACTAGTCCAGATCTCCCCCCACCACAGACCTAGATACTTGTTACGGGCATTATAAAGATGCAAACTGAAAGCCTTATTTAACAATGTTGTAATATAATATTTAGTATTAAATCTTCTATATATTTTCCTTTTTTGTGAGACAGGATTTCTCTGTGTGGCTCTGGCTGTCCTGGTATTTTCCCTGTAGGCAAGACTGGCCTCAAACCCTGAGATCTGCCTGCTGGGATTAAAGCATGTGTAACAAATAGTAGTAAATCTTTTTTTTTTTTCATAATTTATGGCCAAAAAATTTTATTGTATATATAATGTTCCACATTTTCATTATCCATTCCTTACTGATAAGAATTTAGACTAAATGAGTTTCCTTGATATTTTTTTCTAAGTTTTTTTTATTTACATTCCAAATCATTTCCCCTTTCCCGTTTCCTCCCTTCCCGAAAGTCCCATAAGCCCCCTTCCCTCCCTCTTTTCTCCATTCAACCCCCTCTCTATTCTCTGTCCTGGCATTCCCCTATATCCAGTCTTTCCAGGACCAGGGGTCTCTCCTTCCATCTTCTTAGAAATCAATTGATATGCAAATTGTGTCTAGGGTATTCTGAGATTCTGGGTTAATATCCCCTTATCAGTGACTGCATACCATGTGTGTTCTTTTGTGATTGGGATACCTCACTAAGGATGATATTTTCAAGTTCTGACCATTTGCCTAGGATATTTGTGAATTCATTGTTTTTAATTGCAGAGTAGTATTCCTTTGTGCAAATATAGCACACTTTCTGAATCCATTCCTCCGTTGAGGGACATCTGGGTTCTTTCCAGCTTCTGGCTATTATAAATAAGGCTGCTATGAACATAGTGGAGCATGTGCCCTTATTGCATGCAGGTAAAGCCTCTGGGTATATGCCCAGGAGTGGTATAACAGGATCCTCTGGGAGTGTCATGCCCAGTTTTCTGAGGAACCGCCAGACTGCTTTCCAGAGTGGTTGTACCAGCTTGCAATTCCACCAGCAGTGGAGGAGTGTTCCTCTTTCTCCACATCCTGGCCAACAACTGCTGTCTCCTGTGTTTTTGATCTTAGCCATTCTGACTGGTGTGAGATGGAATCTCAGGGTTGTTTTGATTTGCATTTCCCTAATGACTAAGGATGATGAACATCTCTTTAGGTGCTTCTCAGCCATTAGATATTCTTCAGGTGAGAACTCTTTGTTTAGCTCGGTACCCCATTTTTTAATAGGGTTACTTGCCTCTCTGGAGTTTAACTTCTTGAGTTCTTTGTATATATTGGATATTACCCCTCTGTCGGATGTAAGGTTGGTAAAGATCATTTCCCAGTTAGTTGGATGCCGCTTTGTCTTTTTGACAGTGTCTTTTGCCTTGCAAAAACTTTGTAATTTAATGAGGTCCCATTTGTCAATTCTTGATCTTAGAGCATAAGCTATTGGAGTTCTGTTCAGGAAATTCTCCCCTGTGCCCATATGTTCAAGGTTCTTCCCTAGTTTCCCTTCTATTAGTTTCAGTGTGTCTGGTTTTATGTGGAGATCTTTGATCCACTTAGAATTGAGCTGAGTACAAGGAGATAAGAATGGGTCAATTTGCATTCTTCTGCATGTTGACCTCCAGTTGAGCCAGCACCATTTGTTGAAAAGGCTATCTTTTTCCCACTGGATGGTTTTAGCTCCTTTGTCAAAGATCAAGTGACCATAGGAGTATGAATTCATTTCTGGGTCTTCAGTTCTGATCCATTGATCTACATGCCTGTCACTGTACCAATACCATGCAGTTTTTAACACTATTGCTCTGTAGTACAGCTTGAGGTCCAGGATACTGATTCCCCCAGAGGTTCTTTTACTCTTGAGAATAGTTTTAGCTATTCTGGGTTTTCTGTTATACCAGATGAATTTGAGAATTGCTCTTTCTAACTCTATGAAGAATTGAGTTGGGATTTTGATTGGGATTGCATTGAATCTGTATATTACTTTTGGTAAGATGCTCATTTTTACTATATTAATCCTTCCAATCTATGAACATGGCAGATTTTTCCATCTTCTGAGGTCTTCTTCAATTTCTTTCTTCACAGATTTGAAGTTCTTGTCATACAGATCTTTCACTTGTTTGGTCAGAGTCATGCCAAGATACTTTATATGGTTTGTGGCTATTGCGAAGGGTATCATTTATCTTACTTCTTTCTCAGCCTGCTTATCCTTTGAATATAGGAAGGCTACTGAATTGCTTGAGTTGATTTTATATCCAGCCACTTTGCTGAAGTCGTTTATCAGTTGTAGGAGTTCTCTGGTGGAGTTCTTTGGGTCGCTTAATATACTATCATATCGTCTGCAAATAGTGATAGTTTGACTTCTTCCTTTCCAATTTGTATCCCTTTGACCTCCTTTTGTTGTCTAATTGCTCTAGCTAGAACTTCAAGTACTATATTGAAAAGATATGGAGAGAGAGGGCAGCCTTGTCTAGTCCCTGATTTTAGTGGTATTGTTTCAAGTTTCTCTCCATTTAGATTGATGCTGGCTACCGGTTTGCTGTAACTTTCTTTTACTATGTTTATATATGGGCCTCAACTTCCTGATCTTTCCAAGACCTTTAGTATGAAAGGATGCTGAATTTTGTCAAATGCTTTCTCAGCATCTAACGAGATGACCATGTGGTTTTTTTCTTTGAGATTGTTTATGTAGTGGATTACATTGATGGATTTCCTTATATTGATCCATCCCTGCATCCCTGGGATAAAGCCTACTTGATCGTAGTGAATGATCATTTTGATGTGTTCCTGGATTCGGTTGGCAAGAATTTTATTGAGTATTTTTGCATCGATATTCATGAGAGAGATTGGCCTGAGATTCTCTTTTTTGTCGGATCTTTGTGTGCTTTTGGTATTAGCGTAGTTGTGGCTTCATAGAACGAGTTGGGTAGTGTTCCTTCTGTTTCTATTTTGTGGAACAGTTTGAAGTGTATTGGTGTTAGGTCTTCTTTGAAGGTCTGATAGAATTCTGCACTAAAATCATCTGGACCTGTGCTTTTTTTGGTTGGAAGACTTCCAATGACAACTTCTATTTCTTCAGGGGTTATAGGACGGTTTAGATGGTCTATTTGATCCTGATTTAATTTTGGTATTTGATATCTGTCAAGGAAATTGTCCATTTCCTCGAGATTTTCTAGTTGTGTTGAATACAGCTTTTTGAAGTAGGATCTGATGATTCTTTGAATTTCCTCAGTTTCTGTTCTTATCTCTCCCTTTTCGTTTCTGATTTTATTAATTTGGATACTATCTCTGTGCCCTCTGGTTAGTCTGGCTAAGGACTTATCTATCTTGTTGATTTTCTCAAAAACCAACTCCTCGTTTTGTTGATTCTTTGTATGGTTTTATTTGTTTCTACTTGATTGGTTTCAGCCCTGAGATTGATGATTTCCTGCCTTCTACTCCTTTTTGGTGTATTTGCTTCTTTTTGTTCCAGGGCTTTCAGGTATGTCATTAAGCTGTTAGTGTATGCTGTCTCCCATTTTTTTTGGCGGCACTCAGGGCTATGAATTTTCCTCTTAGCACTGCTTTCATTGTTTCCCATAAATTAGGGTATGTTGTGCCTTCATTTTCATTAACTTTCAAAAAGTCTTTGATTTCTTTCTTTATTTCCACCTTGACCAAGTTATCATTGAGTAGAGCATTGTTCAGCCTCCATGTGTACATGGGTTTTCTTTTGTTTTTGTTGCCATTGAAGACCACCCTTATTCCATAGTGATCTGATAGGAGGCATGGGATTAGTTCTATCTTCTTATATCTGTTGAGGTCTGATTTGTGACCAATTATATGGTCGATTTTGGAGAGGTACCATGAGGTGCTGAGAAGAAGGTGTTTTCTTTAGCTCTAGGATGAAATGTTCTATATATATATCTGTTAGTTCCATTTGGTCCAAGGCTTCAATTAGATTCACTGTGTCCCTGTTTAGTTTCTGCTTTCCTAAACGATCCATTTCAGAGAGCAGGGTGTTGAATTCACCCACTATTATTGTGTGCAGTGCGATGTGTGCTTTGAGCTTTAGTAAAGTTTCTTTTACGAATGAGGGTGCCCTTGCATTTGGAGCATAGATATTCAGAATTGAGAGTTCTTGTTGGTGGATTTTTTCCTTGATCAGTATGTATTTTCCTTCTGTATCTTTTTTGATGACTTTAGGTTGAAAATCAATTTTATCTGACATTAGGATGGCTACTCCGGCTCGTTTCTTGGGGCCATTTGCTTGTAAAATTGTTTTCCAGCCTTTTACTCTTAGGTAGTGTTAGTCTTTGAAACTGAGATGCGTTTCCTGCATGCAGAAAATGCTGGGTCCTGTTTACGTATCCAGTCTGCTAGTCTATGTCTTTTAATTGGGGAATTGAGACCATTGATATTAATACAGATTAAGGCATAGTGATTATTGCCGTCTGCCATTCTTGACGCTGTCTTTATGTTTGAGTGGTTATCTACTTTTGGGTTTGATTCAAGAAGGTTATTATCTCATTTTTTCCAGGGAGTTGTTTCTCTCCCTGTATTGGAAGTTTCTACCTATTATCCGTTGCAGGGCTGGATTTGTGGAAAGATATTGTGAAAATTTGGTTTTATCATGGAATATCTTGGTCTCTCCATCTATGGTGATTGAGAGTTTTGTTGGGTATAGTAGTCTAGGCTGGTATTTGTGCTGTCTTAGTGTCTGCATGAGATCTGCCCAGGATCTTCTGGCTTTCATAGTCTCGGGTGAGAAGTCTGATGTGATTCGGATAGGTCTTCCTTTATATGTTACTTGGCCCTTTTCTCTTACTGCTTTTAATATTCTTTCTTTGTTTAGAACATTTGGTGTTTTGATTATTATGTGACGGGAGGTATTTCTGTTCTGGTCCAGTCTCTTTGGAGTTCTGTAGGCTTCTTGTATGTTCATCGGCATCTCTCTCTTTAGGTTAGGGAAGTTTTCCTCCATAATTTTGTTGAAGATATTTACTGGCCCTTTAAGTTGCAAATCTTCACTCTCATCTATACCTATAATCCTTAGGTTTGGTCTTCTCATTGTGTCCTGGATTTCCTGGATGTTTTGTGTTACACGTTTTTTGCATTTTGCATTTTCTTTGACTGTTGAGTCGATTCTTTCTATGGAATCTTCAGCACCTAAGATTCTTTCTTCCATCTCTCGTATTCTATTGTTGATGTTTTCATCTATGACTCCTGATTTCTTCCCAAGGTTTCCTATCTCCAAAGTTGTCTCCTTTTGTGATTTCTTAGTTGTTTCTACTTCCTTTTTTAGATCCTGGATGGATTTGCTGAGATCCTTCACTTGTTTGTTTGTATTTTCATGTATTTCTTTAAGGTATTTTTGCATTACCTCTTTCAGGATTTCTGCCTGTTGACCCACGTTCTCCTGCGTTTCTCTGAGCGATTTTTGTGTTTCCTCCTCATGGGAATCCATCTGTTCATCCATCGTCTCCTGCATTTCTTTAAGCAGTTCTCGTGTTTCCTTTGTAAGGGCATCTAACTGTTGATTCATTTCTTTAAGCAATTTTTGTGTTGCGTCCTTATGGGCATCCGTCTGTTGACTCATATTCTTCTGCATTTCTTTATGCAATTTTTGTGATTCCTTTGTGAGTGCATCTACCCTTTGATTCATCTCATTAAGCGATTTTTGTGTTGTCTCCTTGTGCGCCTCTATCTTTTGATCCATGTTCTTCCGCATTTCTCTAAGCGATTTTTGTGTTTCCTTTGTAAGGGCTTCTAACCGTTGATTCATGGTTTCCTGTAATTCTTTATGAGATTTATTTGTGTCCTTCTTGTGATCCTCTAATAGCATCATGAGAAGTGATTTTAAATCCAGATCTTGTCTTTTGGGTGTGGTAGGGTATCCAGGACTTGCTGCTGTTGGAGAGTTGGGTTCGGATGGTGCCATATTACTTTGATTTCTGTTAGGAACTTTCCTAAGTTTGCCTTTTGCCATCTGGTTACCTCTGATGTTAATTGGTCCTGCTGTCACTGGCTGTTGGTTGGACCTCCTGTGAGCCTGCAAAACAATTTCTGCCCCCCCTGGTTTACCAGGATTCCCCTGGCACAGATTTCTGGGGCTTGCCCTGCTCCTGAGTGTCTTTGGAGCCCTGATGTGCCTTGCCCCAAGTGATGTTATACTGGGGAGTCCTTGCACATCCAAAGGCTCAGCGTAGTGGATTCCTGGAGCAGAGGTCGCCAAAGGGAGGCTGGTAGGCTCCTGCCCTGTGCAGGGGTGTGTGATCTCTCCTAGAGTGGGGAGGGGGAGGGAGCGTCCCTCTGCCAGGCAGAAGTCCCACAGCAGAGCTAGCACGCTGGTTACTGCAGATCTGCCCAGCTCTTGGGAGCCATGTACACACAATCCGCCCGAGACCGAAGCAATATTATACCTGTCTGTCTTAGAGCCTGGCAGTCCCAACTTCCTGGCCACTGGAGCAAAGATGGTGGAGTGCACTCTGCACTCTCTCCATGGAGCTGGTCACCCTGCACAGGCGATGGCCTGCAGATCTGGCACCCAGACGACCACGGCGCTGTCCCGTTCTTGGGCGCAGGTGGAATCCCCAACAGGCCGTGTCCCAAGCGATGTTATATTGGGGAGAACCTGGGTACCTGTCTCTTCAGTGCAGTCTACCGGAACAGAGGTAGCGGAAGTTAAGCTGGTAGGCTCCCGCCCAGTCTGGGGTCCCTCTGCCAGGCAGAAGTCCCACAGCAGAGCTGGTGCGCTGGTTACTGCAGATCTGTACATGGGAGCCATGTACACACAAGCCGCCCGAGACCCAAGCGATATTATGCCTGTCTGTCTCAGAGCCTGGCAGTCCCAACTTCCAGGCCACTGGAGCCGAAGCATAGCATTTATAAATTACATTTCAATTATCTTTTACTCTTAACATTTCACATTATATCAATTTCCCCCTTTTATTGAAAATAATTTTTTTTCTCATACAATATATGTTGATTACAGTTTCCCCTCCTCTCAGTTCATCCCTACATCCCCTCTCATCTAAATTCATTCCCTTTCTATCTCTCATTAGAAAAGAACAGGATTCTAAGAGATAACAATAACACATAATAAAATAAAATATAAGATAAAACACACACTATTACATTAAAGTTGAACCACACAAACCAACAGAATGAAAGAGCCCCAAGAGAGGGCACAAGAATCATTCTCACACTAAGGAGTCCCATAAAATATTAAGTGAAATCTATTATACATATGCATGTAATTATACGTATAGTTATAAATAATATTATCCTCCTGGAATTCTCCATCTATTCTGGCTCTTACACTCTTTCTGCCCTCTCTTTTGTGAGGTTCCACAAGCTCTGATTGGAGGAATTTGTTGGAGATAGCCCATTTAGAGTTGTGTGTTCCAGTGTTTCTCCCTCTATGTAAAATATCTGCCTGTGAATCTCTGTATTTGTTTTCATCTACTACAAGAGGAAACATTCTTTATGGTGGCTGAAGAAGGTAGTGAACTATGAGTATAGCAGAATATCACAAGTTTTTTTAAAAGGACCAGTAGTACCTGGTTTTACCCTATGCCTCTTTGTTGTCTATCTAGCTTCTGGTTTGTGGTCACCCAAGCAGTGTCAGATATGGATGGGTTCCATCTCTGCCAATGCTCCTCAAATTACTCCAGAATGTAGAAACAGAAGGAATATTGCCTGATTCATTTTATCAGACCACAGTTACACTAACACCCACACCACATATAGATCAAGTAAAGAAAAAGATTTTCAGACCAGTTTTCCTCATTTACATAAAAGCAAAAATGCACAACAAAATACTTTCAACCTGGATCCAAAAACACATCCAAAAGATCTTTCACCATGATTATGTAGGCTTCATCCCAGAGATGCAGAAATGGTTTACTATAGGAAAATCAATATTAATATAGCACATAACTAAACCAAAAAGAAAAAACACACAATCATCTTATTAGATACAGAAAGGCCTTTGGTGAAATTTAATACCTTTTCTTGATAAAAGTCCTGGACAGATTAGGAATACAAGGGACATATCTAAAAATAAAAAAATAAAAAAAAAAAAAAACACAGCAGTTTGCAGAGAATCCATAGCCAATATCAACTTAAATGGAGACAAACAAAAAAGCAATTCTATTAAAACCAGGAACAAGACAGAGTTGTCCACTTCCTCCATACATATTTAATACAGTACTTGAAGTCTTCACTAAGCAAAGGCAACATAAGGAAATAAAGAGAATATAAATTGCAAAGGAAGTAGTCAAAATATTTTTATTTGCAGATGATATAATAGTGTATATAAATTACCCCCAAAATTCTTGTGGGGAATTCCTATAGCTAATAAAACACTTTCAGCAAAGCACCTGGATCCAAATGAATTTATAAAAAAAAATCAATAGTCCTATATACAAATGTTAATCTGAGGGAAAAAATCAGGGTAACAAAACCTTTCACACTAGCCTCAAATAATATAAAATATATTAGGGAAAACTAACTAAGAAATTGAAAGACTGGCCTGATAACTCTTCAAATCTTTGAAGAAAGAAATTGAAGAAGATATCATAAGATGGAAAGGTCTCCCTCACTTATGGGTCAGCAGAATTAACATAAGAAATGTGGCCATCCTATCAAAAACAATCTACAGATTCAATACAATCCCCATTAAAATTTCAACATAATTACTCACAGACTATTTTTTTTTAGGCTAAAATAAGCACTTTATTTTATTTTTTTTTATTTCTAAGTTTTTTAAATTACATTCCAAATCATTGCCCCTTTCCCGTTTCCTCCCTCCCCGAAAGTCCCATAAGCCCTCTTCCCTCCCTCTTTTACCCATTCAACACCCTCTTGCTTCTCTGTCCTAGCATTCCCCTACATCCAGTCTTTCCAGAACCAGGGTCTCTCCTTCCATCTTCTTGGAAATCTATTGATATGCAAATTGTGTCTAGGGTATTCTGAGATTCTGGGTTAATATCCCCTTATCAGTGACTGCATACCATGTGTGTTCTTTTGTGATTGGGTTACCTCACTAAGGATGATATTTTCAAGTTCTGACCATTTGCCTAGGAATTTTGTGAATTCATTGTTTTTAATTGCAGAGTAGTATTCCATTGTGTAAATATACCACATCTTCTGAATCCACAGACTTTGAAAGAACAAATCTCAGCTGTATATGGAAAACTGAACACTCCAGAGAAGCTAAAATAATGCTGAATAATAAAATAAGTCCTTGAGGTCTCATCATACCAGATTTCAAGTTGTACTAAAAAATCTATAGTAATAAAAGCAGCATGGTACTGACACAAAAACAGACACATTGATCAATGAAATGTAATTGAAAACCTAAACATAAATCCACACATTTATTATCCCCTGAATTTTGATAAAACTACAAATACATACTAGTTAAAAGAGCATCTTCAACAAATAGCACAGATCAAATTGGAAGTCTGCATGTAGAAGAACCTAAATGAATCCATATTTGTCACCTTGCAAAACATTCAACTCCAAAATGGATCAAAAACCTCATATACTGAACCTGATAGAAGAGAAAATTGGGAATAACTGTGAACTTATGTGAATAGTAGAAAGCTTTCTAAACAGAACACTATTAGCACAGGCATTAAAATCAACAATTAATAAATGGGGTCTCACAAAACTGAAAAGCTTCTCTACAGCAAAAGACATTGTCATTCATGCAAAACAGCAGCCTAGAGAATGGTAAAAGATTTTACCAACTTCATATTTGATAGGGAAATAATATCCAAGATATATAAAGAACTCAAGAGAAAATATAAATACACACACAATAAATAACCCAATTAAAAAGGCATAAAGATCTAAACAGAGAATTCTCAGTAGAGGCAACTGAAATGGCCAAGGAACATCTAAAGAAAATTTCAGTATCCTTAGTCATGAGGAATCTACAAAACAACAACAATAAAAACTTTGAGATTCCCTCTTACAGCTGTCAGAATGGCTAAGATAAATAACTTTGCTGGCAATGTTGTGGAATAAGAAAATACTCATCTATTGCTGGTGGGAATGCAAACTTGTACATGCAATGTGGAAATCAATGTGGCAGTTACTCAGAAAGATAGCAATTGATCTATATTAAGGTCCAGTTATAACACTCTCTTGGGCATATACTCAAAGGACACTTCATCCTACTACAAGGATACTTGCTCAACCATGTTCACAGTTACTTTATTAACAATGGCCAGAAATTGGAAACAAACTAGGTGTCCCTCAACAGAATGGATAAAGAATATGTGACACACTTTCACAATGGAATAATGCTCAGGTATTGAAAATGACATTATAAAATTTCCAAGCAAATGAATGAAACTAGAAAAATTCATCTTGAATTTTTCTTGATGTAACTTAGATCTAGAAGATAACTATAGCATATTCACTTAAGTGTGGATATTAGCTGTTAAATAAATGATGATCAAGTTCAATCTGCAAACCCACAGAATTAGAGAGGAAGAGACTGGGAGGGAGTATAGAAAGGGTAATAGATTCTATTTTATTTTTCAATCTTCTTTTACAGTCCAGTCTTTAAGCCCCTCCCAATCCACCATCTGACTGTTCCTCAACCCATACTTGTTCCCCCTGCCTCCAAGAGGATGTCCCCACCCTTTCACCCCAACCCCACCAGACTTCCTCACTCCCTGGAGCCTCTTGTCTCTCAGGGTTAGATACATCTTCTCTCACTGAAGCCATGAAGCGTCCCAGGAATTGCTCACAAGTGGGTTCTAAGTGGAGGGAGAGCTGAAGAATGAAACTACGGGGGTTGAGAGAAAAGAACACACAGAGACATTAATGCATGGCTGTACATAATCTTTCTATATTTCTTTGGGGATAAGAGCAACAATATATGTGCTGTGGGCATGACCCTCCCTCCCAAAGCTGCGAGTCTTCTCAGCAGGTCTCTGGCAGGCTGAGTGATGTTGCCATAACAGATCTCAGGCATATGTTACTTTCACAGGGTCTGCTACTCTGCAGGAGATGGCGACTGACCCCCTTTCACAGGAAACTGCAGCTCCTTTGAAATGCCAGAGGATCTCTGACATCTCTGTCAGGTGGGAGGAGGTGTGGCTGGAATTCCTCACTCTATGTAGGTGAAATGTAGGCAGCTGAATTCTGCCTAGAGGCTATATGGCATTACAATGACTTTCTACAAAGCCAGACCAAGCAGTCCCCTTCTGTATATGTCTTGGGGGCCTCATATCAGCTACTGTTTTGCTTACTGGTTGGTGGCTCAGTATCTGAGAGATCTCTGGGGTCCAGGTTAGTTGAGACTGCTGGGTTTCTTATGGTGTTGCCCTCCTCCTCAGTTTCTTCAAGCTTTACTCGAATTTCAATACAGGGGTCCTGGCTTCTGTCCATTGGTTGGGTGTAAGTATCTGCATCTGACTCGTTCAGCTCCTTGTTGGGCCTCTCTGAAGGAAGTCATCCTAGACTTCTGTTTTTAAGCACACCATAGCATCAATAATAGTGTCAGGTCTTGGGGCCTCCCCTTGAGCTGGATCCCAATTTGGGCCTGTCACTGGGCCTCCTTTCCCTCAGTCTCTTCTCCATTTTTGTTCCTTCATTCCTTTTAGACAGGAACAATTCTGGGTCATAGTTTTTGACTGTGGAATGGGAACCCCATCCCTCCATTTGATGCTATGTCTTTCTACTGGAGGTAGACTCTACAAGTTCACTCCCTCCACTGTTGGGCATTTCATCTAAGGTTCTTCCCTATGAGTCCTGAGCATTTCTCACCTCCCAGGTCTCTGGTACATTCTAGAGGTTCCCCCAACCTCCCACCTCCTGAGGTTGTCTGTTTCCATTCTTTCTGCTGGTCCTCAGGGCTTCATTCCTGTTCTCCCCCAATACCTGTTCCCCCTTTCCCTTCCCTATCTCCTCTCCCACCAAGGTTCCTCCCTCCCTCTCTATCCCTCCACTCTATGAATGCCTTCTCTCTCCCAAGTGAGATTGAGACATCCTCACTTGGGCCCTTTTTCTTGTTAACCTTGAGTTCTGTGGATTGTATACTGGGTATTCGGTATGTTTTTGATTAATATCTACTTATTAGTGAGTACATGCCATGCGTGTCCTTTTGAGTCTGAGTTACCTCACTCAGGAAAATATTTTCTGGAGATTCCTCAGAAAATTGGAAATAGATCTACCTGAAGACCCAACTATACCACTCTTGTGCACATACCCAAAAGATGCCCTATCATGCCACATGGGCACGTGCTCCACTATGTTCATAGCAGCCTTATTTGTGTTAGCCAGAAGCTGGAAACAACCCAGATGACCCCCAAAGAAAGATTGGATACAGAAAATGTAGTTCATTCACACTGGAATACTACTCAGGTATTAATGAGGACATCACAAGTTTCACAAGCAAATGAATGGAAGTAGTATATATTTTAAAAGTAGAATGAAAGCTGAGATATTGGAACTAGAGGACAGGTGGGGAAGAATGTGGAAGATGGGCTTGACAAAGGGAATAAGGGGAGTGATAACTAGAATTGAGTGGCATTTGAGGATCTGTGTGGATACTCACTGCAATGGAAACTTTCTAAAATATATAAAGGTGACCTTAATGAAGCTTCTACGTCATAAGGGAACTGGATTCATAATTGGCCATCTCTTTTCACTTAATGAAACTTCTAGTACCACTGTAAAATCCAAATGAGTTGTTGGCAAAGTGGTGCCCAGAGAAATTCTCAAACAACCTAGGCTTTTACCATGACAAAAGGTTGCTTTCTATAAACTGATACCAGGATCTATTGTTGAAGCTAGACAACACTCATATTTACTGAACATGGAATGGTTGAGATGGGTACTTACATGGTTTCTTCACTCCTATGTGACAGTGTCATTGTTATGTGAAGGCATTAGGCAGGCAACCAAAAGAGAAATGTAAATGCCAACCCAGCCACAAAATCTTTTATCTACAATCTTATTCTGCCTACAAAATATGCTAGGGCAATGGAGGCACAAAGCTGATAGGAGTAACCCACAAATCTCTGATTTGACTTAAAGGTCTACTCCATTAGATGGATCCTGTTTATCTCTTGATAAAACTGTATTGTTTTCCCTTCCTTGAAAGATCCCTCTCCTCAACTCCTGATCTCTTAATAGTTGCATAATCTCTGTTTACTTAGATTATAGACCATATAAGGAAAAGAAAAATAAAGCTAACATCAACATACAATGAAAACACACAATATTTGTCTTTTGAGATGTGATTTAACTTTTTCAGGATGATTGTTTCTAGTTCAATTTATTTACTTGTACACTTTGTAATTTCATCTTTTTAACAGCTGGATAGTATTCCATTATGTAAATGTGTCACAATTTTATTATCCATCCATTTTTTGATGTATGTCTAGGCTTTTTCAATTCATGAATTTATTAATAGAAATTTCATGGATGAGTACATTTCTCTGTAGGAAGAAGTAGAATCCTTGGAGTACAGGCCTAAGATTAGTATAGCTAAATATTGTGGTATATCAATTAGTTCTAACATTTTAAGGGACCTCACAATGATTTCCAAAGGACTGTATCAGTTTGTATTCCCTCAAGTGATGAATTAGTGTTTCCCTTTCCTTACATCCTCACTATCATGAGTTGTTATTTATTTTGTTGGTCTTGGCCATTCTGAATGAGATAAGATAAAATCTCAAAGTATTTTTAATTTACAATTCCCTTGTGGCTAAGGATATTAATCATTTTTAAGGTGATTCTCAGCCATCTATGTTTCATCTTTTTCAGATCTCTCTGCTTAGTACTGCTCCTCATTTCACTTGTTATGTTTGTTACTTTGATATTTAGTTTTATAAATTATTTGTATATTATAGACACTAAGCCTCTTTTAGATGTATAACTGGTAAAAAATTGTTCCCATTATGTAGGTTGTTGTTTTACTTGAATGATGGTTTCCTTTGCTGTATAGATCTAATTAGTTTTTTGAGATTCTTTTCATTATCTGTTTCTCCTAATGACTTCCCTATCAGTGACCTTCTTAGAAAGTCCTGTTCTGTGCCAGTGAGATCAAATCTATTCCCTACTTTTTCTTGATGGCGCCCTTGCTGCCACAATACCGAGTACTGGGCTTAGGTCTGGAGGATTAACAGAAAACACAGACTCGGGTCATTCTGGTGAGGAGAATGCCAAAGCTTTACTGAGGGACCAGCAATATATACTAGAGACCTGGTGAAAAACAACAGGAAAAAACAATCATAGCCATAGGTCAGGCACCTGGAAAGTCCCTACCACACCGGGTAGGGACTTTCTTTTATCATATCCAAGGCATATAGTCATATGCTAAGGGTTTTCTTTTCTATACATTTAGTTGTTTTGTGAAATGATAAAACGTAAGGATCTATTTTTATTCTTTTTCTGAAACTTCTTAAGTTCCTTTATTTCAGACCTAAACAACAGAAAGAATTCTTCACTAGAAAAATCTCATGTCTGGAATCAGAGCTGGAAGCTGTCTGAGTTCAGAAACTGTCCTTTTTGACCTCTTCCTCCCCAAGAACAAGAAATTCACAAAATACTGTGATTCATAATTTGCCGGCAAGTACAGTTTGAAATGTGGGGGTCATGAGTAATGCATGCATTTGTCTTTTTCTGCATGTCAGCTATGTAGTTTAGAATCAATTTCTCTTTAATGATTAATTAAATTCTATCATATGAGGTGAAAGCTAATTTCCCACATTAAATTGATTTATTTAAGCCCTGTATAATTTCTGCTATTTGTATATTAATTTATTTATTTACTTTAGATCCTTATCTCAGCTTCCTCTCCTTCCTCTCCTCCCAGTTCTACTCTCTCCCATTCCCTCCCTCTTCCCATCCCTTCTCTTCAGAGAAAGAGAAGCATCTTATGAGTATCAACCTTCCTTGACATAACAAGTTGCAGTAGGACTAGGTACATCTCCAATTGAGCCTAGTACTCTCTCCCAGTACTATCTACCTCTGTGTTCCCCAGACTTGAACCCTCCTGCTCTATCATCACCCCCTCTCCTACACTGTTCCTTTCCTCCATCATCTCTCAATGTCCATTTTATTTCCCTTCTCATTGAGATTTGGCCATCTTCCTTGTCACTTAGCTTCTTTGGGTCTGTTTATAGCAAGGTTATTTTGTATTTTATGGCTAATATCCACTTATAAGTGAGTACATACTACGTCTCCCTTTTTGGGTCTAGGTTATCTCACTCAGGATGATCTTTTCTAGTTCCATCTACTTACCTGCAAATTTCATGATATTATTGTTCTTGGTAACTGAATAACAGTCCACTGTATAAATGTTCCACATTTTCATTATGTCTTTTTTGGTTCAGAAACATCTAAATTGCAGTTTTTGGCTATTACAAATAAAACTAATATAAACATAGTTGACTAAGGGTCCCTGGGGTATGCTGTAGCATCTTTGGTTATGTGCCCAGGCGTGGTATAGCTAGATAATGAGGTAGAACCATTCCCAATTTCCTGCGAAACAGACAGATTGATTTGCAAAATCATTGTACAAGTTTACATTCCTACCAGTAATGGAGGAGTATTCCCTTGCTCCACATTCTCACCAAAATGAGAGGTAGCATGAGTTTTGGTTTTAGCCATTCTGATTGCATAAGATAGAATCTCGGTTGTTTTGATTTACATATTCTTGATGACTAAGGATGATGAACATTTCTTCAAGTGCTTCCCAGCTGTTAGAGATTCCACTCTTGAGAATTCTGTTTAGATTTGTACCACATTTTTAATTGGGTTATTTTGTTTATTAATATCTAGTTTCATGAGTTCTTTATATTTTTAGGATATCAGCCCTCTGTCACATGTAGGGCTGGTGAAGATCATTTTGCAATCTGTAAGCTGTAGTTTTGTCCTCTTGGTGATGGACATTGACTTACAGAAGTTTTTCAGTTTCATGATGTCCCATGTATTGTTGATCTTAGTATCTGTGCCTTGTTCTCTTCAGGAAGTTCTCTCCTGTATTGAAGAGTTCAAGGCTATTCCCCACTTTCTCTTCAATTAGATCTAGGTATTTGGTTTCATGTTGAATTCTTTGATCTATTTGGATTTGAATTTTGTGTCCAGTGATACATATGTATCTATTTGCATTCTTCTACCTGCAACATTAAGTTCACCCAGCAGCATTTGTTGAAGATGCTCTTTCTTTTCCATTGTGTGGTTTGACTTCTTTGATAAAAATCAAATATCTGCTCCTTGGTCCTTTCTTTAGCTCCTCCACTGGGGACCCTGTGATCACTTCAATGACTGGCTGAGCATGTCCCCCTCTGTATTTGTCATGCACTGGCAGAGCCTCCCAGGTGACAGCTATATCAAACTCGTGTTAGCAAGCACTTGTGGGCAACCACAATAGTGTCTGGATTTTGTAACTGTATATGGGATGGATCCCTATATAGGGCAGTCTCTGGATAGTCATATGCAGCTGGAACAATAAGTCCTTCCATGCATACTCCTTGGTTGGTGGCTTAGTCCCTGGGAGCTCTGGGGAATGTGGTTGGTTTATATTGTTCTTCCTATGGGGTTGCAGTTTGTTTGTTTGTTTGTTTCTGTTTTTGGTTTGTTTATTTTGTTTTGTTTTGTTTTTCGAGACATATAGCCCTGACTGTCTTGGAACTCACTCTGTAGAACAGGCTGGCCTTGAACTCAGAAATCTGCCTGCCTCTGCCTCCCAAGTGCTGGGATTAAAGGCATGTGCAACCACTGCCCTTTCAGCTCCTTCACTCCTTTCTCTCACTCCTCCATTGTGAATCCTGCACTCAGTCCAATGGTTGGCTGTGAGCATTTGCCTCTTTATTTGTCAGGAACTGGCAGAGCCTCTCAGGAGACAGCTATATATGGCTCCTTTCAGCAAATACTTCTTGGCATCAACAATAGTCTCTGGGTTTAGTGACTGTATACAGGATGGATCCCCAGGTAGGGCAGTTTCTGAATAGCCTTTCCTTGAGTCTGTGCTCTACACTTTTTTCCATATTTGCTCTTGTGAGTATTTTGTTCCCCTTTCTAAGAAGGATCAAAACACCCACACTTTGGTCTTCCTTCTTCTTGAGCTTCATGTGGTCTGTGAATTGTATCTTGGGTATTCCAAGCTTTTGGGCTAATGTCCACTATCAGTGAACACATACTATGTATGTTCTTTTGTGATTGAGTTACCTCACTCAGGATTATAACAGAAGGAAGACGATCCAACTCATTCTATGGAGCCACAATTATGCTTGTATCAAAAATACAGAAAGATCCAACAATGAAAGAAAACTTCAGACCAATTTTCCTTGTGAATATCTATGCAAAAGTACTCAATGAAATTCTTGCCAGTCAAATCCAAGAATACAACAAAAAAGTCATTCACCAAGATCAAGTAGGTTTCATCCCAAGGATTCAGGAATGGTTCAATATATAGAAATCCATCAATGTAATCCTCTATATAAACTCAAAGAAAAAAAAACTACATGATCATTTCATTGGATGCTGAAAAAGTATTTGGCAAAATTCAACATTGCTTCATGTTAAAAGTTTTAGAGAGATCAGGAATCCAGTAGTGGAGGAATGTTCCTCTTTCTCCACATCCTCACCAACACCTGCTGTACAAAGAACTCAAGAAGTTAGAGAATTTATTAAGATTTTGGAGAAAACTAGTCCATAATTTATTCATAGCGGTGGCTTGAATATCTTAGACTGGGACCAAGTTAAAACAGATTTGCAAAAGACATTTCAGAAAGAGGGGCCAGAAAGTGTTCCTGTGACTACCTTCTCCCTATGGAGACTAGTCAGGGATGCTCTCTTGAATACAAATGCTAAGGTTAAGGAGCAGATATTTGAGATTGAAAGGACATTCAGAGTAGCACAAGATGATGCCTCAAAGGAGTCTTTAAAGACATCCAAACCAGAGAGTGAGTCAGACTTACCTGAGGTATTCAACCCTTTATTTTAGATCATTTACATATTAATCTTTGAGAAGAGACGTCTTCATGAAAATGGAGGCCATAATTACTACTCAACCAGTAAAAAATATGTTGGATAAACAAGGTTATGTTCCTGGAAAAGGCTTGAGGAAATATTTACAAGGAACAACTTTAAGTGTGAGTGAAGAATCACTAATACTTAAACTCCAAAGGATAAAACTGGATTGGGAAATTTATCTTAAGGGTCACTGTTATGCCTCCTATTCTCAAACCTTTACCAATCACATGGAAGTCTGGTGAGTCCATGTGGATTGAACAGTAGCCCCTTTCTAAGGAGAAATTGGAGGCATCTCATCACCTACTACAAGAACAGCTTCAGGCAGGGCATATTGTTCCATCTACATCCCCTTGGAATACTCCTATTTTTGTTATTAAGAAAAAATCAGGCAAATGGAGGCTCATACAAGATCTCAGGGAAATTAACAAAACCATGATGCCTATGGGTACTACACAACCAGGGCTGCCTTCTCCTGTTGCCATTCCTAAGGATTGGCATCTGTTAGTTATAGACCTAAAAGATTGGATTTTTACCATCCCATTGCATCCCAAGGATTGTGAATGTTTTGCTTTTAATATTCCCTCTATTAATTTTAGAGATACATATCGCTACAACTAGGTAGTGTTGCCTCAAGGAATGGCTAATAGTCCCACTATGTGTCAAGTGTATGTGGCAACAGCTCTACAAACCTTAAGGAAAAAGTATTCTTAGATGTACATAATACATTACATGATAGTATTCTTTTGACAGCTAGAGAGGAGAAGGTACTTCTCACAGCTTATGCTGATCTTCAATATGATTTAAGGCAAACTGGATTGATTATTGTGCCTGAAAAGGTGCAAAAAAAAATCCATGTCATTATTTAGGCCATGAACTCTTACAAAATGGAATTCGTCCACAAAAATTGCAAATTAGAACAGATTCTTTAAAAACATTGAATGATTTTCAGAAATTATTAGGAGATATGCATTGGTTACGACCATCATTGAAGCTCAGTACAGGGCAACTAAAGCTCCTTTTGATATGCTTTTGATGTAAAAGGGGATGCTTTACCCAACTCTCCTAAGAAATTAACAAAGGAAGCTAGGGAATGCTTAGAATTAATACAAAGAGCCCTTGAGGGAGCTCATCTAATATAGATTATTTTAAAAATTATTGTTTTTAGTTTTTGCCTCTAAACATTCCCCCACGGGTGATTTTTGGCAGGAGGGACCCATATTTTGAGTATATTTGCAAGTTTCACCTTCCAAAAGTGTATTGTCTTATCCACAGGCAGTGGTATCCTTACTGTTTAAAGCATATAAAACAAGTTTGCAAACGTTTGGCAAGGAACCTGATGTTATGATTACACCCTATAATAAGGAACAACTTCAAATTTTATCCCAAGGTTTTGCTGATTGGGCCTTAATTAGACGTGTTATCAATTGTTATTTTGATAATCATTATCCAGATAATAAGTTGTGTCAATTTTTTAAAATTCATCCAGTAGTCTTTCCAAAGATTGTTTCCTCTTACCCTTTGGATTGTGCTCAATTGGTTTTCACTAATGGGTCATCCAATGGGAGAGCTGCTGCTACTTTTGGGAATGAGGTAAAAGTTATAGAAATTCCTAATTGCTCTGTACAATTAGCAGAATTAAAGGCAGTTTAGTTTGCCTTGAGTTTATTCCCTAATAAAGCCTGTAATATTTATGCTGATAGTATATATGTTTCACAAATTATAGAACCATTAGAAACTGCAGCTTATGTGGCACCTGTTTCTTCCATTTATTCTTGCCTGTTGGAGGTACAAGCTCTTCTATGGCAGTGCAAACAACCAGCATTTGTGGGCCATATATGAGGACAGTCATTATTACCTGATCCCCTGGCTCAGGACAATCATAATGCTTATCTAAATATTCAACTTCCATTGGTTGCATTGAATTTGGCCACCAATTATGATAAAGCCTTGAATATGTATATTAAATTTCATCTTAATGTAAATTCTTTGAAGTTTCATTGTGATATTACTAGAGTACAAGCTGTGCAGCTTGTTACTCAATGCCCTCAATGTGCTCAATTCATTTCATCCCCCAATTTGGGAGTGAATCCCCGAGGTCTTAAAGCAAATGATATTTGGCAAATGGATGTGATTCATGTCCTATCATTTGGGAAGCTACAATTTGTTCATGTATCTATAGATACCTTTTCTGGTATGATTTTTTCATATTCACATAGTGGTGAAAAGGTAAAAGATCTAAAAAATCATTGTTTACAAGCTTTTGTTTGCATGGGAGCCCCAAATCAGTTGAAAACCGATAATGGTCCAGCATATACCAGTGGATCCTTTGAAAAATTTTGCATGGACTTTCATATTATTCATAAAACAGGGATTCCATATAATCCTCAAGGACAAGATATAGTGGAGAGAGCTAATCTTACTGTAAAAAAATTACCTTGAAAAAACAGAAAAGGGGGCGTTTGCCTATCCGTATGCTAGATTGTCCTTTATTCTTTATATTTTAAGTTTTTTTATTAATAGATAGAGATAATGTTTCTGCTGCAGACAGACATTGGAAAGGTGTGAAGAAGTCAGAGCGTTTAATATAAATGGAAAGAGTTATCTTCAGAAGATTGGAGAGGTCCTGATCCAGTGTTGGTCAGGATGAGAAGTTCTGTTTGTATCTTCCCTAAAGATGCAGAAAGCCCTATCTGGGTTCCTGAGTGCTGTGTGCATCCTGTCATTATGGACACCAGTACAGACAGAAACTTACTGGAGCTTCGTGGAAAACCCACCAGTCCTGATGCCAGTGTGGATAAGTAGTACTCTGTGGCCAGTTGTGTTCTCTACTAATAGTTTGGAGAGTCTCTAATGAACAGGAAGAAGACAAGAAATTGAATTGTTCTAGCAGATTGTGCGTATTGACAAACTGCTCAGAGTATGAAGATGCTGCTGTGGTTGTAAGAATTCCTGGAATTGTGCCTATGCCTCTAAATGATGAAGGAAGACTGTCTGTCACCTTTTATCACCATAAGAGATTTTGGCATTACTACCACCCCTGATTAAAAAACTGGATCCATGCCACTAGGGCTTTTGGCTTGTGGAACTGCTGCATTGGGATTGTTCCTTCTAAACTGTATATGCAAATAACAAAACCAGTCCAGAGCAGTAACTGAACAAGTACTTATGTCTTTGCAAAGGATAATCCATCTGCTCAAATTTTGCTCAGCCTATAACATGAATAGTTAGTCTATTATGGGCAACTTCTTTTCAGTCCACACCAACCTAAGACAGGGACTCTGGGACTGGCAGAGATTCCCAGAGACGGGTAATGGGAGTAGGATGGAAGGTGAAGGTGTCCTAAGATAGATGGTATTCCTTCTTTAAAAAAAAAAAGAGAACCTTTTTGGGCATCAGTGTGCTTAGCTCAATGCCCCCAACTGAGATGTTTTCACAGGTTTCCTGAGAACTGAACATCCTGCAGCTTAGCTTGATTTCTGTCTTCCTGCCCAGTGTGGCAGGGATTTCCCAGGGGCCTGACCTATGACTATGTTGCTTTTCACCCAGCCTCTAGTATATATCGCTGGTCCCTTAGTAAAGCTTTGGCATTATCCTTACTGAATGACCCAAGTCTTGTGTTTTCTGTTAATCCCCCACACCTATGCCTGATACTTGGTACCGTGGTGGCGCGGGCATCATCAATTTTCCCCAACACTTTACTTTCCCACCTTTATTAGCTCCGTTTTTAAGCCCCCTGAACCCATTTATTGCTGTTTATATGCGCAGTTGCAGGACTGTGTTATAAGACCAAGTTTAACCTCTCTGGAGATAAAACTATGAATAAAACTTACTCTCTCCAAGCAGCTATTGCCAACAATATGTTTGTAAGGGAAGGGAGGCTTGATGAGCCTCTCCCCCACCCATACTGGGCTTTTGGCTTGCTTGATTTATTACAAACCTGTGCATGAAGTCACAGCCATTGTGAATTTGTGTGTGCAACAGCACCATCATAGCTAGAAAATAAAGTTCTGTTGCAGACATCCATCAAAACTGACTCTTACATTCTTGGCCATTTTCCTTGAAGATTATTGAGCCATGTAAAAAAATAGTATGATACAAATGCCTTATGATAATTGTTATTGTAGCTCGCACAGCTCACAGCTGGGTAAGACGGTCATTTTCTCTCATATTAGTGTACATAGCACCTTCCAGAACTATGAAAGCTAGCCTCTAGGTATGAAACTTTCTGGTCATACCAACTTCATTCCTCCTTGTTTTATTACTAAAGTATCTGATATTGTTAGCCATTTGTCTTTATCATCAAATTATAGAGGCAATAGTAGTAGCCTGTTATGTTTGGGGACATGAGGGATCTAATGACCTGGCATAAGGCTTTTTATTTGGTAGACTTTGATATTTGGGAGAGAAATTGTTCCCTGTTATAACATGTGGAGTTTTAAATGAGACTAGCTCCCATGTGCTCATATATTTGACTGGTTGCTTCTCAGTTGGTGAGCTGTTTATGAAGGATTAGGATGTGGCCTTGTCAGAATAGCTATGTCAGTATAGTGAGTTTAGAGTCTTCAAAAGCCCATGTCAGGACCAGTATTACTGACAATACTGGTATGTTAGACCATACTGTCTGCCTGCTGTTTGTAGATGACATGTAAGATCTCAGCTACTGCTCCAGGTACTGTCTACCTTCTGTGATGTTTCTTGTCATGATGTCATGATTTAGTAACCCTTTGACACTATACTCAAGCTCCCAATTAAAATGTTTTCTTCTGTAAGTTGTTCTTGTTATAGCGTCTCTTCACAGAAGTAGAACAGTAATTAAACTATAGGGTAATTCTTCCTAAACTTTTTTATATAATTAAATGTTAGTATTTCTGAAAATTTTTGCAATAGTAAGCTTTCATAATGCTGCTGCAAAGATATTTAGTATTATTTCTCACAACACTCTGTCCTCTCTTCTACCCTGGGAGTTCTCATCTGCCATCTCTCACACCCATTAAAAGGTCCTGTACTGTCATTTATCTCCTCCATCATACAAACTTCTATATCACTTCTCTTGAAATTTCCCCCATACTCCCTTAGTTATTTTTCTGACTTCTAGTTGCATTAAAATGTACACACATGCACACACACACACACACACACATACTCACACACATACATTCTCACAAAAATGCATACTAATGATTCAAAGCTAGCTATCCTATTACACAGAACATCAAGGGTTTGTGTTTCTGGAACTGTGTTGTCGAGTTCAAAGTGATTATTTCAATCCACATCTATTTACCTCTAAATTCCATAATTTCACTGTTCTTTAAGACTGGACAATATTTCATTATTTATATCTATAGTATTTTTATAACCAATTTACACATCTGACTATAGAAATGTAAGTTATTTCCATTCCCTTCCTTTTGTAAATAAAAACAAAACAAACATAAGTAATTTACTCTCTAGAACAGTGTTTCTATATTTGTAGGTCATGACTCCAGCAGTTGAAAGACATTTCCTCAGGGGTCAACTAAGATAATTGGAAAACACAGATATTTATATTATGAATCACAACAGTATCAAATTCCAGTTATGAAGTAGTGACGACGAATTGTATTGAAATATCACAGAATTAGCAAGGCTTAGAAACATTGCTATAGTAAGATATAGAGCCCTTTGGTAATATGGCCAGGAATGGTACAGAGACAGGCAGATAGATCAATGGAATAGAATTGAAGATCCAGAAATGAACCCACACATCTTTTGGTGACTTGATCTTTGAGAAAAGAGCTATCCAGTGGAAAAGAGACAGCAATTTCAACAAATGGTGCTGATTCAACTGGAAGTCTGCACCTAGAATAATGCAAATTGATCCATTCTTATCTCCTTGGACAAAGCTCAAGTCCAAGTGGATCAAGAACCTCCACATAAAACCAGATACAATGAATCTAATAGAAGAGAAAGTCAGAAAGAACTGTGAACACATTGGTACAGGGAAAACGGTCCTGAACAGAACACCAATGACCTATGCTCTAAGATCAAGAATTGACAAATGGGACCTCATAAAATTTTAAAGCTTCTGTAAGGCAAAGGACATTGTCAATAAAACAAAATGGCAATCCAAAGATTGGGAAAAGATCTTTATCAACCCTGTATCTGATAGAGGGCTAACATCCAAAATATAGAAAGCACTCAAGAAGTTAGACACCAGAGAATCAAATAACCCTATTGAAAATTGGGTACAGAACGAAGCAGAGAATTCTCAACTGAGGACTATTGAATGACTGAGGAGCACCTAAAGAAATGATCAACATCCTTACTCATGCTGATGAGGATGTGGAGAAAGAGAAACACTCCTCCATTACTGGTGGGATTGCAAGCTGGTACAACCACTCTGGAAATCAGTCTGATGCTTCCTTAGAAAATTGGACATAATCCTACCTGAGAACCCAGCTATATCACTCCTGGGCATATACCCAAAAGATGTTCCAACATATAACAAGGATATATGCTCCACTATGCTCATAGCAGCCTTATTTATAATAGCCAGAAATTGGAAAGAACCCAGATGTCTTTAAACAGAGGAATAGATACAGAAAATGTGGTACATTTACACAGTGGAATACTACTCAGCTATTAAAAAGAATGACTTCATGAAATTTGCTGACAAATGGATGTTACTAGAAAATATCATCCTGAGTGAGGTAACCCAGTCACAAAAAAAAACCCCACACATGTTATATTCTCACTGATAAGTGGATATTAGGATAAAAGCTCAGACTACCCATTATACAACTCACAGATTATATGACACCCTAGAATAGAGGAGAACACACCAAAGTGTGGATGCTATAGTCCTACTCAGAAGGGGGAAGAAAATAAGCTTCGGGGAAGTAGAGGAAGAGAGAGATTTGGGAAGGAGAGATGAGGGGGAGGAAAATAGGGGCTGGTAGAGATAAGGGAGAAGATGGGAGAGAAGTTCTCAGGGTCAGAAATTTGAAAGGAGATGAGGAGCAGTGGAGGAAGGGGATCCAGGAGTCAGGGACCCAACAGGTTCCCAGGACCCAACAGGGAGGACACTACCTGAAATACCCAACAAAGGGGAGAGAGAACCTGTAGAGACTGTATCCAGTAGATAAGCATGGCCCCAGCTGAGAGATGTGGCCACCAACCTACATCAAAAATATTAATCCAGAATTTCTCCTATCAAGAGGAAGTGCAGGGACAAAGAGTGGAGCAGAGACTGAGGGAAAGGCCATCCAGAGACTGCCCCACCTAGGCATCCATCTAATCTTCAGACGCCAAACCCAGACACTATTGCTGATGCCAAGAAGTGCTTGTTGACAGGAGTCTGGTATAGCTGTCCCCCTGAGAGGCTCTGACAGAGCCTGACCAATACAGATGTGGATGCATGTAGCCAAACATTGAACTGAGTGCAGGGATCACAATGGAGAAGCTAAGGTAAAGAGTATAGGAGCTGAAGGGGTTTGCAACCCCATAGGAAGAACAGCAATGTCAACCAATTAGATTCCCTAAAGCTCCCAGAGTGTAAACTACCAACCAAAGAGTACACATGGGAAGACCATGGGTCCAGTTGGTGGACAAGTATCATGTCACCCTAGATACTTGGAGGTCAGTCTTCCATTAGCTGACTTCAGATGAAGAGGTACAACTTTCACCTCCTCTTGTACCATGCTTGTCTGGATGCTGCTATGGTCCTGCCTTGATGATAATGGATTGGTCTTCTGAACCTGTAAGCCAGCCCCAATTGAATGCTGCCTTTTATAAGAATTGCCTTGGTCATGATGTCTGTTCATAGCTGTAAAACCCTAAATAAGAGAGAAGGTGCAGGAACTGAGGTATTGCTATGATAGGGATGACCATACTTTTGTTTGGAAGAAAGTGGATTTTGGTGTGCCCTTCACTGAGCCTTGAGCGGGCTAAACAGACCTAAATTTTTTGCCATGGTCAGTCTTCAGATCTCGATGGAAGTCTCCTGCTTTGCCCACCTGCAGCTTCCTGCAGAAGCAGACTGCCCTCTGAATTTGTTTTGCAACAGAATCCAGTCAAAACAAAGCAACAGAATCTAGCTGAAACAGGGGATGGGTCCTTGGTTTTCCCTCTATATATTCAGAGCATAACATTAAACTTTGAGCCTTGATTAGAGAACTTTGCTTGGCTAGTTATTTCTCTTGTCCACCCACCCTATTCCAACCCCAGCTCTCCTTCCAGGTGTACCTGGTTCTCTAGATGACTACATTTTGGGACTTTGGATTTGGAAAGCAGTGGAATGCTTTAAATGGGGCTTATTGAACCATCCTATTAGGGATATGGAAGAATTTGTTGTTGAGTATGATTTGAACTGTGCAGACCTGGCCCAAGAGGTTTCAGAGGAGAATAATTTCAGTATGTAGAAAAGAGACTATGTATATATATATATATATATATATATATATATATATATATATATATACATATATAGTGGTATTTTGGTAAAGAATGTGGCTACTTTTTGCCCTTGTCTGAAGAGTCTTCCTGATACTAAAGTAAAGGGATTAATATTAATTGTATTGACAAAAGAAGTCTCAAAAAAGGGCAGCAGACACTGTTCTCTGTTTAAGTCTCATGAAGAACATTTTGAACAAGCATAGCAAGCTTAGAATGGAAAAATGTAAAATATATGGTTTGAGTATTAAAGGGCACCAGGAACTGAAATGGAGTCAACTCCTATGTTTTAGGACTGCAGATTATGGGATTGGGATTTTGGGGCAAGATCCTACCCAGTTAAATTTAGGTCCAGGTGTGGTGGTACACACCTTTAATTCCAGAAGACAAAGCCAAACAGATCTCTGAGTTCAAGGGCAGCCTGGGACAGAGCAAGTTCTAGGTGAAGAAAAGCTTATGTCCAGATGTGGTGGTACTCATCTTTAGTCCCAGGAGATAGGCATGGAGACCTTTGAATTCAAAGTCAGTCTAAGAGCAAGTTCCAGGACAACTAAGCTTAAGCAATGAAGAAGTTGGAAAATAGAAAGCCAGTGATAATGAAATAGAAAAAGGGGGACATGTTCCAGCCCCAGCAAGTAGCAGAACTTGGCAGCTTTGACCACATGACTTTGGCTTTCAAGTCAAGAATAGAAGATGTTACTGGGACAATTGATGCTGGTTCGCCAGAGCTAAGAAATTAGTGGTGATTAAGAAGAGAACAGCATCATTGAGGTGAAATCTTCTGTGAAGTGTTGAGACCACAAAGAAGCTGTTTTCCAGAGATAGCCAAGGTTGTACCTTGTGCAGCAGCTGTACTTGGTGATGTATAAGAGTCACCCAGGTGCTACTAGTTTTGAAAGCATGCAGAGGTCATGAAGAGCAGATGAGGCTTGGCTCTGTGAGAGGCCATGGAATGCCATTGGTAAAGGTGCAGTCTCAGTTGCAATTGACAGCCCAAGGCTGAAGGAGTTTTTCGAAGTATTTGAAGCTTGGCACCATGAAGAAAGCCTATGAGAGGCTATTGGTGAAACCTAGTTGCAGTGGAAGACCCCAGCATATTTGAGATGCCAGTACCATGGGATGATCACCAAGAACAGCAACAGCAGTGGAGTGGATCAACCTGAACTTAGTGAGCTACAGAGGGCAGAGCTGAAGTAATGCCAGCCTTTTGGAGGAGTCCACAAGATAATGTGTGGATCCCAGACATTGAAACAAGAAGATGTAAACTGAAGTCGCCTTCGAGACCCCAAGATGTTTGAGATGCCAGAGTCATGGGTTATCTGCTGATGAAAGCTGTTAATGGGGATGAAACCAGCCCTGGAAAAACAAGTTTGTTTTAGTCAACAAAGATGATAAAGGAATTGGAGATCTAAAGACCACTTTGACATCAGACATAGAGACACAGAGTTTAGAAGTTTGCCCAGTTGGTTTCTTGTCTTGCTTTGGGGATTATAGTTAAGTAATTGGATGAGTCTCAGAAGAGAGTTTTAACTTTGGACTTTTAACATTGTTGAGACAGCTATAGACTATAGGGACTTGGAATTTGTACTAAATGTATTTTGTTTGCATTATAGTATGTTTAGATATGGCTCCCATAGACTCATGTATGTGAACAAGCCTATGGGGGCCAGGGAGTGGAATGTGATGGTTTGTATATGCTCAGCCCAGGGAGTGGGATGATTAGAAAATTTGACCCTGTTGGAGTAGGTGTGTCACTGTGGGCATGGGTTTAAGACCCTCACTCTAGAAACTTGGAGTTCAGTCTTACACTAGCAGCCTTCAGATGAAGAGGTACAACTTTCAGCTCTTCCTGTACTATGCCTGTCTGGATGCTGCTATGGTCCTGCCTTGATGATAATGGATTGAAACTCTGAACCTGTAAGCCAGACTCAATTAAATATTGCCTTTTATAAGAATTGCCTTGGTCATGGTGTCTGCTCACAGCAGTAAAACTCTAAGACACCAAGAGACTTTAAATATTTTGTACACACAATGAAAAGTTTATTCACAGATACTACAAGTTGGATAGAAATTTTATCCTAAATGTCCAAACTTATGAACAGACATTTCAATTGGTGAATGGATAATAATATACATAGAAAATTACATACTATTTTGAGCTAAAAGAAAGGATTCATCAAGTCATAAAAGAATCGTGAGTTCAACTGCTAATTATTAAATGCATAGAGTCTCTAATTTTAGCTAAATGACATTAAATACAGATAGTAAAGGGATTCCTGATTGCCAGGATTTATGAAAGGTGTCATGAACCTTGAAGCCTGGAGAGGCTAGTGGTGAAACATGGAGTAGGACTCTGGTGTGGTTTTAAAGTTTGAGGGTCTCTGAAAGTTCTAGCTCTCTAACTATACTGAAATGCTGATGATGACTTCTAAAAAGTCCTAAAAACTTTCTTCCTCTGAGGGTAAAGAGCTGCTGGCTTAGGTGATTAACACCTATAGCTCAACAGTGGAAGATTAAGTAATGTGTCCTTTGTTCTATCTCAGCACAAACTGTACACCTCTAACTGATAGCAGGAAGAAAAAGGGACACTTTGAGAAGTTATTATAATGTTTATTACTAGGTTGTAAAAAGTTTCTATGAAAGCTATCTAAGGGGAAAAGTGGAAAGATCCTAAGCAGGGAAAGGGAAAAAGTCTTCTTCTCATCTCTTTGTTCTCAGTAGTTGTACATATTTCAGAATATATAATGACATGTTCCTCACAAGTTCACACATAAAATCAAATCATAAATTGAAATAGAAGTTTACAACAGAGAATGTTTACATGCATATCCATTTGTAATAATTATCTAGCTAAACATCCATCACCTGTCGGCATTCCACAGGTTCACTGAAAGTTGAAAAATCATAACTTTTTAGTAATATTTTGAATAGATAAAACCAGTCAATATTTTATCTTATGTCCTGCACCTATAATAATTATTTCCCTTTTTAAGACCTTTGGTTAATTGTTTTACAACCTCTTGGAATGTGCTCTGGGTAGGAGAAAGTCTGGTTAATATCTAAGAGGTAATTTACTGGTGACATATGGGAGACTACAGAGTTCACATTGCAGTTTGACTATCAGAAAGGGATCTAATAGCAGTCCCTCTATAAGAGAGCTTAATAATCACTGATGTAATTTTAGGAATTCTTATAGGATCATCATTAAGAATTTAAGACACCATCTATTTGTCTATATAGAATCACTAGAAGACAGTACATCTTTGTAGATCTGTAGAGATCTGCTCAAAAGGGGTGAGTGATTGTTATATATGTTTAATAATAACAGGAAAAGCATATTAATAACAGGAATCTTTCTTTAGTCCTTGATTATAAGAGCAAGTCTGTTGTAGATTATAATCCAAAGAATAACATCTCAGGAAGATCACCTGCTAATATTTAGCTTATTCTATTATGGGTTGTAAAATTTTCTATATAATATTATAATTGCAGATATATGATAAAAACTGCCAAATATATGCAATGTATGTACCCAAGTATGTCCTTAATATAGAACTCCATTTAGTATAAAGTTGTAGTAAGTAAACCAAATATAGTGATTTTTGGAAATATAGAAGGTTATATGTGTGGGGGAAACATCCATGAATTCTCTATTTTATTTCCCATATTTTTCTATGAATGTAGGCCTTTAGTCTACTTTATGAATTGTCATAATTAGTTTTTGAAAAAGTGATTAAAATCCTTGTTCAATGGATCTCAGTGAAAATATATTTAGAAAATTTAGAACCAGGCAGCATAAAAATACCATTATATTGGGGACTTCATTTGAAATTTTAGATATGACTCTAAAAGTACCAACAAATTCAAAAGCAGACAATATAGAACCTCTAAAACTTTAATAATTTTATTTAGTTGAAAAAGAAACCCCAAAATGAAACTGAATAAAGAATTTTTATATTTCAATAAGAACATTCAATGTTGTTAAAAACAACTATACTCCTCACACTAATTACAGATTCTATTTCATCCTGGTCATAGTCTTGTGAGACTTTTATGGGAACAGAAACTGCCAAAATTACTAAACTTGTGTATAAGTGTAAGGACAAAAATTTGCCAATGTGACCTTGAACAAGAAGAAACAATTTGAAGATTTCTTCTTCAAATTTCAAAATTTTACAAACTATATCAAATAAGAGCAGTTGGCTTCTTTAATCATAGAAAAGCAGACTTTATAATTATTGGTCAGCTATTTCATAGATATTATTTCAAAAACATTTGTGCACACACAAAAGAGATTAACTTTATTAAAATTAATCAAAACATTCATTCAGATCATTATTAAAAGTAGCAAAGTAATAGAATGTAGGAAATATTTGTAATTTATGCATTTAATAAAGGACTTGTACAAGGAAAATATTGATTTTTTAAAACACAATACTAAAAGACAAGTAATCCCATTCAATAAGAAGAACTTGAACAGTCCTTTCTTCAAAGGGGATGCATAACTGGGCACTGGTTACATCATAAGATTTTTATCATCAGTAGGCACAAGGATACTGGAAATTTAGCCCATGGCACTGCAGTGATCCATTTATAATTAATGCCTAGAATAAAATGGTAGGAAGTTTTGATAAAGACCATCTAGATAGGAATTTTTCTATATTATTTCAGGATAATAGAATATGGCAGAGTCAGTTTTGAAAACAGATTGCGCATTACTGGAAGTTTAAACAAATAATTACTGTAATACCCAGGAGTTTCTTTCCTGCATATAAAGCCAAGATAACAGCATATGTGTGCCAATAACAACAAAAATAGAGCTTTTAAGTATGTAAAATGAAAATATATAAGAGTAAATAGAAGTCATAATGATTTATAGCAAGATTATATTCACTGGTCGAGACTTAGTTTATTTGGAAATGTAAAAATGTGGTTTATAAGGTTTCATAATATGTAGAAAAATAAGAAATATGATCAGAAGTACTAAATAATTGTATAATTAGGTGTGTAATAGCTATCAAATGACCATCAAATCTATGCATAATTTAAAATTTTGTGTAAATTAATGAGTAAAAAGACATGGTTTGAATAACTTAGCATAGCAAGGAATCAGAAGCATGATGTATATGATTGAGAAGTGTGAGGACTCTCTTGTGTGAATCTGTGGATGACATGTGAAAGAAAAGGTGTATACTGGTGAAAAAAGCTGTAAATAAAAGTGAACTCACACTCGCATACTTTATGTGGAGATGTAACTATGTTTTGTTTTGTTTCAACTTCTGGTTGATATATTTAAAAAGAAGAATTTATTTAATTTCCTGCTATATAAGATTGTCTCAAGCAAATAGTTTTATTTCTGTCAGACATACATATTAAAGAAAATAGGATTTTGTGTCCTGAAGTCACTTTTCCAATTACACAGATATTTCACCAGGGATTGATTCTTACTATAATGCCATCACAAGGACTGGTGTAGCATCTACAATTCAGACACATGAATAATCTGAATTGGATGAAAAACATATTAGAAACTACCAACTAGACATTTGCTTTTTGATAAGTTGTGCCAACCTTTGAATAATGGTTAGATAGAGATGACCAGTGGGATGTTCTAAAAAAACAAGATATAAAGTTTAAGGGGATCTCAGCATGGCCTGCACTTAGACAAGGCTACCAGAATACTTAGCCTAATTTTTAGTGAAAATTTATGTTCACTACCACTAAAATAATAAGTGTCTGTGAAATAATTTTTAAGATATCTGAGGTTTGGCATTGAAAAAGGATCATGCTTTTATTTCTGAGGAACTCAGATCCAACCTTATAATACAAAAGATATTGTAAGTGAATAATGATATGTAATGGTAATTTCTGGGAACGAAGCATGTAAAGGAAGATGATGATTGTGGAACACAGATTTTTATTCTATAAAATCAGACAGTAAAAGCCTCTCTAGCAATGGGTACCAAGTAGATGCCTATTGTAAGTAAGAGAGTGCTTTGGGTGATGCTTGGAAAATATCAAATTCAAAGATGTCAAATTGTGATGTTTGTAAATGTTTTCAAGGAGCATCATCAGGCCAATGTTTCCAGTGATAAGAGATCACAGTATGGAGAAGCAATATGAAGACTGACAATATAGAATTTATGGATTGACACTTAGGATATTTAGTAGTACATAATATGAATATTTTAGAATTATTTTGATTGAACTCAGAGGCTACTGGAGGATGGTAATTTACAATAGAGATAACCATAATGTGAAGTCTTCCTTAGGACTGTAATGCTTCAAACTAGAGATTATGGTTATCAATGAAAGAAATTTGAACTCAATTCTAGACTTCAAAAACATTAGCTAGGGAAAGATAAATGGATTAATGGTTAAGGGTACTTGATCTAGCTGAGGACTACATTTTGAATCTCAACACCCATATGTTCATTCACAACGATCGATAATTCCAGTTTCAGCAGATCCAACAATCTCTTCTGAACTCTCTGGGCACAGCACATGCACAAACATGGTTCACATACATACATGCAGGACAAACACTCATCCACCAAAAAAAATTAATAGATAAATTGAAGTCTTTAAAAATATAATGAAACAACAAACAAATAAATATGCCTACATAGTAAGCAAGTTTCAGGACTAAATAGACAATCAGAACTCTGTATGGGTTTGAATCTCTCTATATCTTGCACAGCTTGGTGTTCTTGTGGAAGTCCTAACAATGGGAATAGGGACTTTCTCTGACTCTTTCGATTGCTCTTGAGACCCTTTTCCTTATACTAGGTTGCCTAATTCTGCCATGATATGAAGGTAGATGCCTAGTCTTCTTGTAACTTGTTATGTCAATATCCCTGGGAAATCTGTCCTTTTCGAAATGGAGAAGGGGAGAAACAAGGTGAGGAAGAAAGCGGGGGTGGAGGGGAAGAAGTATTAGGAATGAAGGGAGGGGAAATTGCAGTCAGAATATAATATATGAGAAAAAAATAAGTAAAAAAGTAAATTAATTAGATTGACATTTATAAAGATGGGAAAACCCCCAAATTTCTGATGTTCAATGTTCTTTTAAATGTTAAATTGTTCAGAGCCATTGGATTTCCAGACAAATTAGGTACTGGATTCTGAAATCTTTTTATAAAAACATTTTATTAATTTTAAAGAAATTTTGTACAATATTCTTTGATTATATTTATTTATATCTCCTACATCTCTCAGATTTAGCCCCATCTACTTTTTATTTAAAAATAAAATACATTCTCCTTCAAACAAGCCTACCTGAAAGTATACTTACTAATAAGTATAGAAGTGTGTCTACTAGATTATTCCAAATCTGCCCGAATTTAAAATGAATTAACCATCATACTGGCTACGTGAAAAATAAGTTTTGACTGTCTTAGTTACTTTTATTCTTGTGATAAGACACTATGACCAATGCAGCTTATATAAGAAAGAATTTAATTTGGTTCATGGGGTCAGGTCATTAGAGGGGCATTCGATTCCATGGTGTCAGTGGACTCAAAGCAGCAAATACATGTGAAATCTCACATCAAGTAGCAGTCAGAGAGAGCACACAGATAATGGCACAAGATTTTGTTGGTTGGTTGGTTTTGGTTTTTTTTTTAAACCTCTTTAAAGCCTTCCCCTATTGATGCACATCCTCCAACAAGGCCACATCTCCTACCCTTCTCAAACGATTCCACTAACCAGGGATCAAGGATTTAAACATGTGAGACAATTGTGATCACTTACTTTCAAACCACCATATTTTACACTCTGGTCCTATTTGCAGCATGGCCATACCATAGTAAAAATATGTGTAGTACAGCCTCCAAAGCCTACCTAGTCTTTATGGTACTACATAGTTTAAAAGTCTAAAGTTCAAAATGCATATTTATGTATATATATATATATATATATGAGATATATATAATTTCAAAAAAATAGGAATTAGAGCAGAGCATAGAAATATTGTGCTAAAGCAAGACTGAAACCCTTGAGGGCAAACTTCAAATATCATGTCAGAGGGCTTGCATGTTTATATCTTTATGCCTTTGATGACTGCAACACACTTCTCTCCCTTGAGCTGGTTCCACTCACTTTCAGATTTCCTTGGCAGATATCTCATTACCCACATTTTTGTGTCTCTACCACAACACAGACCTCATTTTCACATCTTAATTCACTGTGCTCTCAGAGACTTCCCTGCTGTATGTCTAGCTTTGGAAGTTTTCCTTAGCTGCAGAGGAAGACATTATGACCCTTTTATTCCTGTATCCTTCATGACTCAAAAGCCAGAACCATGTGGGCAATGGTGCTAAATTTAGCTATCTGCTTCGAATGGAGCTTGGCCTATCTTTGAATCACATTCACATAAGATTTTCTTTGTTGTATTTTAGGAGCAGAAAATTAATTCCTTAGGCATTTCCATTGTAAGTTTAGCTGGGTAGGGACCTACACTCATGATATAGAAGTTTATTGGACCCAAACTCTGAAATAAACTTTAAAATATTGCTACCCTCAATTTTACAAATAAATGAACTAAGGAGTGCTCCAGTAGGCATGCACTTGAGAATTACAACTACTTATTTTGTGGCTATAGTGTTTCATTTTTCTGGTAGCTCAGTAGACAATACTAACGAGTACCAATTTATGCTTCTGTAAACCATCAGGCTACATGCGACTCTGATTTTTATGGATGAAATTATCCCTGTAGTGACACAAGAGAGAACATGTTGAATTCTTGAAATTTGCTAAGATAGTAAATTTTAAAGTTCTCATCATTCTCGCCAAAATATATAGACAAGTGTATGAGGTAGTAGACATGTTAATTATCTTGATTTAGAGATTCCAAGGTTCTACATATTCCAAGATATGTAGCTCATTTTATTCTTTCATCCATAAAATGTGCTTTATGAACTAATTTTTATAGGTATTAACCTAATTATCTCTGCATCAATAATTAATGTCCTTATTTCCATTCATTTAAAATATCATATTTCAATATATTAAATAATCTCATATAAGAAATAAAACAAATACTATTTCTAGACCTTATGATTCTGTTATTGATATATAAAATAGTATTTAAAAGCATTTTTGAAACTTTACTTTTAAAAAGTCTTTATTTCTTTGAATATATTAATTTTTAAAAAGTTCAATTCCAAGTGGATCAAGGACCTCCACATAAAACCAGACACACTGAAACTAATAAAAAGGAAACTAGGGAAGAACCTTGAACATATGAGCACAGGGGAGAATTTCCTAAATAGAACTCCAATAGCTTATGCTCTAAGATCAAGAATTGACAAATGGGACCTCATTAAATTACAGAGTTTTTGCAAGGCAAAAGACACTGTCAAAAAGACAAAGCGGCAACCAACTAACTGGGAAATGATCTTTACCAACCCTAAATCCAACAGAGGGCTAATATCCAATATATACAAAGAACTCAAGAAGTTAAACTCCAGAGAGGCAAGTAACCCTATTAAAAAATGGGGTACAGAGCTAAACAAAGAGTTCTTACCTGAAGAATATCTAATGGCTGAGAAGCACCTAAAGAGATGTTCATCATCCTTAGTCATTAGGGAAATGCAAATCAAAACAACCCTGAGATTCCATCTCACACCAGTCAGAATGGCTAAGATCAAAAACATGGGAGACAGCAGTTGTTGGTGAGGATGTGGAGAAAGAGGAACACTCCTCCACTCCTGGTGGGATTGCAAGCTGGTACAACCACTCTGGAAAGCAGTCTGGCGGTTCCTCAGAAAGCTGGGCATGACACTCCCGGAGGATCCTGCTATACTACTCCTGGGCATATACCCAGAGGCTTCCCCTGCATGCAATAAGGACACATGCCCCACTATGTTCATAGCAGCCTTATTTATGATAGCCAGAAGCTGGAAAGAACCCAGATGTCCCTCAACGGAGGAATGGATTCAGAAGATGTGGTATATTTACACAATGGAACACTACTCTGCAATTAAAAACAATGAATTCACGAAATTCCTTGGCAAATGGTCAGAAGTTGAAAATATCATCCTTAGTGAGGTAACCCAATCACAAAAGAACACACATGGTATGCAGTCACTGATAAGGGGATATTAACCCAGAATCATGGAATACCCTAGACACAATCCGCATATCAATAGATTTCCAAGAAGATGGAAGGAGAGACCCTTCGTCCTGGAAAGACTGGATGTAGGGGAATGCCAGGACAGAGAAGGGAGAGGGGGTTGAATGGGGAAAAGAGGGAGGGAAGGGGGCTTATGGGACTTTCGGGGAGGGAGGAAACGGGAAAGAGGAAATGATTTTGAATGTAAATAAAAAAAACTTAGAAAATAAAATAAAATTAAAAAAAAAGATCTCATACATTTCATTTTGATCATATTTTGAACTCTTCCTTCGACTCTTTCGAGATCCAACTCAACTTGATACCCATCCAACTTTCTGTTCTCTTTGTTTTATAAACTTATCAAGTTCCATTAGTCTTGCCTACATTCTTTTAAGTGTGCGACAACACACTGTTACATGTTTAGCTTCCCACAATATTTTTATTATTCAAAAATGAAGTAGAAACATTTTATGATAGAATTGAAGATTTACATGGAAAATACTTCTGATAAAATTGTAGAAAATATAGAAAAACATGCTAAAATTGAAGATTATCACAAAAATTTTATGTAGATATAATAATGGTAGGCATAAAAGTATTCCTAAGTTGACTGAAAGCATAATTATAAGCATTTTCTGATAAACTTGAAGATTTACATGGAAAATATTTCTGATAAAATTGAAGAAATATATAGAAAAACATGTTAAAATTGAAGATTATTGTGGGCCTCCATACAGAGGCCCCGCCGAAAGCGGGTGTGAGGGTTCCAGTGGAGAGGGAAGGCAGGGGGGGCCGCTCTCGCCGCCTGCCTCACTGTTGTCCCCCTGCTGTCGCTCCCTTGCAGAGGCGCTGAAAGTGGGTGCAGGGGTTTGCCCATGCTGCTCCGTGCCTGATCTGGTCTGAGACTGGCGAAGGCCGCCTAGCCGGGAGAGGTTACAAAGTAGCGGCTGACAGTGTTACAGAAGAAAGGACCTCTTCCCATGTGTTACAGCTCTTTGTGACAAAATCTCCCAGATGACAGAGTAATCTTCAAACACCCTTTATTGTTCTATAGGATCCAGGATGGGATTTATATATGATTTGGGGGTGCTCCGGGGTTTGGCAGCAGGTACTTCTCATTAGCTTGGATTGAGAGCTTGGGGAAACCTTATTTACATTTGGGGAAGGCTTGGGGCTGCAACTATGTGACTGGTAGCCATACATCTCTCCTGGGGGGGCTGCAACTGCTAGATTCCAGGGGGCTGTGACTGAACTTCTCCCGTCCCATGCAGGTGGAAGCTCTGCCCACAAGGTTGTAGGTAAAAGCCACCCCCTACCAGGTCCAGGGTTCAAAGTCTTTGCTCTACCTGAGAACCAGGCTGCCTGTGCACGGATCACCTCTGACAGATTATAATGGCAATTATATAGATAAAATGATAGGCATAAAATAATTCTAAGTTGATTGAAAGTAGAATTAGAAACATTTTCTGATAAACTTGAAGATATACGTGGAAAATATTTCTGATAAAATTGAAGTAGTATATAGAAAAACATGTCAAAATTGAAGATTATCATGGAAATTATACAGATAAAATGATAGGCACAAATATAATTCTAAATTGAACGTGGAATTATAAACATTTTCAGGTAAAATTGAAGATTTACATGGAAAATATTTCTAATAAAATTCAAGAAATAGACAAACATTAAAATTGACTATTTCTTGGAAAATTATACAATAAAATGGTAGACATAAAAAACCTTTCTAAATCAATTGAAGATGGAATTAAAAACATTTGTGATAAAATCAGAGATTTACATGAAAACATTTCTGATAAAATAGAAGAAATATATAGAAAAACATATTAAAATAGAAGATTATCATGAAAAATAATGCAGATAAAATGATAGACATAAAAACATTGCTAAATTAATTGAAAGAGGAATTACAAACCTTTCTGATAAAATTGAAGATTTACATGACAAAAATTTATTAGTCTATGTCTTTTTATTGGGGAATTGAGTCCATTGATGTTAAGAGATATTAAGGAACAGTGATTGTTGCTTCCTGTTATTTTTGATGTTACTTTTATGTTTGTGTGGGTATCTTCTTTTGGGCTTGTTGGAAGAAGATTACTTTCTTGCTTTTTCTAGGGTGTAGTTTCCCTTCTGGTGTTGGTATTTTCCATCTATTATCATTTGTAGGGATGGATTTGTAGACAAATATTGTGTAAATTTGGTTTTGTCATGGAATATCTTGGTTTCTCTATCTACAGTGATTGAGAGTTTTGCTGAGTATAGTAGCCTGGGCTGGCATTTGTGTTCTTTTATCATCTGTATGAGATTTGCCCAGGATCTTCTAGCTCTCATGGTCTCTGGTGAGAAGTCTGGTGTAATTGTGCTAGGTCTGCCTTCATAAATTACTTGCCCCTTTTCTCTTATTGCTTTTAGTATTCTTTCTTTGTTTAGTGCATTTGATGCTTTGATTATTATGTGCCAGGGGGACTTCCTGGTCTGGTCCAGTCTGTTTGGAGTTCTGAAGGCTTCTTGTATGTTCATGGACATCTCTTTCTTTAAGTTAGGGAAATTTTCTTCTATAATTTTGTTGAAAATGCTTACTGGCCCTTTAAGTTGTAAATCTTCGCTCTCTTCTATACCTATAATCTTTAGATTTGGTCTTCTCATTGTATCCTGGATTTCCTGGATGTTTTGGATCACAAGCTTTATGCATTTTGCATTTTTTTGACTGTTGTGTCAATGTTTTCTGTGGTATCTTTAGCACCTGAGATTCTTTCTTCTATCTCTTGTATTCTGTTGTTGATGCTTGCATATATGACTCCTGAATTCTTTCCAGAGATATTCACTTTGTGATTTTTTTATTGTTTCTACTTTCACTTTTAGATCCTGGATGGTTTTTCTCAGTTCCTTCACTTGAGTGTTTGTGTTTTCCTGTAATTCTTTAATGGATTTCTGTGTTTCCTCTTTAAGGGCTTTTACCTGTTGACCCATGATCTCCTATATTTCTTTAAGAGATCTATTTAAGTATTTCTTGAAGTCCTCTATCAGCATCATGAGATACGATTTTAAATTCAACTCTTGCTTTACTGGTGTGTTGGGGTATCCGGGACTTGCTGTGGTGGGAGATCTGGGTTCTGATGTTGCCAAGTGGCCTTGGTTTCTGTTTGTAGGGTTCTTGTGCTTTGCCATCTGGTTATCTTTGTTGCTAGTTGGTCTTTCTGTCTCTGACTGGAGCTTGTTCCTCCTGTGGGCCTGTAAGCCTGTGTCCTTACTACTGGGAGATCAACTCTTTTCTTTCAGGGTCTGTGCACCGCCTGGCTCCCTGGTGCAAATGGCAGCCTGAAGACCTCTGTCCCAGCTGCTCCACTGATCTTATGCCCTGTGTGCTCCTAGCTGTTCCACTCCAGAAGGGAGGTGGAGATCTCACCTGTGCACTCAGAAATGAAAGCACTGCTGGGAGATCACTCCTGGCAGGTCATGCACAGAAGGCTCTGGAGCTGCTGAGCTCCCTGATCCAAATGGCAGCAGGAAGACTTCCTCCCCAGCTGCTCCACTGATCTTATGCCCTGAGCCTCCCACAATATTAAGAACATCATTAATGACAGCAAACTCTCTTTCTCTAGCTCACTGTCAATTTCTAATAGTTCTTCATAAAAGGGTGAGACTTCATGCCTGTGAATCTTCATGCTGAGGCATTTTATGGATTGAACTTCCATACCAAAAATTTTATTCATGCTGTCACAATAGCTGTAGGTTGATATAAGTATTTGACTTCAAAAACAATGTTTCTCTTATAACCTTTATATACTCCTTGCTCTTTTGCAATGATATTTGAACCTTAGGTGAATGGATTGTGATATAGACTGTGACATCCATTTAGGGATGAGTACTCTGCAGGTTTTTATTTTCTGTACATTGACCAGTTATGGAACTCTTTATTTATTGCTATCTACTGCAAAAGAGAAGCTTCCCCAAAAAGGTCAAGAAGATTGACAAATCTATGAATACAACAATAATTCAATAGGAATGTATTTAAATCTATGTCTATTTAGCATAGTAATAGTAGTATGTTCTCACTAAGGATATGTGACATGTAGTCAAGTTTCTTGGCCCAAACATTGGTGCCAGTTCAGGTTCCATTCTATGATTGAGACTCAAATCCATCAGGAAGTGGTTGGTTTCTCTGATAATGTTTGTGCCACTACTGGAAGAGTAGGAATGTCTTGTCAATCAATCATTATTTGAACTTGTAAGATTCACAGCTGGATAAAGTTGATAATTATCCACACCCATAGGCATAGTACCTTCCAACACTCTGAAAATTAGCCAATAGAGAAGCTTCCAGCTCAACACCAACTTTATTTTTCCATGTTTAATGACTTAAGAAAGTGTACATGTCAACTTTCTACAGTATAAAAATTGGTACCTTCCCAATTTCTCAAGATATGAAATATTTTAAAAGTTTTCTTAAACTGATATCTCTTCATTTCTTTTTGCTAGTACTAAATTTGGAGGTTAGAGTTAAGAATTAAATAATAAACATTGAAATGGATCAATAATCAGAATTAATTGATATGTTGCACCATCACTACATCTTTAGAATGCAACTGACTTAATTATGATAGATAATCTTTTTAATGTGTTCTTGGATTTAGTTTGCAAATATTTGATTGATAGTTTTTGTTCCCATGCTAAGAAAAGATATTTGTATTAACTATTTTTATTGATTATTTCTCTGGTTTGGGTATCAACATAATGCTGGCTTCATAAAATGACTTCAAAATTATTTTTTTTCAATTTCTACATTTTTCAGAAAAATTTGGGTAGTATTTGTGTTGGTTATTCTTAGGAAGCCGAGTAGAACTCTACACTGTATTCATCTTGCCCTGGGCTTTGGATTATTTGTTTGTTTAGAGGATTTAATTTTCAGCTTAGAATTATTATATGTTGTGACTCTCCCTGTCCCAGGGATCGTTAGCCAATATTGGTCCATGAAGGCAAAGGGAGCAGAAATGACAGACATGGGACTTGAAAGCCTTGTGAGTATATAAGGAAATGACAACCCTAGGATCAGCTGTGGGGACTCAAATCAACTATACTTGGGGTGATTCAAGACTTATATAATTTTGAGGATGGAGGTCAGAATATCCAGGATGGGCAAAAGTCATTGGGTGAAGACATATGGTACTGAAATTCCTCATTAGCAAGGGAAGGCATTTCAGGAATCTCAGATGCTTGCAAGTTCTTATCAGGAGAAAGGAAGTTGAACCTGTAACCTTTAGGAGGCTATGTGACATTCTGCAAGTAGAGTTGGGGGGAGGGGTTGATCTCCCCAGACAAGGTCAGAGAAGGGAAAGCCCTGCCAGTGAAGGGAGATCTCATATTGTGCTGAGCTCAGAAATCTATCCAGGCAATGGTAGACTTAGACATTAATTACCAGGGCAACAATGTATTTTGGATGTGTTCAAATTATTTACTTATTCTTGATATAATATTGGTAGGTTGCATATATAGAGACATTCACCTATATCTTTTAGGTTTTCCATTTTGTGGAATAAGGTTAAACCTTCTCTTTAAAAAAAAGAAATTTACTTTATGTATCTGTGTGTGCATGTGTTGTGTGAACTATGTGCATGATGTACATACAGGAGCAATGAAGGCAGAAGAAAGCATTCTATCTTCTAAGGCTGGAGTTACAGGCAGTTGTCAGCCACCTGATCTGGTACTAGGAAATGAACCCATATCCTTAGAAAGATCAGCAAGTGCTCTTAACCAGAAAATCATCTTTTCAGCTCCAAGGTTAAACCATCTTTAAGTTCATAAACATTAATTTGAAATAATGAACTGCAAAACAGCTTTCATCCCAGCTCACCTCTTGTTAAAGTTGGGCTTGTGTCTCTGTGGGTTCCTTATTTGTATATCTCCATCATGGAATTTGACATACACATTATCTTAAAAACCCATTCTCTTTTCATCAGAAGTTCTTATTGCCAGGTTTGCTTTCTTGGAGGGTGATATTTTACAGATGTCACCTGTAACACATTGTTTCCTCTTATGAAAATTTTTTATCCTGATATTGATGAGATGGCCAGTAATTTACCTCTCTGAACTTTAGCACTGTGGCAAAATGCCTGGGCTTTATAAAATGTAAAGTGTCCTGTAACAGTAACTTTCAGAATGTTTGCTTTCTGAAGGTCTGGTTTTCCTAACAGTAGCTGTAGCAAAAGTGTATATACCATTGGAACTATTGATGTCTGTTGTCTCCAGTGAGGTGTGTATTCTTCTAGAACTATTTCTTCATCCTACTCACCATCCTCTCCATGATCCTTATCATTAACAAGCTAAAATAATAACATGCTCTTTCAAAGAGAATTCTTGAATTTTACATTCAGATAATGCATTGTGATATGCATTCATGTTTAGTAAAAGCAAGAAATATCTTACCTGTTTAAATTAAATAAAAATATGATAATGCAGATAGAGGAGTAATTTCTTGTAATATAAATAAAAGCAGACTAAATAACACATGTAAAATAAAATCTTCTGCAACTTTAAATACTTTCTGATATCATGGGGTAATTTAACATTTGTTACTTAAACATACATTGACTTTTAGTTCCTTCCAAGATTCAGAATTAATTGTATGGCAGAATTAATTAAGTATATATGCATATCTACTTTCTTTCTTTGTAATGAGTTTTTTTAAAAGACCCGCTTCTTTTCTAAACGAGCTTTAATTTTTTTCTTTTAAAAATTATTACATTTTAATAAATGAAATGGTTTTTCCAAAAACAGATGCCATCTGAGAGTTTTAATTAAAGAAAATAAATTTCTGTTTTATGTTCCCCAAATGTGATGATTTTCCTTCTCAATGAACATGAAATTGGTGCATTTCAGAACAATATTGCTCTCAAAAATTATTAGTTTTTTTAGTAAGAAGAAAAGCTTTTTTATCTGCATGAAAATAAATATACGTTAAGAAGTAGCAAATGAACACACAGAATCAGATGGAAACATGAGGGTAATCAGGTAATGAGACAGTGCTTTCCTTTCAATGTGAGATGAGAATTGTTTGAATTGAGGTACCCAGTATTAAGTAATATTTAATTCATTTTATTTTTTTTAAAAAAGTCTTTTAGGAATCATTTTAATTTTATTCCATGTATTAGTCAGGGTTCTCTAGAGTCACAGAACTTCTGGAATTTCTCCATATATTAAGGCATTTTATTGGAATGACTTATAGTTTGTAGTCCAACTAACCCAAACATGGACAGCTATGAATGAGAAGTCCAAGAATCTAGTTGTTGCTCAATCCCAGAAGGCTGGGTGTTCATCTGGTCTTCTATATAATTTGGAATCCTGAAGAAGTATGCTCTAATAGATGTGTTGGCAAGTAAGTACAAGCAGTCAAAGAAGGAAGACTTCCCTCTTCCAGTGTCTACATGTAGGTCTCCGGCAGAAGGTGCGGCCCAGATTAAAGATGTGTACCATTATGCTTGGACCTAAATTGATTTACTTGGAACATTCTCTGTCTCATGCTGACCTTGAACTCAGAGATCTGCTTGCTTCTATCCTGGGATTAAAGGCATGTACCACCTTGCTTGGAAATATGCTTTTTATGGACACTATACCTCAAGATTTAAATAAAATCTCTGTGTCTGCCAGCCTTAAGATCTGGTCATAGGAGTGCCCTCCATTTCAGGATTGTAATTCATTGCAGATTAAAAGTCCAAATGAAAACAATTAGTTCATTATAATTCCTAACATAATCCTTTGTTCATCTGGAAACGCACAAACAATAAGTTTACTTGGGTAGGATCTTGCTCTGAGGTCACTAGAGTCTTAATTTGTTTATCTCCTCAAACAAAGAATTCAGCTCCATTCAATTTCCTGGTGCCTCTGTAATCCTTGGACCATACATTTTGTATTTTTCCTTTCTTTTTTTTGTTGGAGTTAGAAAGAATAAACCATTTATTAGTAGTTAACATATATTAAAATGGTTAAATGATTTAAGAAAATATAAACAAATAATACTGTTAAACTTTCATACCAGAAAATATCATGAATTTTTCTCAATTAGACATTTTCAAAGATGAAATATGAAAATTTTAAATAAGTTTTACATAAAGAACCTTCTGCAACTTCAATTAATATATAGTGGGAAATGTCTACTCTAGATAGATATATTTACTATTTCTCAATTTAAGCAACATTCAATTCTGGATCCATTCTAGCTGGAAAATATCCCTAAATCCATGGAGTGTCAACTGTTTAATGACACACATTAACTAAAAGTGAGGATTTTTTATTGGTGACTAAAAGATTTTGAATTTCTGTCTCACCGTAATTCCTTTGTCTTTGAGCCACCTTGATATATCACTGTGGTTCTGAGTGTGGAGGTCTTGGTGCAACCTCTCCCCTCCCACAGGTCCTTCTGTAGAGGAGCATGGTGCTGGTGCAGTGGTGGTGATGCTGCCTTGGTAATGGTGGAAGGAAATGAGGTCAGCAGGTACAGCTTTACTTTGCACTCAGCATGCACCAGATGCACCCCTGGGTGGCCAGAGTTTGCCTGACAGCAGTTCCCCAATTCTTCTCTTGTAAATTATATGAACCCACACCCCTGGGTGCTTCAGAGGAGCTGCCGACCCATGGGAAGCCAGGTGGTTGCTTCTCATCACTAGTATCTTACATGAGCTTAAATGAAGACAGTGCTGAGCTAACTAACTTTCAGTCAGTGTACCTGGGATCTTAAAATAGCCACTGCATTTTACACAGGAGATGTTTTAACCAAAAGCCTACATGAAAAATATCTATAAAATTAGTGATGGGTGTGGGTCCCACTCAGTGTGTTAAAGAGAAGAGAGTTTCAAAGAATGGTCAGTTTTGTTCTCATGTCTTTCCCACATGCAGGATTGACAACCTTCAGACTGTGTTTTCCCAAGTGTGGCCTTTGGCCATCTGCACCAGGATTACCTGAGGTGATTATTAAGCATGCAGATTGCCATCATCCCCTGAGTTTCATAAATGCCCATCATCAGCTGGCCCCCAGGGGTCTGCTACCTTCAAAGTTTGAGAAACCAGGCTTTAAAGACTTGGACCTGCCAATGACCTCTGACCCCAGGAACATTTCTGTCCCTGGGGCAAGGTGCACTGGTCCTTCTGGGGGCTTGCATCAGCTAGTTAGCCCTGGGACAGTTGTCCCACTAGCTTTGATGGGCAGCAAACTAGCTGTGGTCAGTACTGAGGCAAATAGGCTGGCCTAAACTCAGCCTTCCCAGGAAAGGCCTTGAAGCCCTTGTGTGCTGCCTTATGTGCTAGTGGGGATGTCTCTGGTGGTGTCTGAACCTAGATGAATGAGGTGGTATTGCAGTCACTGGCTGCAGCCCACGCAGGGGCCTGCAGTACCTGCATGGTATGGTTCCACTGACTGCAAGGACTAGTGACTGCATAGAGTGGTGCAGCTGGCCTGGACAGAGTGATGGGCAATGGGGAAGGGTGCTGCCATGGTGCTTTGGGTGGCCATATTTTGGTTTTGTTATCCTGGTTCGTGTCCTCCACTGTGGTCAGGAGAGGCGGTGAAGGCAGTGTGCTGGTCTCCTGCTCTCCACTGTTGTGAGTCCTTTTCTGTTTGACAGGAGCAACAAGGTCAGACCCTGAAAACATGGAGAACAGGCTGTCCCCATTGGCTGAAGAGGTCTCTTCACTGACTGAGTCTCTCTGAGCAGCTGACCAACTGCTGTGCAGGTTTTCTCCTTCTGTGAAGAACTTTGACAAAGACCAGGTCCAATGAGCCTCTTCCATGGGCTGGCAGTTGCTCCAGGTGTTGCCTGGCTGGTGGGAATGTTGGCCTTGTCACTTCAGCTGCATTGCCTGGCTCACTCCTGCCACGTTGTGTGGGAACTCTGGGTCTGAGCCCACTGCAGGATCAAAAGGCAAATTCTCTCCTAGCCTTCCAAAGATTCCATCACTTCGGTCATGGTTTGGCCAGGTGTTATTCCTAGGTCCCTGGGGCATCTATACCTAGACTTCTGATATCCTATTGTCCATATAGCTGCTCACTAAACCAAAACTACAAATCACAGCTGAGATCAGATATGCCAGGCCAATGACCAAGAGGAGACAGACCCACTGGCATTGGCTGTGATGGACACTGAGATGATCCATGTATCCATTTACCAGGTGCCTGATGCTAGGGTAGAATCTGTTGTGATCCAATGGGTTGCAGCAGGTGCTGGCAGTACTGAACTTGAAGCTGCTGCTGTTTTGGAGACTGCTGTTGAGGAGCCAGACCTTGCTGGACTGCCAGACATGTGTGCTGCAGCCTGGGGTGACCGTAGTGGAGGAGCCAATGGCAGTGATGGCTGCTGTGCTTGCATGGTTCCTGTCTTCTGTTCAGTCACCATGGCAGTGGCAGTAGAGTTACGCCTTGTAACCAGTGGGGACCCTTAATGGGACTGCCCCACATTAAAGTCTGAGAGAAAATCTATCATTTCCTGCATTTCCTGATTAGCGGTTAAGTTCATGCCTTTCTCATCCTTGTCATTGTCCCCATGCAGGAAGTTCTCACGTCTCTCCAGGAGAATGCCATTGACCATTGGATTACTGGAATTCTGAGACAACTGTGCAGGGTCTGTAGTTCTAGGGAAGTTACCAATGTTCAAAATGCTCTGTAACCGTGTGTCAATATTATTGCCCAGCATTTTGGCTTTCTCCTCTGAACACCCAGCTATGAAGATGTTTTTGGAATAGTGTGTGCTGCCAGAGCTGGTGCATGACACTTTCTTTGTGAACCGGGATATCAGTTTGGTGAAAGTCTTTTGTAGTCAGGAGGATTTCCAGAAGGCAGGTCAGCCTGATTCCCAAAATCAGAGATATCCCTTTGCAGCTGAATCTGTATTCAGGGTAAAGCTTGTTCCCTCCCTGTTCTCCAGCGGTTTAGGTCCAGCAAGGCTGTGTAAAGCACATCTACCAGACCTAGGTCTTCTCAGGATCCAGGCCTCTCTGCAGCAGGGAAACGGTGGCAGGGTCTTCCTTCAGGCACCATGTGGATGGGACTTGAACCACAATTCTGGAGCCTTCAAGACTGATCTGGGGTGAATAGGCTTCTTTATTTTCAATCTGTGCTGTGTCAACAAACACCAGCCCTGCCTGGTCGAACAGCAGTTGCACAGCAGTCTTACAGGAGCCCACCACGTGGACGGGCACAGTTGATTCAGGACTTCAGTCACAGGCAGATCATCCCTAGGTGTGATTCCATTTTAGCATCCAACTTCCTTGATGTAAGACACATGGTATGTGTCTTAACCTTCAGATTGTCAGCAGCCCACTCATTAAAGGAGACCCCCTTCAGGAAGTGTGATCCTATCTGCACAGGGACCGTGGGGAGTTCACACTGCATGGGCTATGGGGTGCCTTTGCCCAGTCTACTGAGCTTCTATCTCACTGCAGCAGCCCTGAAAACTTGCATCAACAGCCTTTGGGTTTAGGTGGAAGATAGCTTTCATTGCATATTCACAGTGGTCTAAGCTTTCCAAAGCTATTTTATATGCCTGCAAAGCACTGTCGATTTTTATGTTTAGCTCTTTTAGCTGGTGCTGAGGAATTGCTGAACTTTGAGAACAAAAGAGTTGCTGGACTTCGATTCCTGTCAGGCCTCCATCACAGCCTCTCTTAATCTAGATGTCGCCTCAGCTGCCCCTAGCAAAAATCTCACAGCTTCCTCCAGTTCAGGTGTGTGGCCCACACCAGACAGACTACTGCTGTTCTTTTTTTCTGGCACAATTACCTCAAAGCAAGAGTGAGCCACTGGCTAGACTTTCTGCAAGGCGTGAGTCAAAAACTGGAATTGGACTTGCACCACTGTCAAGAAACTGCCCCAACACCTCAATGTCCTGTAGACTGAATTCCTTCTGATCTGTGAAGATTGCAGCCCCAGCACTGAGTTTCATGAGCATTTTGGCAGTCTCGGGCTTTATGGCTGAGGTCAATCTGCTGACTGCTTCCATTGCATGTTCCTGCACGTCTTTGAGCTGCATGGAGGCCTTTGAGTAGTGTGAGTTCCTGAACATGGTGCTGAAGAGATCTGTGAAGAACATACTAGCACGACAAAATTCATTGAGGGCATCTAGGTACTTAGAGGTGCCCTGCTGGATGTCAGCAACAGGAGTACAGTGGGGCATGGCGTGGTGGCAGCTGCCTGCAGCGGTCAGACTGCCCAGGGCGGGAGAGGGAGCTGTGGAAGCCAGGGGAGCGCTCAGTGCTCGGCCCAGCTCAGGCATCCGGTACTGCTGGTGCTGAGGTACCTTCTGCTTGGACACGCCAAGAAGGAAGCGCCCCTTGTAGTCCATTTTATTGTCCTGGGCACTGCAGCAATACATGCGGGTGGGGAACTGTCCCGGCGACCACTGGCAAGTCAGGGTTCTGAGTCCTTTTTTTCCCCAAACCTGTAGCTAGGTATAAAAATAGTGGAGTTCTGCGAATCTAAGTTTTAAAAAGGCATTTCCATGAGGCAGGTGACCATGTGATTCAACATAAAGGTGAAAAAGATAACAGATTTATATAATCAATATTTTCAATATAAGTACGAACTCTAACAACAACAACAAAAAAATAACAGTGTCTGAAATTCTCTGTAACTCTTCAGCATCCTACCCTCAATAAAGATATGTTTGCTGTGGAAAATGTTTACTTATAATTGCTTTGCAAGAATATTTTAATACTTACATTTACAACGGCAGAAAAATAACTTTTAAAATGTAATATAATGTATCTTCTATATACCAAAAGGACTCCATCTGGTCAATAGCATTTAGGCAGAAGACAAGAAGTCCTTAAGGAAGACCACATTTCTGAAGAATTCTGACAAAGCCTGCCTGTCAAATCCATTTATCTGCAAAGCTGCTTCCCAGTGCTAAAAACTTCCAAATCTCCTGTAATGTTTCTCAGAAAAAGTTTTCTTTAAACATGGTATTTGTTATTGTATGTCTTCTCCTTTCTTTTGTTTGCTGAGGTAGTGATTTCCTTGTAACAATAATAAAAAGTGCTTCCAGACTGGGTTGGCCTGCACTTGTAAAGTCTGAAGCAAGAAAGCACAGATGTATTCATAAGGCCTCTAAGTCATTTCCTGTGATGCACCCCAGCTCCCGGCGCACCGTATTTTTCCTTTCTAAGCTTTCTATGCTCAATCAAAATGCTCTTCATGAGAGTAATCCAGAAGCTAAGTCTCAATTATTTGAGACTTGTTTGTCAATGCAGGTAATCTTAATGTCTTCTCATTAGCATCATACAGACTCTTCACACAAGGTCAAAAAGCAGCCACATTTGTCACTAAAACATCAGAAGAACAGTTTTTAGGCTAAATACTAAAATTCTTCTCTTCTGAAATCTCTCCAGCCAGCAGGCCCCCACAGTTCAAATCACCCTTGGCACAACCATCTTCTGTATTCCTACTAGGATGGTCCATTAAACCCCAATTGAAGCATCCCACTGCTTTCCAAACTTCCAAGATCCACATTCCTCCAAACAAAAACATGCCAGGTCTATCACAATACCCCACTCCTTGGTACCAATTTCTGTTTTAGTTAGGGTTTCCATTGCTGGGAAGAGACTCCATGACCAAAACAACTCTAATAAAGGACAATATTTAATTGGGACTGGCTTATAGATTAAGAGATTCAATCTGTTATCATCATGGTGGGAAGTATGGCAGCATCCAGACAGGCATGGTGCTGGAGCAGTTCAGAGTTCTACATCTTGTCCAGAGGGCAACCAGAAGATTGCCATCCTCAGGCAGATCAGAGGAAGCTCTTTTCTGCAATGAGTGGAGCCTGAGCATAGGATCAGACATCCAAAACCCATTCCCACAGTGACACACTTCCTCCAACAAGGCTCTACCTCATAAGAGTAACACTCTGAATGAGCCAAGGATATTCAAACCAGTATAAGGTATATTTGTTTTGATTCACTAATCTGAAAATAGTTTATTAAACATATAAACATTTCAAGAATTTTATCCTTTACAACTATTTATTTCATTACAAAACTAAGGAGCAAAGAAGAGTACTATTTCCATTTGTTAAAACAAATGAGCAGTGTAACTCAAGGAAAGTTTTATTAGCTAACACAGGCTTCTGGATCAAAGCAGGAAACTGCATGATCAGTAAAGTCTTCCCAACTGAGCCTCAACCCATTTTGCTTTTGTCAGTCTACAAAACCTATGTAGGTTTCATCTATGTAGCTGCAATATTAGGCAAGCTTCAGGATGAAACTGTGCAGTCATCAAATCAGGGCTATACATACTTTACAGAGAAAGTATTGCTCACCTATGGTGTAAAATCAACAGTTTTCAAACTCAGGGTTTAATGCTTGCAAAGTTATCACCCCATCCCAGAGAAACAGTTTCAATACCGTAAGTTTATGACTTAGCTTGCCTTTCCAACATGCATTTTTTTTAAATTAAGAAGCAAGTTGTCTTAAGAGAAAAATACATATTTTTTATAAAATACACATTTATAAGATTGTGAACTATCTATTTCCACCCTTTACTATGTAATCTAGAAAAATGAAACATTTTTATATTTTAGAGAATGTTATGATGAACAATTTGACTAATAGTAGGCTAAATTAATTGGGCAGATAAAATGTACTCTTCACTCCAGATGTGTCAGTCAAATACTAGCAGAACACAGGAGAAAACTCTCCAAAAATATAAAAACTTGACGCATCTGTTATTTTTAAAGATCAAATGACCTGAGCATGCAAAGATAAAAGAAATGCTATTGAAATTTGAAAATTCTGCATTTAAAAAGGAGACATAAATCACCACTCTGGTAGTGTTTGGATTTTCAAGAAGTATATTCCATGATTGAGAAAAATTCCCTTAGTTATTATAATACTCTCAGGTTTGCCTATAATTTTTTAAAATATTTTTATTGAATATTTTCTTTATTTACATTTCAAATGTTATCTGCTTTCCAGGTTTCCCCCTCCCTGCTGGAAAGCCTCTATCCCCTCCCCCTCCCTATGCTTCTATGAGGGTGTTCTTCCATCCACACACCCACCCACTCTCACCTCTCCACCCTCGATTCCCCTACACTGGGGCATCTAACAAGCCTTCATAGGAACAAGGACCTCTCCTCCCACTGACTCCTGACAAGGTCATCCTCTGCTACATATGCAGCTGGAGCCATGTACTCTATGGTCAGTGATTTACTCCCTGGGAGCTCTGGGGGGTCTGGTTGGTTGATGTTGTTCTTCCTATGGGGTTGCAAACCCCTTCAACTCCTTCATTCCTTTCTCTAATTCTTCCATTGGGGACCCTGTGCTCAGTCCAATGGTTGGCTGTGAGCATCTACCTCTGTATTTGTAAGATTCTGACAGGGCCTCTCAGGAGACAGATATATCAGGCTCCTTTCAGCAAGTATTTCTTGTCATCAACGATAGTGCTGGGGTTTGGTGAATGGCCTTTTCTTTAATCTCTGCTCTACACTTTGTCTACATATTTTCTCTCATGAGTATTTTGCTCCATTTTGTAAGAAGAACTGAAGCACCCACACTTTGGTCTTCATTTGATCTGTGAATTGTATATTGGGTATTTGGAGCTTTTGGGCTAATATACACTTATCAGCAAGTACATACCATGTGTGTTATTTTGTGGTTGGGTTACCTCACTCAGGATGATATTTTCTAGTTCCATCCATTTGCCTAAGAATTTCATGAACTCATTGTTTTTAATACCTGAGTAGTATTCCACTGTGTAAATGTACCACATTTTCTGAATCCATTCCTCTGTTGAAGGACATCTGGGTTCTATCAAACTTCTGGCTATTATAAATAAGGCTGGTATGAACATAGTGGAGCATATGTTCTTATTATATGTTGGAGAATCTTTTGGGTATATGTCCAGTAGTGGTATAGCTGGGTTACTATGCCTAATTTTCTGAGGAACAACCAGACTGATTTCCAGAGTGGTTGTACCATCTTGCAATCCTACCAACAATGAAGAAGGGTTTGTCTTTCTCCACATCTTCACCAGTACCTGCAGTCACCTGAGTTTTTGATCTTAGTCATTCTGATTGGTATGAGGCAAAATCTCATTATTCATTTATATAATAGCATTATTATAAAATAACAGTATATTTTATTTAGGGGTTAACAATAATATATTTAGAGGTTTTGGTTTGAGGAAGAAGAGGATATTTCTACCATACTGACTCTAAGAAATTTTTTCCTGCCCCACTCCCAGGAGCTCTAACATGCCTGGATCACACGATCAGGGGTCAGGAGGACACAACAACTTTTGTTAATTATTCAATGATGAGAGAAGTAACTGATGCTCTACAGTAAACTGTCCACAATATAAAAGGAAGTTAGTGATTTCATTTTTAGTAATTTAAGGTCGCCTCTAGTAATATTATTTATCTGTGTGTTTGGTCTTCAAATTATGCAAAGGTAAATATTTAATTTCATCCACTCTGAATTTTTCTCCTATCTCTCTTAGATTTTGTTTATAAATAAAAATAATTTTTATACATTTTACATTATACATAAAAACAAAGATTTCACATACTTTCAAATTTATATAGCAGAGGGAGAGGGGTAACAGGGAAGTGGGGTGGTATCCACTAGAAAATCCCAGATGCCAAGTACCCAGCAGTTTCTCAGGACCCAATAGGGAAGATATTAGCCGAAATACCCGACAAAGGGGATAGAGAATGTGTAGATACCGTATCCAATGGATAGGCACAACCCCTGGTTGAGGTATGGGGCCACCCACCCACCTCAAAAATATTAATTTAGAATTCCTCCTGTCAAAAGGAAATGCAGTGACAAAGAGTGAAACAGAGACTGGAGGAAAGGCCATCCAAAAATCCCCCACCTAGGGATACATCCCATCTGCTGACACCAAACTCAGATAATACTGCCGATGCCAAGAAGTGCTTACTGACAGGAGCCTGGTATAGCTGTCTTCTGAGAGGCTTTGTGAGAGCCTGACCAATACAGATGCATATGCATGCAGTCAAAGATCTAACTGAGTGTGGAGAAACCAATGGAGAAGTTAATGCAAGGACCTACCAACAAACCAGACCCCCCAGAGCTCCCAGGGACTAAACCACCAACCAAAGTGTACACATAGGGGGACCCATGGCTCCATCTGGATATGTATCAGTGATTGCTTTAGCAGGTATCACTGGTAGGGGAGCTCCTTGGTCCTGTGTAGGCTTGGTGACCCAGGGTAGGGGGATGCTAGGGTACTGAGGAAGGAGTGGGTGGGCAGGTAGGGGATCACCCTCATAGAGGCATGAGGAGGGGAAGAGGATAAGGTGCTTGTGGAGGGGAAACTAAGAATGGGGATAAGATTTAAAATGCAAATAAATAAAATAACCAATAAAAATTGAAAAACACAATTAGTATTCATTTGTTTACATATATAAAATTGTTATTTGATTTCTTGACTTATAATAATAATAATGATCTTATTAGCCTACTTAATGTTTTATATTTAAAATGTCTTTTGTTTTCTATCAATATAGTTACTAATATTTTCTTTTGATTCGTGTTTTCAGGGTATAACTAATATTACAACAGTTTTGGGACATATCTGCCATTATCTTCAAATGATTTCCTGACAGCTGATTCTTTCCCAGACAAAGCGTCAATCTAAACAGTGCTTTAAGGTATTTGAACTTAATGTTCATTCCAATATGGTTTATGTTTGAGTTTAGCATACTGCAGTTTTTTTCTATTTTCTCTTATGTTATTTTACTGTTCCTTTACTATGTCATGCTTGGTATGTTTCTTACATCTCTTAGAATCCCATCCCTATTTGTTGTGGTTATTTTTCATTTACATTTTAATATTGTTGCCTTTATAATAATTCTGATATTATTATAATATCAGTTGTGCTTGTATCTCTAAATTCTTCTCATTGTGAATATTTTGGTGCTATATTTTGCCACTGATAAAATGTAAAAGTGAATGTGAAAAGAGTAGTGATATCCTAGAGAGGCAGACATCACTCCTGTCTTTTTTACCTTTTATTATGTAGATTGTGGTTTCCCTAATGCACTATCACTTAATCAAAAGACTCATCCTCTTCCTCTGAATGGCAGAATGTAACATCTTTTCTTCCAAAATATGTTCAAGAAAAACTTTTCCATGCTATAAGCTACATATATAATTTGGGTAGAAAACCATGGCACTTTTTATATATTTGAAATAACTTTTCTATCATTAAAACATTAAATAATTTAGCTAATATTGTGGACAAAGTTAGGTTAGGGCTCTTTAAGTGACCAAATTGCTAAAATAAATTTCGGAATACTTAATTTGTCAAATATATTTTATGTTTTCACTATATTATAATTTAGTTTGTTAATTTTTTTTAAATTCATGATTGCTTTAGTATTTGCATGCTTCATTATGACTGGAAGCACAAATTGAAAATGGGTTATTCCATTTTTACAGACTTTTCTAAAGGATGCATTTATATAAATTGCCCTTTAAAGGAAATTACTATTTATACAATGCCAATTTATTTGTTTTATTTGTTATTATTAGGTGGATGTATGTGCATTTGTGATTGTTTGTGTGTGTGTGTGTGTGTGTCTGTGTGTGTGTAGACTTGTGAACCTCAGCATGCATGTCAATATTCTGTTCTCTTCTTTCACCTTCAAGTATGTCTAGAGAAATGAACTCACATATATATTTTTAATCTCTGAGGAACAGCTGAGTTTGAACTGGCAGATCTACATAAATGTGGAAGGAGAGATAGAATCCTCCAAGTTTTTGTTTTGTTTTGTTTCTTTGAGACAGGGTTTCTCTGTGTAGCCCTGGCTGTCCTGGAACTCACTTTGTAGACCAGGCTGGCCTCGAACTCAGAAATCCACCTGCCTCTGCCTCCCAAGTGCTGGGATTAAAGGCATGCGCCACCACTGCCCGGCCCGAATCCTACAATTATGTTGGAGTAAACCAAATTAAACTGAAATTTATCTATGTGGTGGTTTAAATAGGAATTACCTCCATAGCCTCATATGTTTGAATGATTTCCTATAGTAAGTGGTGCTATTAGGAGGTGTGGCCTTGTTTGAGTAACTGTGGCCTTGTTGGAGGAAGTGTGTCACTGTGGCAGCAGACTTTGAGGTCTCATGTGCTCAAGCTAGGCCTAGTGTGGAAGTCTACTTTTGAATCAAGATGTATACATCTTAGGTCCTTCTCTATCACCATGTCTGCCTGCATGATGTCATACTTTTTGTCACGACAGTAATGGACTAATCTTCTAAAACTGTAAGCCAACCCCCATTAAATGGTTTCCTTTTTAAAAATTGCGTGATTATGGAGCATCTTCACAACAATACAGCTCTACCTAAGGCAATGTACAAGACTTTAATGCAAATTTATTAAAGTGTTGTAGATGTTAATGAAAATTGTGAATATTAATATTTCAGAGAAATTAATTAATAAAACACAGACAGAAACTAACTGACACAATGCCAATACCAAATTCTGTACCTAAATGTAGCATGAAATAACAATAAAAACTTCGATATGTTTGCCTTGGTTAAAATTTATGATAAAAAATAGCCCCCAAATTTTAATTATTCTTTTTTTAAAGACTTATTTATTTATTATATGTAAGTACACTGTAGCTGTCTTCAGACACACCAGAAGAGGGCATCAGATTTCATTACGGATGGTTGTGAGCCACCATGTGGTTGCTGGGATTTGAACTCAGGACCTTTGGAAGAGCAGTCAGTGCTCTTAACAACTGAACCATCTCTCCAGCCCTTCATCATTCTTTATACTGTCTTTATAGTACAATGTTATAAAACATATATTAAGAGAAAAACCTGTAGATTTTGTTTCCAGAAAAGGTTTTCATAGTGTTTTTGGTCAAAGGGAAGAAGTGATGCTTTATGAAAAAAATTAGTAATGTATTTTGGAAAACTGTGAAAATAAATGCTGTTTGATGGTGAACCTAACTGGAAAGCTTCAGGGAGTAGATGCTTGAATTTTCTCAAAATGGTAGATACATAAAAATTTGCAATATAAAAATATGCAAAATCTGACAAAAAAAGCCTGTGTAGATAATAGACAACAGACAATTCTGAAACCACCAAAAATGAGATAAACAGTTAAAGAATGAAATCAAAGTTCAGGAAGTACTGTAGAAGAAGTCAATATTGTTGATGACTTCATAAAGATTTAGGTTTGACTCAGGAAATAAGCTGTCAGCTGGCTACTGAGCTTGGCAGTGACCGTGTAGAGGTTTGCTTTAGGAAATGATCCTCTACCACATAGAGTCAGTGTAAGAGATATAGATATTTAGTAGATTGGTGCCTCATTCACTTCTTTGATTTTTGGTGTAAGTAGCTTAAACTCCACTAGAATACAGGATGTTCTCATTAGTTGGTTTAAAATAAAAACAAATCAAATCTATAGGTACACAGATATTATATTGTTCGTTAAGGAGAATGAATCCTAAAATGCATATATTCCAGAGATGCTTGAAATGATTTTCTGTCCTTAACATTACTATCCACTGGGAACAGTAACTTAGGACAGTTAGTATAGTAAGAAAATGAACCCCCTAGTCAAAGAAGATAAATTTCAAATCCATTTCAATAACTTTTATACTTCTGTCCAGTTATATCCAACCATAAGAATAATCTTGCTGTCAATGTGATAAATGAATCCTAATGCTACACAAATTTATTATATCTTGACTTAATCATTATAGTGTACTTTATTTGAACATTAATACAATATGTTAATTGTATTAATGTCCGAGATAGTTAATACTGTTGGTTTTTCTATGGATTGCCGTTCCTTTCAGTTTCTTTAATTCTTCCCTTAACTCTCCCATAGGGGTTTCCAACCACAGTCCAATGGTTGGTTGTAAGTATCATGTCTGACACTGTCTCTGTCACCTACTGGTAGAACCTCTCAAAGGACAATCATGCTAGACTTCTGTCTGTAAGCACAACATGGCATCAATAATAGTATTAGGGTTTGGTGCCTGCCCATGAGATGGATACCAAGTTGAGCTGGTCATTGAATGCCCTTTCTTTCAGTCTCTCCTCCTCATTTTTGTCCCTGCATTTCTTTTAGACAGAAACAATTCGGGGTCAAAAATTTGAAGGTAGGTGGGTGGCCTCTACAGGGGACACTATCTACTGGAAGTGGTCTCTTGAGAATCCATGTCTCCACTGCTGGGCATTTCAGCTATTTTTGACTGTTTAATTAGGTTTTAGATGTTGTAGGTTTCTCCAGCTTTCTACAATAATAGAATGCTACAGATAAAATAGTAGTAATTCTACAATTGGAACATGAGTTTTTTTTTCACATTTCCAGCCATGATGGGATGAGAGAGAGTCAATTATAAATAATTTATTTGAAACAATTCAGTAACCTGTTACTTCAGTTTGTAATCATTAGATAGATTTTCACTTACTGTTTAGTGTTATGGTCACTGAAAAAATGGCTCTTAAAAGAGGCTTAATTTTCACTGAGTCTTCTTCCTGGAGTTACATACTGTAGCATTAGAAAAGAACAGGCTTGTAACTGTGCACATCACCATAGAACTGAAAACTCATAAAGGAATTGAAGAAGGGTGAGGTAGTTTGAACTTACACAGAAAAAAAGAAACTACAGGATTTATATAGAAATAAATATACAGTGATAATTGCTCTAGTTTGTAGTCTTAAGTACATCCTCAAGAGATTGGGTCAAGAAGACCTGAAACTGTGAGCTGAATATCTCTAAAAAGCATTATAGAGCCTTATTCCTCTACGAAGAACTACAACTGATACTGTTCAGAGAGTCTTCTCTGGGGACAGGTCCTGATAGGTTATCCAATCCCAAATATGTAAATATAGCCTTTATTGCCAGTTGTAGTTTGTTCTCTCAGAGGGTTACTTCTGAAGAAGTTCACACTTTCTAATTCTTTCTGAGCTCTGGCTGGCTGGTTCAACTCAGCTATTCTGTCTCAAACTCTTCTCCAAGCTGACGGGGTAAATCTTTCTGCTTTCACCTTCTAACTGGATTGCTTTGCTTGGACTCAAACTAATTCTGGCAAATTATTCTAATCTTCTAGATCCTTCTCATCCCCTGGTTTATTTTGTCTTCACCTGCAACCTGTTTCTGTAAAACTGCTCTGATAAAACTAGTTCCTCCTCCTTCTCTCTGTGTGCTACTCTAAGCTGCTTCTTTTTCCTGTGTTGTTCATTTGAGAGTTGGGACTTTCCTATCTTTGACACATTCTGTCTAATCAACTAAAATAATATTTTATATATTATAGTAATTGAAAAAACTGAATGTATTTCCACAGGAAACCTGCAGACCATTTTGTACTGAAAGGGACTAAGAGAGATCAAATGGACTATATTGTATTCACCGAAATAGTCATTAACTTGTGTGAGGAAGGAGTTTCACAGAATTAGTAGTTTGTTAAATTCAAATAGGAATAGAGGAGCCTTACGGTTTCTGTCTGAGGCTAAAGACGATCCTCTGCCACAGGACCCCATTCCCGGATGGCAACAGGAGATAGCTAGCCACCCAGGAGTGAAGACACACCTGTGAGTGCAGGTAGGAACAACCCTGCTGCTCAGAGGAACCCACTGGCCCTGAACACCCAGGACACAGGAACCTAGGGGCTGCCTTCTACATGAGCTTTCTGGTTTCTATCTACTGGTAGAGAAGCTCTGCCACAAGGTTCCATACACAGGTGGCAGATAGCTAGCCTCCCAAGACTGCAAACAAGCCTTTGAGTGCAGGTAGGAAGACCCCTGCTGATCAGAGGAATCAGCCTGCCCTGAACACTCAGGACACAGGAACCAAGGGGTTGCCTGGGATAGGAGGCTTCTGATTTCCTTCTGTGCCCAGAGCTGATCCTGGGCCACAGGTATATATACACAAATACCACCAGGAGAGATCTGGTCTCCTAGGAGTACCTACAAACCTGCAAGCACAGAGTTGATCCCGTACCACAACTCTCCATGTCTAAATTCCTCACAGAGAGAACAGGTCTCCCAGGAGTACTGACACACAGGCTTGCAGGACAGACAAGCCACAGTCAATGACAGCAAGACCAGCTAACACTAGAGATAATCAGATGGCAAAAAGGCAAAGGGAAGAGCATAAGCAACAGGCATCAAGGCTACTTAGCAACATCAGAATCCAGATCTCCCACTACAACGAGCTCTGGTTACCCCAACACACCAGAAAAGCAAGACTCTGATTGAAAGTCACATCTCATGATGATGATAGAGGACTTTAAAAAGGACATAAATAACTCCTTTAAAGAAATACAAGAGAACACAGATAAACAGATAGAAGACCTTAAAGAGGAAACACAAAAACCCCTTAAAGAATTACAGGAAAAAGCAACAAATCAGGTGAAGGAACTGAACAAAACCATCCAGGATCTAAAAATGGAAATAGAAACAATAAAGAAATCACAAAGGGAGACAACACTAGAGATAGAAAACCTGGGAAAGAGATCAGGAGTAATAGATGCAAGCATCACCAACAGAATACAAGAGATAGAAGAGAGAATCTCAGGTGCAGAAGATACCATAAAAATCATTGACACAACAGTCAAAGAAAATGCAAACTGCAAAATGCAAAAAGCTCCTAACTCCAAACAATCAGGAAATCCAGGATACAATGAGAAGACCAAACCTACGGAAAACAGGTATAGAAGAAAGTGAAGATTCCCAACATAAAGGACCAGTAAATATCTTCAACAAGGTTATAGAAGAAAACTTCCCTAACTTAAAGAAAGAGATGCCCATGAACATACAAGAAACTTACAGAAATCCAAATAGATTGGACCAGAAAGGAATTCCTCCCATCACATAATAATCAAGACACCAAATGTACCAAACAAAGCAAGAATATTAAAAGCAGTAAGGAAAAAAGGTCAAGTAACATGAAGGCAGGCCTATCAGAATTACACCAAACTTCTCATTAGAAACTATGAAAGCTATAAGATCCTGGGCAGATCTCATACAGATCCAAAGAGAACACAAATGCCAACCCAGACTACTATGCCCAGGAAAACTCTCAATTACTGTAGATGGAGGAAACTGAGATATTCCATGAGAAAACAAAATTTATACAATAACTTTCCACAAAGCCAGCCCTACCAAGAATAATAGACAGAAAACGCCAACACAAGGAAGAAAACTACACCCTAGAAAAGGCAAGAAATTAATCTTGTTTCAACAAACCCTAAAGAAGATAACCACATAAACGTAAAAATAACACCAAAAATAACACAAAGCAACAATCACTATTCCTATGAACTCAGTTCCCCAAATAAAAACATAGACTAACAGACTGGATACATAAATAGGACCCAGCGTTTTGCTGCATGCAGGAAACACACCTCAGTATGAAAGACAAACACTACCTCATACTAAAGGGCTGGAAAACAATTTTCCAAGCAAATGGTTCTAGGAAACAAGCTGGAATAGCCATTCTAAAATCAGATAAAAATGACATTCAACCAAAAGTTATCAAAAAAGATAAGGAAGGACACTGAATACTCAAGAAAGGAAAAATCTACCAAGAAGAACTTTCAATTCTAAATATCAGTGCTCCAAATACAAGGGCACCCACATTCATAAAAGGAACTTTACTAAATATCAAAGCACACACTGCACCTCACACAATAATTGTGGGGAACTTCAACACCTCAATTTCACCAATTGACACATCCAGGAAACACAAAATAAATAGAAACACAGTGAAACTGACAGAAGTTATGGACCAAACAAGTATCTATAGAACTTGTTTAGTATTCTAAATCAAAAGAATATCTTCTCAGCACCTCATGGTACCTTCTCCAAAATTGACCATGTATTCTTTGGTCACAAAACTGACCTCAACAGATATAAGAAGATTGAAATAACCCCATGCTTCCTATCAAATCACTAAGGAATAAGGCTGGTCTTCAATAGCAACAAAACAACAGAAAGCAAACATACAATGGAAGCTGAAAAACACTCTACTCAATTATAACATGGTCAAACAAAAAATAAAGAAAGAAATTAAAGACTTTAGAATTTAAAGAAAATGAAGCCACAACATACCCAAGCCTATGGGACACAATGAAAGCAGTCCTAAGAGGAAAAGTCATAGCTCTGAGTGCCTCCAAAAAAAAACTGGAGAGCATACACTAGCAGCTTGACAGCATATATGAAATCTCTAGAACAAAAAGAAGCAAATACACCCAAAAGGAGTAGACAGCAGGACATAATCGAACTCAGAGCTGAAAACAGCCAAGTAGAAATAAACAAAAAAACTATACAAAGAATCAACTAATCTAGGAGCTGGTTCTTTGAGAAAATCAACAAGACATATAAACCATTAGCCAGACTAACCAGGGGGCACAGAGACAGTATTCAAATTAACAAAATCAGAAATGGAAAGGGAATCAATAGCAGAAACTGAGGAAATCCAAAAAATCATCACATCCTACTACAAAAGCCTATACACAACAAAAATTGAAAGTCTGGATGAAATGGACAATTTCCTAGACAGATATCTGGTACCAAACTTAAGTAAGGATCAGATAAACAATCTAAATAGTTCCATAACCCCTAATGAAATAAAAACTGTCATCAATAGTCTCCCAACCAAGAAAAGCACAGGACCAGATGGGTTTAGGACTGATTTCTATCAGACCTTCAAAGAAGGATAACTACCAATACTCTCCAAACTAATCCACGAAATAGAAACAGAAGGAACAATGCCAAATTCATTCTGTGATGCCACAAATACCTAAAACAAATGGAGAACCTACAAAGAAGGAGAATTTCAGACCAATTTCCCTTACGAATATTGATGCAAAATTACTCAATAAAATTCTCGAAACCAAATACAGGAACACATCAAAATGATCATCCATCATGATCACATAGGCTTCATACCAGGGATGCAGGGATGAGTAAATATACAGAAATCCATCAATGTAATCCACTAAGTAAACAAACGCAAAAAAATCCCCACATGGTCATTTCATTAGATGCAGAGAAAGCATTTAACAAAATCTAACACCCTTTTATGATAAAAGTCTTCAAAAGATCAGGAATATAAGGCCCATACATAAACAAAGTCAAAAAATATACAGCAAACTAGTAGCCAACATCAAACTCAATGGAGAAAAACTTGAACCAATCCGACTAAAATCATGGGCTAGATAAGGCTGTCCACTCTCTCCCTACCTGTTCAGTAAAGTATTCAAAGCCTTAGCCAGGGCAATTAGAAAACAAAAAGAGGTCAAAGGGATAAAAATTTTAAAGGAAAAAGTCAAAATATAACTATTTGCAGATGACATGTTCTACTAAAGTGACTCCAAAAATTCCACCAGAGAATTCCTACAGCTGATAAACAACTTCAGCAAAGTGGCTGGATATAAAATTAACTCAAACAAATCAGTAGCCTTCAACTACCAAAGGATAAACAGGCTGAGAAAGCAATTAGGGAAATGATACCCTTCACAATAGTAACAAATAATGTTACATACCTTGGTGTGACTTTAACCAAGCAAGTGGAAAATCTTTATGACAAGAACTTCAAGTCTCTGAAGAAAGAAATCGAAGAAGACCTCAGAAGATGGAAAGATCTTCCATGCTCATGGATTGGCAGGATTAATATAGTGAAAATGGTCATCTTGCCAATCTATAGATTCAATGCAATCCCCATCAAAATTCCAATTTAATTCTTCATAGAGTTAGAAAGAGCAATTCCCAAATTCATCTGGAATAGCAAGAAACTCAGGATAGTGAAAACTGTTCTCAACAATAAAAGAACTGAGGAAATCAGCATCCTGGACCTCAAGCTTTACTGCAGAGCAATAGTGATAAAAACTGCATTGTATTTGTGCAGTGACAGGCAGGTAGATCAATGAAATAGAATTGAAGACCCAGAAATGAACCCACACACCAGAGATCACTTGATATTTGACAAAAGAGCAAAAACAATCCAGTGAAAAAAAGATAGCCTTTTCAAAAATTGGTGCTGGTTCATCTGGAGGTTAGAATGCAAAAGAATGCAAATTGATCCATTCTTATCTCCTTATACAAAGCTCAAGTCCAATTGGATCAAGGACTTCCACATAAAACCAGATACACTGAAACTAACAGAAAAGGAAGTGGGGAAGAGCTTGGAAAAGATGGTCACAGGGGGAAATTTCCTGAACAGAACACCAGTAGCTTATGCTCTAAGATCAAGAATTGACAAATGGGACCTCAAAAAATTACAAAGCTTCTGTAAAGCAAAGGACACTGTCAAAAGGGCAAAATGACAACCAACAAATTGGAAAATGATCATTACCAACCTTACATCTGACAGAGGACTAATATCCAATATATGCAAAGCACCCAAAAAGTTAGATTCCAGAGAACTAAATAACCCTATTAAAAATGGGGTACATAGCTAAACAAAGAATTCTCAATTGAGGAATATGTAATGGCTGAGAAGCACCTAAGGAAATGTTCAACATCCTTAGTCATCAGGGAAATGCAAATCAAAACAACCCTGAGATTCCATCTCACACTGGTCAGAATGGCTAAGGTCAAAAACTCAGGTGCTGGCAAGGATGTAGAGAAAGAGGAACACTCCTCCACTTCTGGTGGAATTGCAAGCTGGCATAACCACTCTGGAAATCAGTTTGGCGTTTCTTCATAAATTTGGGCATAATTCTCCCAGTGGTTCCTGCTATACCACTCCTGGGTATATACCCAGAGGATTCTCTAACATGTAGTAAGGACACCTGTTCCACTGTGTTCATAGCAGCCTTATAATAGCCAGAAGTTGGAAAGAACCAAGATGTCTCTCAACAGAAGAATGGATACAGAAAATGAGGTACATTTACACAATGGAATACTACTCAGTTATTAAAAACAATGAATTCACAAAATTCTTAAACAAATGGATTGAACTAGAAAATTTCATCCTGAGTGAGATAACCCAATCACAATGGAACACACAAGGTATGCACTCACTAATAAGTGGATATTAGCCCAGAAGCTTGGAATACCCAAGATACAATTCACAGACCAAACAACGGTCAAGAAGAAGGAAGTATAGATACTCTGGTCCTTCTTAGAAGGGGTAACAAAATACTCACAGGAGGAGTTACAGAGACAAATTGTGGACCAGAGACTGAAGGAAAGACCATTCAGAGGCTACCCCACCAGGCGATTCATCCCATATACAGTTACCAAACCCAGAATCTATTGTGGATGCCAACAAGTGCTTGCTGTCAGGAACCTGATATAGTTATCTCCTGAGAGCCTCTGCCAGTGCCCGACAAATACAGAGGGGGATGCTCTCAGCCTATCATTGAACTGAGCATAGGGTCCCCAATGGAAGAACTAGAGAAAGGACCTAAGGAGCTGAAGAGATTAGCAGCCCCATAGGAGGAACAACAACATGAACCACCCAGTACCCCCAGAGCTCCCAGGGACTAAACCACCAACCAAAGAGTACACATGGAGGAACCCATGGCTCCAGCTATATATGCAGCAGAGGACGGCCTTTTTGAACATCAAAGGAAGGAGAGACCCTTGGTTCTGAGAAGGCTTGCTGCCCAAGTATAAGGGAATGCCAGGACAAGGAAGTAGGAGTTAGTGAAATGGTGATCAAGGGGAGGGGAGATGGGTTAGTGCATTTTCAGAGGGGAAATCAGGAAAGGAGATAACCTTTGAGATATAAATAAAGAAATTATCTAATTAAAAATGAATAAATAAGTAAATAAATAAAGGAATATATCAAGCCTCTATTCATATATATATATGGATATCTATATCCATATCTATATCTACATCTATATCTATCTATCTATTTATCTATCTATCTATCATCTATCTATCTATCTATCTATCTATCTATCTATCTATATATATATATATATTATTAGTAGAGAGTATCTGTGGGTATCATATCAGTATATGTATCAGTATTATACAATGTGATTAGAATATGATTAGCATATACATATAGTGTATGATTGCTGGTACTACAACATAAACAAAAGTAGATGAATAAATGTTGTAAATTCTTTTCTACAATATTTACATGGAGACTAAATATTACAAATTAAGTTGTAATTGGTTTAATTAACCTTTGCTTATATGATCATCAATATATTTAAAATATTAAACTTGTATTTCTATACACTAGAGATCATGTATAATTCAACAAATTTCTATTATATAACACTAATTACAGATATAAGATGTTTACAACACTGATGCATAGAAAGATAAGGTCTACAGGGAATATCATTAGAATTTATCATTAGAATACAGACATCCTGCAATGAGGGCAGCTGCAGAAAAGCATTGGCTTCAATAGGTGAAGAATAGGAAAACTTGAAATCATAAAGAGAGAATCTAGCTTGCCTTCTGGTGTGTTTAGTCCCAACTGAGTAGTATTGTAATAATAGGACAACATTATAGGGACTGACCACAGCTTACTAAAAGGAAGAGTTTCACTGTGCTTTAAGCAATGGATATTTTAAAGAGATGAGAGAAGGATAAACAATAGAAGAGAAAAGAGACATGGAGGGAAATGAAGAAGAGAGGAGAGGGGAGGAGATGGAGGAAGGGGAAAGAAGGACAATTGAGGACAGAAAAGAAGAAAAGGGCTTGGAGAGAAGGTTCCTCAGTGAAAAGTGTCTATCCCTCTTGCAGTGGACTAGTTTTCCATTTCTGCACCCATATTTGGTAGGTTACAACCACTTATAATTCCAGTTCTAGAAAATGCAATGTCTCTTTTTGAGTCAGGGGGCAGGTGCACATATGTTCATGCAAACACATACACCAACATAATTATAATAATAATAATAATAATAATAATAATAATAATAATAATAATAATAATAATAATAAACAACAATAATAATTACATATATAGTCACTTTGGCAAAAGCAGTGTAATGACAATATCAGTTGACTTGCTTATGTGAATAGGAAAATTCCAGTTGGTTCTACCACACATTAAGCATTATGTGAACAAGAGATGAAAAGAGGAGAGTAGTGTTCTCAAGGGACCGCCTCATAGGTGGTCCAATCCCAAGTGTGGACACATGTACAAGCAAGCAGGCAAATGGACTCAGTAGGTTAAATACCCTGTGTGTATATAATTGTGTGTGTGTGTGTGTGTGTGTGTGTGTGTGTGTGTGTGTGTGTAGCCACATTAATTAAATTAAAAGTGAGTATGTGAGGGACAAGAGAAGTTTGAGTGGGAGTAATGTAGAAGTCCTCAAAACTAAATTAAAGAAAATATATTTTATTACCATATAATGAAACTTTAATTCAGAGCAGAGTAATAATACAAATATATACAATTGAAAAATAAAATAAATCTGAAGAATAAAGAGAGGAGTGGTGAAGAAAGGGAGGAAATAATGAGCAAGGGAGAGGGAGAGTAGGAAGGAGTCCTTCATTACATAGTCAACTCTAAGATCCTGGAACAAGTGTTGTGCTGCTATAGTCTCAGATTTGGCCTGTTGAAGACCTCTAGTTCCAATATAAAGATTATTTTTATTAAGGTAAAATAGATGAGTGTCTCATCATAGGAAATATAATCTGAGTCATGGTTAGGAGTATGCCAAATAGAGGCAATCCCCACACTCACACCCTGACCACGGGCAAAGATTCAAACAGAGGAAGGTGAATGGTTGAATGACTATATATTTTTACTCTTCACTTTTTATTCTGTGTTTAACTGGAAGTGTGTCAACTCCTTTATTATTTCAGAATTCTGTTCATACTTTTTTATATTTTTATATATTGTCACAATAATAATACCAATCTTACTCTGCTTCTTTCCTTTCCATTTCTACCTTTTGTAACTAGTGTCTCATTACATTCCTTACTGTCATTGTTTCTTTTTTAAATGAATTTATTTATTTATTTTTGCCCTTATGCTATATAAGTTTAGATATGATCACTTTTGAGAAAGTATGTAGTATGAACACTCCATTACCCTCCCGCTTCTTACAATTTCTCCTCCTATTAGTCCTAGTTTATCTCAAGAGTGTCATGTTCCCTTTCATGTCATCAGCACATATATAATTATGTGTTTTAATAGAGTTTAGTATTTGATGTGAAAGAAATAAGATAAAACATGTAATATGTGTGTTTCTGAGACTGGATTAATTAATTTAATATGAGTATCTCAAGTGTTAGTTCTTGTTATTTTTTCAAAATTATTGAAGTAGAAAAAGCAATACTTTTTAATTGACTGTAACTATACTTTTATCATAAGTATTTCCATCAGTTGTGTTCATGCCTGGTGTCCTGAGTGCATTAGATGAGAGTTTAGCTACTGAGGTACATTTTCAGTCTAGCGGAAAGAAATAGAACTTCAACTGTGTTCTTATTCTAGACGATTTGCCATTCTTTGTGTCTCTTCCAAACCACAGAAAAATTTTCTACCAGAAATCACCAATGTCCATAGTAGGCTGGGACTCAATAGGATTCATTTACTATCATTCCTGTCCTCCATTCTCCTCTCTCCAGACCTATATTTAGTCCTGAAGCAGCCTGCTTGCAGGAGTCACTTCTCCTATCCTGTCTCTAATACTTGGAATCATTGCCTCTTGATGCAGAACTGTGGTTCATCTAGTTCTTTCAAGGAATCTATTTAAGACTCTCATTCTAGCCTATCTCCATTCTTTTGTGATACCCACAGATACTCTCTACCATTAGCCATACCTGGCTCAGATTGATTAGGCAACCTTTATTTTGCTTTTTTGTTCTCTATCCCATTGTCTCTAGACTTACTTTCAGGATGGGTGCAGTAGGCCAGCAAGAACCTTACTTCCCAGCCCACCTTCGTCCCTGGGGACTGCATCTCTTGATGCAGATCTAGGACCCTACTATTTCTTTCTTATCACCACATTCAGACTTTCCTATTAAATCATCTCCCTTCCTTTGAGATACCAGCTGCCTTGCAGAAACACTCTCTGTCAGGGACTCCACAGTAATTATATTTGGCTGTGATTCAGAGCAAGAAACAGCAATCGAAGAATGAAACACCCACACTACAAAGATGAGTCCAGATGCTTACAGAAAAAAAAAAAAACACTTCATATGCCATAATTCCTGATGCCTAGATCTCAGTGCAAAAACACAAACAAAACCACAAGCAATATGCATACTCTAGAAGCTGGCAACCTTATTGAAATAGACTACAAGAAAAGCAATTTAGCTGAAGCACACAAAACCAGACTTCAAAATAAAAATTATGACTATATTTAAGAGTCTTGAAGAAAATGCAAATAAATGGCTTAATGAAGAGCATGTAAACACTCAAAAAGTTTCTGTAGAATAAAGAAAACATTTCTAGACATGAAATTAGAATTTTTTTATTAATTTTTTTTTAAATTTATTTTATTTTATTTTTTTAATTTACATTCCAAATCATTTCCCCTTTCCCGTTTCCTCCCTCCCCGAAAGTCCCATAAGCCCCCTTCCCTCCCTCTTTTCTCCATTCAACCCCCTCTCGTTACTCTGTCTTGATGTTCCCCTACATCCAGTCTTTCCAGGACCAGGGGTCTCTCCTTCCATCTTCTTAGAAATCTATTGATATGCGGATTGTGTCTAGGGTATTCCGAGATTCTGGGTCAATATCCCCTTTTCAGTGACTGCATACCATGTGTGTTCTTTTGTGATTGGGTTACCTCACTAAGGATGATATTTTCAAGATCTGAACTCCAGAGAGGCAAGTAACCCTATTAAAAAATGGGGTACAGAGCTAAACAAAGAGTTCTCACCTGAAGAATATCTAATGGCTGAGAAGCACCTAAAGAGATGTTCATCATCCTTAGTCATTAGGGAAATGCAAATCAAAACAACCCTGAGATTCCATCTCACACCAGTCAGGATGGCTAAGATCAAAAACACAGGAGACAGCAGTTGTTGGCGAGGATGTGGAGAAAGAGGAACACTCCTCCACTGCTGGTGGAATTGCAAGTTGGTACACCCACTCTGGAAAGCAGTCTGGCGGTTCCTCAGAAAACTGGGCATGACACTTCCGGAGGATCCGGCTATACCACTCCTGGGCATATACCCAGAGGCTTTACCTGCATGCAATAAGGACACATGCTCCACTATGTTCATAGCAGCCTTATTTATAATAGCCAGAAGCTGGAAAGAACCCAGATGTCCCTCAACGGAGGAATGGATTCAGAAGATGTGGTATATCTACACAATGAAATTAGAATTTAACAGGGAAACAGAATCACTAAATTCAAACTTAATTGAATATGGGAATAAAAACTAAGAATTCTAATCAAAAACTTCAGAGGTAAGACTCACCAGTAGATTACAAAGAAAACATAATATCAGATCTTAAGAAAAAGGTAGAAGAAATGGATATCTCAAGCTAAGAAAATGTTAAGTCTGAAAATCTCCAAACATAAAGCATATAGCAGTTTGGGACACTATGAAAGGACAAAGCCTATGAATAAAAAGATATTAAAAGAGAAGAATCTCAGGTTAAAGGCACATAAAATATTTTTGACAAAATCATAGAAGAAAATTTCTTCAACATAAAGCAGGAGGTGCCTGATTAAGGCACAAGAAGCATACAGAACATAACATGGACTTGAAGCAAAATAGAAATTCCCCATAATGCATAATAATAAAAACACTAAATGTACAGAACTAATGAAGGATATTAAAAACTGCAAGGAAAAATAACCAACTGATATAGTTGTATTTAGCAGTTCCATTATAATAATATTTAATTATTTATTGGATATTTTATTTATTTACATTTCAAATGTTGTCTCCTTTCCCAATCTCCTCTAGAAACCCCCTATCTCATTCCCCCTCCTCCTACTTCTATGAGGATGTGCCCCCACTCACCCACCAACTCCTGCCTCCTCACCCTCGCCTTCCCCTACATTGGGCATCGAACCTTCAGAGTACCAAGGGCTTCTTCTCCCATTTATGCCCAACAAGGCCATCCTCTGCTACATATGCTGCTGGAGACATGGGTCCCTCCATGTGTACTTCTTGGTTGGTGGTTTAGACTCTAGGAGGTCTGGTGGGTTGATATTATTTTTCCCATGGGGTTGCAAACCCCTTCATCTCCTTCAATCCTTTAAATCTTCAATTGGGGACCCCGTGATCAGTTCAACGGTTGGCTTCAAGTATCTGCCTCAGAATATGTCAGGCTCTTGCAGAGCCTCTCAGGAGACAGCTTTATCAGGCTCCTGTCAGCATGCACTTCTTGGCATCCACAATAGTGTCCTGCATTTGGTGACTGTATATGGGATGGATCCCAATGTGGGACAGCCTCTGGATGACCTTTTCCTTCAGTTCACTTCCACACTTTGTCTCCGTATTTCCTCCCATGAGTATGTTGATACCCTTTCTAAGAAAGAGTAAAGCACCCACACTTTGGTCTTCCTTCTTTTCCTTTTTTTAAAAAATTAGATATATTCTTTATTTACATTTAAAATGTTGTCCCTTTCTTGGTTCCCACCTCCCCCTAAAATCCCATAAGCCATCTCCCCTTCCAAAATTAACCCTCCTCCTGCTTTCCTGTAGTGGTATTCCTCTACACTACTGCATCAAGTCTTTCCAGGATCAAGGACCTCTTCTCCCTTTGGTGTCTAACAAGACCATCCTCTGCTGCCTATGTGTCTGGAGCCATAAGTAACTCCATGTGTACTCTTTGGTTGATGGTTTTGTCCATGGGAGCTCTGGGAGTACTGGGTGACTCATATTGCTGTTCCTCCTGTAGCACTGCAAACCTCTTCAGCTCCTTGGGTCCTTGCTCTAGCTCCTCCATTGGGAACCCTGTGCTCAGTTCAATGGCTGAGAGTGGACCCCTCTGTATTTCTCATTCACTAGCAAAGTCTCCCAGGTGACAGCTAAATCCAGCTCCAGTCAGCAAGCACTTGTGGATATTGATAATAGTGTCTGAGTTTTGTAAGGTATGTGGGATGGATCCCTGGGTGGGGTAGTCTCTGGATGGTCTTTCCCTCAGACTGTTCCACCCTTTGTCTCTGTATCTCTTTCTTTGGGTATTTGGTTCCCCTTTCTAAGAAGGACCCAAGTATCCACACTTTGTTCTTTCTCGTTCTTGGGCATCATTTGATATGTGAAATGTGTCTTGGGTATTCCAAGCTTCTGGGCTAATATCCACTTTTCAGTGCATGCATACGATGTGTGTTCTTTTGTGAATGGGTTACCTCACTCAGTATGATATTTTCCAGTTCCATCCATTTGTCTAAAAATTCCATGAATTCATTTTTTTAATAGCTGAGTAGTACTCCATTGTGATATATACCACATTTTTTGTATTCATTCCTCCTTTGAGGGACATCTGGGTTCTTTCCAGCTTCTGGCTATTATAAATAGAGCTGCTATGAACATAGTGGAGCATGTGTCCTTATTGCACCCTGGAGAATCCTCTGGGTATATGCCCAGGATTGTTATAGCAGGATCCTCCGGTAGTATAATGCCCACTTTTCTGAAGAACCACCAAACCAATTTCCAGAGTGGTTGTACCAGCTTGCAATACCACCAGCAGTAGAGGAGTGTTCTTCTTTCTCCATAACCTCTCCAGCATCTGCTGTCTCCTGAGTCTTTTTATTTATCTTAGCCATTCTGAAATGTGTGAGGTGATATCGCAGGGTAGTTTTGATTTGCATTTCCCTGATGACCAAGGATGTTGAACATTTCTTTAGGTGCTTCTCAGCCATTTGATATTCCTCAGGTGAAAATTGTTTGTTTAGCTCTGTACCCCATTTTTTAATAGGATTATTTGAGTCTCTGGAGTAAAACTTCTTAAGTTCTTTGTATATATTGGATATTAGCACTCTGTTGGATGTATGGCTGTTTGGTAAAGACCTTTTCCCAATTTGATGTTTGCCATTTTGTCCTATTGACAGTGTCCTTTGCCTTACAGAAACTGTAATTTTGTGAGGTCCCATTTGTAAATTCTTCATCTTAGGGCATAGAATATTGGTGTCGTGTTCAGGAAATTTTCCCCTGTCCTCATGTGTTCAAGGTTTTTCCCTAGTTTCTTTCTCTTAGTTTCAGTGTGTCTGGCTTTACTTGGAGGTCCTTGATCCACTTGGACTTGAGCTTAGTACAGAGAGATAAGAAAGGATCTATTTGCATTCTTCTCCATGCTAACTACTAGTTGAATCAGCACCATTTCTTGAAAAGACTATCTTTTTTCCACTGCTTGGATTTAGCACCTTTGTCAAAGATCAAGTGACCATAGGTGTGTGGGTTCATTTCTGGGTCCTCAATTCTATTCCATTGATCTATCTGACTGTCATTGTACTAATACCATGCAGTTTTTTTTTAAACATTATTGCTCTTTAGTACTGCTAGAGGTCTAGGATACTGATTTCCCCAGAAGTTTTTTTTATTGTTGAGAATAGTTTTCACTATTCTGGGTTTTTTGTTATTCCAGATGAATTTGAGAATTGTTGTTTCTAACTTTATGAAGAATTGAGTTGGGATTTTGATGGGGATTGTACTGAATCTGTAGATTGCTTTTGTCAAGATGGCTATATTTATTATAGTAGTCCTGGCAATCCATGAGCATGGGAGTTCTTTCCATCTTCTGAAGTCTTCTTAAATTTCTTTCTTCAGAGACTTGGAGTTCTCATCATACAGATCTTTCACTTGTTTGGTTAGAGTCACACAAATATACTTTATATTGTTTGTGAGTACTTTGAAGGGTGTTCCTTTCCTTATTTCATTCTCAACCTGTTTATCCTTTGAGTAAAGGAAGGCTACTGATTTGTTTGAGTTAATTTTATATCCACCCACTTTTCTGAAGATGTTTATCAACTCTAGGAGTTCTCTGGTGGAGTTTTTTGAGATACTTAAGTATATTATCATATCATCTGCAAGTAGTGACAATTTGACTTCTTCCTTTCCAATTTATATACCTTTGACCTCCTTTTGTTGTCTAATTGCTCTAACTAAGATTTCAAGTACTATATTGAATAGATATGGAGAGAGAGGGCATCATTATCTAGTCCATGATTTTAGTGGAATTGCTTTAAGTTTCTCTCCAATTAGTTTGATATTGGCTACTGATTTGCTGAATATTGCTTTTACCATGTTTAGATATGGGCATGAGTTCCTGATCTTTCTAAGACTTTTAGCTTGAAGGGATGCTGACATTTGTCAAATGCTTTTTCCACATCTAATGAAATGGCCATGTCATTTTTTCTTTGAGTTTGTTTATGTAATGGATTACATTGATGGATTTCCATATATTGAACCATCCCTGCATCACTGGAATGAAGCCTACTTGATAGTGATGAATGATCATTTTGATGTGTTCTTGGATTTGGTTGGCAAAAATTTTATTTAGTATTTTTTCATCAATATTCATAAGGGAAATTGGTCTGAAATTCTCTTTCTTTGTTGGACCTTTGTGTGATTTTGGTATCAGAGTAATTGTGGCTTCCTAGAATGAGTTGAGTAGTGTTTCTTCTGTTTCTATTCTGTGGAACAGTTTGAAATGTATTGGTGTTAGCTTTTCTTTTTAGGTCTCATAGAATTCTGCACTAAACCATCTGGTCCTGTGCTTTTCTTGGTTGGGAGACTTTCAATGATGGCTTCTATTGCTTTATGGGTTATGGGACTGTTTAGATGATCTATTTGATCCTGATTAAACTTTGATAGTTGGTATCTGTCTAGGAAATTTTCCATTTCCTCCAGATTTTCAAGTTGTGTTGATTATAGCCTTTTGTAGTAGGATCTGATGATTTTTTGAGTTTCCTCAGTTTCTGTTATTATATCTCCCTTTTCATTTCTGATTTTGTTAATTTGGATACTGTCTCTGTGCCCTCTGACTAGTCTGGCAAAGGGTTTATCTATCTTGTTGATTTTCTCGAAGAACCAGCTCCTGGTTTTGTTGATTCTTTGTATGGTTCTTTTTGTTTCTACTTGGTTGATTTCAGTCCTGTGTTTGATGATTTCTTGCCTTCTACTCCTTTTGCATGTATTAACTGCATTCTGTTCCAGAGTTTTAAGGTGGGCAGTTAAGCTGCTAGTGTACGCTATCTCCAGTTTCTTTTTGGAGTCACTCAGGGTTATGAGTTTTCCTCTTAGCACTGCTTTTATTGTGTCCCATAAATTTGGGTATGTTGTGCCTTCATTTTCATTAAATTCTAAAAATTTCTTTCTTTATTTCTTCCTTGACCAAGTTATCATTGAGGAGTGCATTGTTGAACTTCCATGAGTATGTGGGCTTTCTGTTGTTTTTGCTGCTATTGAAGACCACCCTTACTCCACAGTGATCTGATAAGATGCCTGGGATTAGTTCAATCTTCTCATATCTGTTGAGGTCTGTTTTGTGACCAATTATATGGTTGATTTTGGAGAAGGTACTTGCGGTGCTGAGAAGAAGGTATATTCTTTGATTTAGGATGAAATGTTCTCTCTCTCTCTTCATATATATATACATATATATATATACATATATATACATATATATATATATATAAGCTAAATCCATTTGGTCCAAAACTTCAATTAGTTTCACTGTGTCTCTGTTTAGTTTGTGTTTCTCTGATTGGTCCATTGAAGAGAAGGGAGTGTTGAAGTCACCCACAATTATTGTGTGAGGTGCAATGTGTGCTTTGAGCTTTAGTAAAGTTTCTTTTACGAATGAGGGTGCCCTGCATTTAGAGCATAGATGTTCAGAATTGAGAGTTCTTAGTGGATTTTTCCTTTGATGAGTATAAAGTATCCTTCTGTGTCTTTTTTGATGACTTTTGGTTAAAGTCAACTTTATATGATATTAGAGTGGCTACTCCAGCCTGTTTCCTGTGACCATTTGCTTGGAAAATTGTTTTCCAGCCTTTTATTCTGAGGTAGTGTTTGTCTTTAACACTGAGGTGTGTTTCCTGTATGCAGCAAATTACTGGGTCCTTTTTATGTATCCAGTCTGTTAATCTATGTCTTTTTATTGGGAAATTAAGTCCATTGATGTTAAGAGATATTAATGAATAGTGATTGTTGCTTTCAGGGTTTTTTTTTTGATATTATTTTTATGTTTGGTTATCTTCTTTTGGGTTTGTTGAAAGAAGAGTACTATCTTGCTTTTTCTAGGGTGTAGTTGTCCTCTTTATATTGGTGTTTTCCATGTATTATCCTTTGTAGGGCTGAATTTGTGGAAAGATATTTTGTAAATTTGGTTTTATCATGGAATATCTTGTTTTCTCCATCTATGGTGATTTAGAGTTTTGCTGGGTATAGTAGTCTGGACTGGCATTTTTGTTCTCTTAGAGTATGTATGAGATCTACCCAGGATCTTCTAGCTTTCATGGTATCTGTTGAGAAGTCTGGTGTAATTCTGATAGGTCTTCCTTTATAGGTTACTTGGCCTTTTTCTCTTACTGCTTTTAATAGTCTTTCTTTGTTTAGTACATTTGGTGTTTTGATTATTATGTGACAGGAGGTATTTCTGTTTTGGTCCAGTTGGTTTGGAGTTCTGTAGGTTTCTTGTATGTTCATGCGCATCTCTCTCTTTAGGTTAGGGAAGTTTTCTTCTATAATTCTTTTGAAGATATTTATTGACCCTTTAAGTTGTAAATCTTCACTCTCATCTATACCTATAATCCTTAGGTTTGGTCTTCTCATTGTATCCTGGATTTCCTGAATGTTTTGGGTTATAAGCTTTTTGCATTTTTGCATTTTCCTTTACTGTTGAGTCAATCCTTTCTATGGTATCTTCAGCATCTGAGATTCTTTCTTCTATCTCTTGTATTCTGTTGTTGATGTTTGCATCTATGACTCCTGATTTCTTTCTAAGGTTTACTATCTCCAAAGTTTTCTCCCTTTGTGATTTCTTAGTTGTATCTACTTCCGTTTTTAGATCCTGGATGATTTTGTTCAGTTTCTTCATTTGTTTGTTTGTGTTTTCCTGTAATTCTTTAAGGAATTTTTTGTTTCCTCTTTCAGGACTTCTGCCTGTTGACCCATGTTCTCCTGTGTTTCTTTATGTGATTTTCGTGTTTCCTCTTTATGGGCTTCTATCTGTTGACCCATGCTCTCCTGTATTTCTTTAAGTGATTTTTGTGTTTTCTTTCAAAGGGCTTCTACTTGTTGACTCATGTTCTCCTGTACTTCTTTAAGGGAGTTATTATTTTCCTTGAAATCTTCTATCTGCATCATGAAATGTGGTTTTAAATCCAGGTCTTGCTTTTCTGGTTTGCTGGTATATCCAGGACTTGCTATTGTTGTAGAACTTGGTTCAGATGGTGACATGTTGCCTTGGTTTCTCTTGGTGATGTTCTTGCATTTCCCTTTGCCATATGGTTATCTCTGGTATTAGCTGGTGTTGTTGTCTCTGCCTGTGGCTTATCTGTCATGCCAGCCTCTGTATCTGTGCTCCTGGGAGACCCATTCTTTCTGTTTACACAGGTTTGTAGGTACACCTGTGAGACCTGCTCTCTTGTGGTTGTATTTGGGTGTATAACTCTGTGGCCCCAATCAACTCTGGGTGCAGATGGTAATTGGAAGACTCCTGTCACAGGCTTTTCTTAGGTTCTTGTTTTCTCATTGTTTCTGGCTCTTTCGTCTGAGCAGCAGGGGTGGTCTTACCTATTCTGCCTGGCCTCTCGGCATTCCTGAGTAGTTAGATACCTCTGGGTATCACTTACATATGGTATGCAGTGACAGAGAGTAGTCCCGAGGTGGAGAAGGAAACTGGAGGACTTCTGCTAGAGGGTTCTGGGTGTGATCCTTTGGTGATGGTGGCTCTATCTGTGAAGCAGGCTCCTCCACACTCCTGGGTGACTAAGCTGCCTCCCTGTGCCACTTGGGTATGGTGTGCTGTGCCAGAGGATGGACCCAAGCTGGAGACAGAAACTGGAGGTCTTCTGCCTGCGGTTTCCCCGGGGTGAACATGTGAGCAGTATGTGTGCTTTTACCTGTGCAGGCCTGTTTCTCTGCACTCCTGTGTGGTTAAGCTGTCTCTCTGCGCCTCTTGGGTATGGCATGCTCTGCCAGAGGTGGTCTTCTTTCTTCTTAAGTTTCATGTGGTCTGCGAATTATATCTTGGGTATTCTGAGCTTTTGGGCTAATATCCACTTATCAGTAAGTGCATACCATTCTTTTGTGATTGGGTTATCTCACTCAGGATGATACTTTCTAGTTTTATCCATTGGCCTCTAGTAATAATTATTTAGAATGATCCCTGGCATTCCATTCCTATGCATATACAATTGCTCTCTGTAATCCTGATTTTAATAAATTCACTCATATGTAATATACTTCAATCAATCATTTAATCTCTGTATTTTACAGAACTGAATGAAGGAAGGACAAGCCAATATTCACTTTGTAGCCAAAATCTGAAAACCATGGCCCTTCTCTCTCTCTCAGTGGATATTGAGTTTGGTATTCTTCAGATATTGGATGGAAGAATTTTTCTTCAAAGTGATCAATTGCTAAAGCCACCTTTTGGTTTCTTAGATTGCTTTGATTTGATTCTTATACACCTAATTGCTTATCATTTAATTAGAATAACACTTTAATTACCTTAGCCAAGAAGCATTCTTCTACTAAATTGTATGTTAGACTGTTTAATGGTTTGTTTCCCTCAAACCTTGCAAGCATAAGGTAGTTAGTTACTTAGAGAAGAGGAATCTGAATTTCTTGCTTAACCATTGATTTTACTGTACTCATGTACTTAATTTACACTTGCTTACTTGTCTTATAACAAAATTATTTTATATATGTTATGTTGCTTATAGCATATAATCTATTCTTTTGCAAAAAAAATACATCAGATGAAATCTTTGTATATAAAATAAACCTTAAATTAGAATTGTATTTATTGTAGAGACTAGAAAGCTTGTTTATGAACCCACTCCTCCCAAAACACAATGTATTCTCTTTGGATATACACCAGAATTCTGAAAAACAGAGTTAGAAATGGTCAGGGAGTAAGTTTATCTTGACATTTTTGTAAAAATGTGAAAACTTGGTAACTTGCAATGCTTATCTCCTCTCACTGCAGAATATCCAAGTTCTGAAAATTAATTATATAATATTAACTTGAAATTTACACATATATTTTATGATTAAGGCTATATATATGTTGCCATGGGGATTTTACATTAGCTCAGCACTTGGCCAATTTATTTTGAGAAATAGCACAGCTGCTACAGTATGATAACTTGTCATCTGGATGTGTGCTCTGCATTGAGTGTGGTTAGCAGAACACACTCGGATTACTGTTCAAGGTGACAAGCAGTTTGCAATCTTGTTATGTGCCATCCTAAAACACATTGAATGTTGTTGGTGTTTATTTTTAGTGTGAGTTATTGTAATAAATTATGATCACTTGAGCATTCTGGCTTAAATAGATGATGAACAGAGGATCTATTTAAAATGATCATGGAGTGCTCCATGATGATGATATTTTATCACCATGATTTATCTCATTTTTCTACAAATACAATCAGCACTTTAAAAATATGTAATTTTCACACCAAATTGCATGTTTTAATCATTTTTAAAGAAAACATCATTTAGTGCTATATTACATCCTTTTCATTGATTCTCTTTGAATTTCACATCATGTACCCTGCTCACACTCAACTCTAGTCCTTCCTTGTTTGCCCCTAACTCATGTAAACCCTCCCTCCAAAATAAGTAAAATTGGAATAAGAATTAAAAAATTTAAAAAAGTACAAGTCCAATGTTTTTTATTCCTATACTTATTGGTGGGTGCTTGGCTAAACTCTCAATGGCCTGCCCCTTGAATAGAACTCAATCATATTCCTCCTGCATCTTTACCAGAAGTCATTGATTGTGGAGAGAGCTACACTCCAGCATCTCCATTAAACCTTTGAAAAGTTACCTCTAATGGATTCCTGTCTAGGCTGTTACTTTTGGGAGGAGTTGAGGATAGGGAGAAGAGAAAGAGTTGGGGTTGTCATAGAAGTTTTCCATATTCCAACCTCTCAACTGTGTGTCTGCAGTCATTGACATGATGCAATGCCAAAGAAGCCAAAGTAGCTTCCTTGCTTTTCACATGGATCACGAGCCTCCAAATGATTTCTGAATACAAACTCAGCCCACATGACCACAGGCCCAGACATGACTCTTAGAAGCAGCATGGTCTGGGACACTACCATGGCCTCAGGTTCCAGTGCAGGCCTCTTACATAAGTGTGGTCCCCACTAGCAGCATATCCTTTAGATAGCAACATGGGCCACAGACATCAACAGGGCCCCAGTGAGGAAGCATTGAGCCTGACTAGCTAGATTACATATTTTGGGCTACGAAGAAAAGGTATTATTTTGTCATGAGTGGACTGCTATCTATTGAAACTCTACATTTTATTCCCAGGGATAGCTCTAATTTTGTTTCACTTGAGATTTCAGCTAGAAAAAAAGAGCTGATGAATTAATTTTCTCTGTATATAACAGGAATTTTTAAAAGACTTTTGGCAAATCCTCTTTATGTTTTAAATATCTTATTAAATTAACGTATGTTCCATAGCCATTCCAATGGTTAGTGATGTAATGATTAAACCTTCTCCTTATTTGCTTGTCTAAGACAAGGTATTGCCCTACAGTCTAGTTGAGATTGAACCACAATTGTTCTATTTCTATACCTGAATGTGGGATCTTAGGAATAAGCCCATCAAATTAAGAATTTTTCATACCAATTTTAAAGTCCATAAATTTTATCCATTGATCTCTATTGGTTCCATTTGTAGCAAAACTGCAATTGAAATTAGTGTGAACTTGTTCATTCCAGTTTGTACATCTCAGCCTTAAGACTATTTATTAAAAATAGCTTGAGGCATTTGGATATTGTAAATTATTTTTTAAATAATATTTATTTTATATGTGTTTATGAGTGCTAACATGTGTCTGGTGACTGCAGAGACATGGAGAGTATGTCAGATCCCCTTGAATTAGAGTTATAGCAGTTATGGACTGTTGAGCATCAATCAGGTTCCTTGTAGGAGGAGTGAGTGCTCATGACTGCTGAGCCATTTCTCAAGCCTAGTACTAAAGACTTTTTACTTGAATTCCTAAGTGTATAATTCCACAAGATGCACTTAAAAGCATGAATTATCTGTATGTTTGTTTGCTCATTGTGTGATTATATATATATATATATGTTTATTTTAAAGATTTAATTTACTCATGAAAATAGAAAGAAGGAAAAAATCATACAATAAAGAACTATATCAATAATAAACTCATTGAAATTATACCAACCCTTCTTTCAGCAACAATGTAAACATTGAACATTATATACAACACACTAGAGAACACTGACAGATGATTAATGTAAGAAATACAGGAGTCACTCCCAACAGAAGTAACACAATAAACCCTATACAGTCCCTATTTTCACTAGTGTTTGGATTCTCCAGAGAGTGAGAGAGAAATTAGAGCACAAAAGAGTCACTGCGTGGGGTGGTGGGGTGGGGACAGATATGGCCCATGTTAGTAGACTAAAGAGTTGAGAATTTTAGTAAAGAAAAACTGAAAGAATATGAGGACAGATAGAAAATTCTTTGAAAATATTTACAAGTTTCTTAGTGTTTGACTGGAAACAAAGCTGTAGGAATTCTAAAAAACATAACACAATACCTAGTTTAGTAATCTAATCAAGGGAGAAAGAAAGAGGTTAGTTACCAAAACAACCTCAAAACACAGGGGCATCAGCAAGGAAGATATAGAGATATAACTAGGAACTGACAAAGAAAAAGTTTAAAGTGGGGGCTACATTAGTCCCATCCTGTGGAATGTATGAAAAGCATATTGAAAGATAAATGAGTTGCATTGCTAAATTAACCACTCACCAGTACATTATCAAACACCAATCAAAATGATACAACAGAATAATACTTATAAAAATTCATCCCTTTTAATATTCTGTATTAAGAGGCTTTTGCCAAAATAATTAACTTCTCCAATATAATAAGCTACATTGAACCTAATTTAAAATGTGTAAAAACAGGTTTTGAGGACCAACTCCCTGGAGGGTTGACAGGTCTCAGAGAATGAGGCCAGGGAAGTCTCCATACTGGGCTAAGGTGAGGGGGTTTTATAGATCATGGGAGAGGGGAGTTATAACATGTCAACCAGGTGCTAGGGTTATGCACATATATGGTTAAAGCTGAGCTACAGATCAGGCACTCTTGGGTGGGCTGGCCAGTTGCATCATTTTACAGAAATAGGAAACTGAGCTTCTGGTACCACTCCTTTGTTTGAAAATTTTCCATGCAAGCAGGGGTTGGGGAAAGACAGTGCAAGGAGGAGCTGGAGGTTCTAATCTAACAGGTATATTATTAGCAATACTAGAGCTAAAGAAGACTAATTGGGAAAAAAATTGGTGGCAACCAGTGGTGATGTGATACAGATCACAGAATTAGTGGTAAAACATAGTAAATTATTATAGATGGTGCAAGAATTTAAAGAAAAACACAAATGAAGAAATATATAAATGAAAAATATTGATAGAATAAGTACAAAATAGACTCAAGAGGAAAAATAATACAACGTAAAATGAATAATTTTATCAGTTATCTGAAACAAATGGAATGGAAAGTAAAAGACTGAGAAAGCCAGAAACAACTTAGTCTGAATAACAGACTCCATGAATGAGAAAGAAAAATATCAAATTATTTAATGAGTGGTATATTAAAGCCTGTTAAGAAATAGGAGGAGAAACGGGGAAGGGGAAGGAAAGATGGAAAGAATAAGGGGAGAGGGGAGAGAGTTGTCAGAGAATTCCCTTAATTTGAAATAAATAAAACTATACATCTGGACTGTAAAAAAGATTAAATAAAATAAAATTCTAAAAACTACACATCTATGAATATCGATAACTGTCAAATTGGGTGAACATAATGAGTCACATTTAGTCACAACAAATTTTAAACATTGGAAGCTACAGAAAAATAAAAGAATCTTGAAAACATACTGGAAGAAATATGTGCAAAGAAATATGACACAAATAATTGCTAATTACAGCCTGAAACAAGTCCAGAAGATGGGGAAGTGATAACTTATCACAATGTAACTGAATACATTCAGCCTGAAATTCTCTACTCAGGACCTATTTGCACAAACCAGAGATGAAGTCACTTTTGGACAGTTCACAGAAGTCATTTGCAGCAGAAAGGAAACAAATAATGAGGAATTTATTTTTGGTTGAACTAAAATGACAAAACCAAGTGAAGTACAGAGGATCAGGAAATTGAACCAGAGGTGTGTAGCAGTGGGGAATGGCGAACCAGGTGTAGCCACAAGAAAGTCCCAGATGGAAGGAAAGCATCCTGGGTTCCCAGGACCCAACAGAGATGACATTAGCCCAAATATCCAACAAAGGGAAGAGAGATCCTGTAGAGATCATATGCAATGGATAGGCACAGCCCCCAGTTGAGGGATGGGGTCACACACGCATCTCAAAAATTTTAATCCAGAATTGTTCTTGTCTAAAGGAAATGCAGGGGCAAAGAGTGGAGCAGAGATCGAAGGAAAGGTTATCCAGAGACTGCACCACCTAGGGATCCATCCTATCTGCACACACCAAACCCAGACACTATTGCTGATGCCAAGAAGGGCTTGCTGACAGAAGCCTCGTATAGCTATCTCCTGAGAGGCTCTGCCAGTGCCTGACAAATAGGAGATATGGATGCTCGCAGACAATCACTGGCCTGAGTAGAGACCCCAATAGAAGAGCGAGGGGAAAGACTGAAGGAGCTGGAAGGGATTGCAACCTCATAGGAAGAACAAAAATATCAACTAACCAGACTCCCAAGAGCTCCCAGGAACCAAACCACCAACCAAATAGTACACATGGAGGGATGCATGGATCCAAGCTACATATATAGCAGAGGATTGCCTTATCTGGCATCCATTGGTCCTATGGTGGCTAATTGCCCCAGCATAGAGGGATAATAGTGCGGTAAGATAGGAGTGGGTGGGTGGGGGAGCACCTTCATAGAGGCAGGGGAAGGGGAAAAGGAATGTGGGGTTTGTGGAGGGGAAACCAGGAAAGGGGACATTTGAAATGTAAATAAATAAAATAACAAGAACAACAAAAAGAATTCAGCTATTCAAAAAAGAATGAAAAGTACCTAAATTTTTTTATCATGACTGGTATGAGTTTCGATACACACATATTTTTATATACCTCTATATGCTAAAGTAAACACATTCATCATTTATCTTAATCCTTCAAACAGGAATGTATTTTTAAATTTTATGTATATATCATTCTTCACTCTTATCTTTCATTATTGTTAAAAGTTCAGATACCATAGCTTATTTCTTAGATGAGTGTTCATATGTACTGAGTTATTGCTGGTATTTTATTTCTTTTATGTATTGAGTACAAAGCATAATTATCACGTATTTTGTATATATCCAAATTATAAAATATATGTTTTTAGTCAGTCACATGTGACAATATATATATGTATAAAATATTTTATTTCTTTAAAAGGAGAGTCATAACCATTGCTTTATATACATTTAATAAATAATATTTTATAAATATTCTTTCAAAATTTTTTGTAAGTAGAATATTAGTCCTTTTATTGGGTGCATAATATTTTAAAAAGTTAAAGGAATATCTGTGCATATATTCCAGGTTTTTGTACCACAAACAATTTGTATTAAATAACACATATTCTATACTTATATAACATTACATATTTCTGAGTATACCTTATTGTTTACAAGTTATTATTATTATGTACAATAATATTCACCATATATATATATATATATATTGTACATATAGTTATACATTAATACATTATACCATAAAATATTTATTTGAAAACAAAAATTGTAAAACAAAATCCAAAATAAAATTTTGTAGTGAATGACTAGTTATATTTATTTTAGTATGCAAGACAAGCCATCTATTAGTAGTTTTGTAGTTTAGACTGCATTGTTTTACTGGGTTACTGATATTTTGAAACTTTTTCTCAAGTGTTATGAAACTGGTAATTTTGTTTTTATCATGTAAGTGGAAAATTCCTTTTTTCTGATAGGCCCTAGTATTAAGCCAAGAACTAATGCATTGTTTGAATGAATTTCTGCCTGACTTTTATGCCTACCACTGTATCTGCATAATTTTCCATGACATATTAAATTTTAACGTGTTTTTCTATATATTTCTTGAATTTTACCAGAAATATTTTCCTTTCAGTTTTATCAGAACATGTTTATAATTCCACTTTCAATCAACTTAGAAATATTTTTATGCCTATCATTTTATCTGTAATTTTCCATGATAATCTTCAATTTTAATGTTATTTTATATTTTTCTACAATTTTATTAGAAATATTTCCCATGTAAATCTTCAATTCTATCATAAAATGTTTCTACTTCCTTTTTCAATTAATTTAACAATGTTTTCTATGTCTACCATTTTACTCTTTAACTTTCCATGAAAATTGTCAATCTTAAAGTGTTTTTCTATATGCTTCTTCAATGTTGTCAGAAACATTTTCCATGTAAATCTTTAATTTTATCATAAAATGTTTTTACATCCTTTTTCAATAAAAAATAAAATAAAAAATACTAGGGCCTATTAGTCCTCTTCCATGAGAAAATGTTTGTTTTATTATATTAATGTCTGGTTTCATGAAGAATTGTTCTTTGGTATTCCTTTAACTTTTCCTACAGATTGCCTGATTTTCATAATTTCAGTGCTATATATATTGCAATATTGTCTAATTCTTCCAAACCTGTAAAAATAATGAAACTGTTCTTAAACTTATTGTTTTAATTATAAACAAATTACATTATGTAAATCATACATGATATTCGACCTTCACATTGTTCCACTATCAAGTCATGAATTCTAAGTGAGCACCAGGGCATCTGTTTGAAATGTCCAAGGGCTGATTTTTTTCCTTCTGTTTTAACCTGTGCCCCTAACAGTAGTTCAGGCTAGCTCCTTGACTTTCTCAGCTTCTTCCTGTTCTTATGTCACATAAGCTGAAAGGCAGAATCCTCATAACCTCTTGGAGGCTAGGACTGGTGTCTTGACAATAAGGCTACAGTTGTGGCCTCTGCTTGTGTTATCTGGCTCCTGTCCCAGTGCTGCATTTTGCCTTCCTGTTACTGATGTACAGAATCTACTTCTTCCTGACACACTGACCATTCCTATTTCTACTGCTCTTCTGACATTTGATTACAGAACATGACAGGTCAGCACTCTGCTTCTACTCCTGTACTTAAGCTCATCTTCTTAGAAGGATGCTTCTCAAATGTGGTAATTGAAATAACATCTGTTAATTCATTTAGAAAATGCCCAGTCTTTTCCTCACAGCTTTATTTCACATTAGAGAGTACATGCAGAATAGACTCCTCAAGGCAGGGTCTGTGGGGATTTACCCTTTACATTCAGAAGCACACAAAGTATGTCCTTATTTATTTAACAACCTGGGTGTATAAACCAACATTTTTCTGTGAAAATGATGAGACAGAATTTTACTAAAAATTGCATTGAACTTAATTACATACGTTTTGGTAATTTAAATCAAATAGCTTAAGTTCTGACATTCCTGGATTTCCTCCTATTTATTCTTATTCTTTAGTTAGTTTTTGCTTAATTTTATAAATTTATTTCTGATTATAATATATACTATCACCATTATTGAGGAGTTTTCTCTTTTCCATTTATAGATATATAAGTTGAGCTAGTGGAATATCTTTGATGGTACAGGAGCTTGCCTCAAAGTCTGGCAACCTGAGTTGAATACTGAGATCCACGTGATAGAACTTTTCTTTAAGGCTTTTTGTAGATAAAACATTAGAAACATGATTTCTTTTCTACAGTAAGTTTATTTTCTTGTTTCTCACTATTATTATTATCTCTATATAATTTTTAATCATGTTGTTAATTAGTTCTTATCTTTAACCCTCTTCTATTATATCTGCCATTCTTTCCTCTATGGTTTAAGACATCTTATTATTATAAGGATGTTTTTTTACTTTTAAAGTTATTCTGTATTTATTATGAAATACTTACTTCAGGTTATAAATGGAAATGTATATTATTTTAAATATCTTTTATTAAAAATATCTTTTAAACTACCGAAATTAAAGTATTTCACTGCAACTGTTGCTTCCCTCAGCTCAACTTTGTTGGGGTTGGATTAACTCTTCCTTTTTATAGGCTTAGATAAACAGCTTTAGCTGTATGACATTCCCTTAAACCTTCTCTTGTGCTCTAGCAGTTGGTTATCTGATTAGTGAAAGGCTAGTAGGGCCCAATAGTACGGCCCAGCGTGATTTTCCCCAGATGATGGCAGGGTAGCAGGTTGAAACAGCAGTCATTGCATTCTTGGACACTGAGGAACATTTGTCAGCAGGTCTGGGCAGCAACAAGTATACAAGTCCCAAGTATCCAAGGTGGCATCAACTTTTTCTCCAGATGTCTTCACAGTCTACCTTTCTTTTCAGAGATGCCACTTTCTGCATCTTCATTTGAGCTTCCCATCCACTAGACCTCTTGCAGTTGACTGGAGCTTTTTCTATACAATGGAATTCATCAACAGTCTGACTTGAGTCTTGCAGGATTCCAGATCATGATAAGAGGTTTTATAAGATTCTTTGTTCAGAGTTTAGCTAGGCAGTCATGGTGATGTCACTTCATGGCTGTAGTTTCTATAGTTCTAGAAGATGCAGTCTTACAGCATCCTCATTCTTTGGTCTTTACAATCTTCTAAGATGGTCCCTGAGCCTTAGGTGAAGGAGTTGTGTTACAGATGTATCAGTCAGATTTGGACTTCCACATGACTCAGCTAAGGATGATAACAAGATACTTTATAACATTAGTGATGGAAAGCTCATAAAGCCTCAACCAGAGACCAAAATATATGGACAACTAAGAAAAGCTACGAGGGGGAAAAACTGTCTATCCCAGGAAGAGCATACTAATTGGCTATCCAATACCAAAAGATCAGCCCTGAAAACAGGAACAAATAATGTTAGACAGACTGTAGGTTGCATTTATGTATTTTGGAATATAATACATATGTATATTATATATTAAGTATCAATTAGATGCATATTACATATCTGTTTATGTATGTCTGCATATGCATAACAACAATTAAAGAAAATGAGAATGAGTTTTAAATAGATCAAAAGAACATGTACATAGGATGGATATATAATTATAATCTCAAAAAACTAAGCTTGAGGAATTTAGAATAAAAGAAGATATTCATAATAATCCTTATGATTATATTGCATCCTATTTTCCCCTCAGATGAAAAATTTTCCATTTATACTCAATAGGATTAGATTATTAAATCACTGAGATTTTGGTAAAATAGAGACTGCCTCTGACTTACCTGGTAAGAAGACCACATGGCCACTGGTCAGTGAGTCATTTCAGATTCTTGGTCTTCAGCATCATGGTACTTCCTTGCTTCTCCTATACAAAGTCAATCAGATCTATTTTCTCAATGTCTTTGGTTCTCTTTCCTGATGGCATGAATGGCATATAGTGTTACATTCATGACCCAGGTACTTCATGTGGGAAATAGGAGACATCATGTAGAGTAAGATCAGTGATCTCACAGATCAATGATAGAATTCAAGCTCTTCCCTGAGTATGCAGACAGGTGCACCCAATGCATCATGGAACAGTGCTGAAATGGAGGAAATTCAGGCATAGATGGAAAAATTAGATAATGATTGATGGGGTTGTGTCACCATAAAGAAAAATGAAATCATGACACACAAAAAAAATGGATACAACTGGATATCATTATGCTAAGTGAAGTAAGCCAGACTTAGAAAGACAAACACTATAAACCTTTTCTCATATACAGAAACTAGATGTGTGTGTATGCATGTGTGTGTATGTGTGTGTGTGTGTGTGTGTGTGTGTGTGTGTAGGTTGTGAATCTAGAAAAGGTACGAGATAGATATTAAGACAGGTGAGAGGGAGAAGAAGAAAATAATGGCATACATGTATACATGTGAGTTGGAAGCTTTTTCAGAGAGTACCCTTGAAGAGAGGGAGGGAACATGTAAGAAGTGGGTAGTGGTTAGGAAAGAGGAAGAAACCCAATATGAACATGAAATATGTGCATTCCTTTATGTGCTAACTTAAAAAATAAATTATTATATACACTCCTTAGACTACTACTTGATATTAGCAAATAAGCTAGGTGATTATTATAAATGAACGTAAAAATAATAGTGTGACAAATTATCACAAAATAGTGGAACAAAAATAAGCTAAAAGTTGAGCCAATTTCCAACAAGATTTTTAGAGGTAGCTGTAACACAGCTACCAGATGGCATGGTTACAGGAGTAATCAAAATTTTATGAGCATGTAGTTGGAGCTTGAGGAGCTGCTTACTGCTATAACAGTGCTGAGATTTTAGCAAACTGTTAATGATAGATGTGAAAATAAATTAATTTTAAAGAATCAACAAATGTATCCCTGTGGGTTACAGCTTAATCTTAGAGTAGAGTTAACCTTTGAAACATCATTCAGTACGATATTAATAATGTCTTTTTTCATAAAAAATTACTAATAATGCCTTTAATCTAAGAAACTTCTCTTCACAATGATGTTCTCGTCCCTTGATGCTTGTTGTATTGTGATATATGCTGTTCCTGCTGTTAATTACTAAGGCATTTAGCAGATATGAGATGGAAAAATAAGTCATCTTATGTCAGAACTCCCTGTCCCCAGGCTGTTCTTCTCCTTAGGAGCCCTGTTATTTTACCCAGTTAGATGTCTGGCCTTTTGTGTTTCAGCAGGGTTCTGAACTGGTCACCCACCTGTGTCCTCTCTGCTGCCCTGCAGCTACTGTCAGTTGATGTGATCAATCTAGTTAATTTTATATTGTCAAGTCTCCTTGGGAATAAAGTCCTCTTAGGTTATTTCATTAAAGTAAAATTCTCTTTGTCCTTAGCATTTTAGTAGAACAGAGTAAAATGTTCATATCAACATGAATAGATTAGTATTTTTTGGAAATATATTTTCATTATGTTTTTATAAATATTTATTTCATATAAGCATTTTATGAGCTATAGCTTTCTGAAGGTTAACTGAGGAAATCACCAGGTACTAATTCAAATATCCACTTTTCTTACATGAAAGTATTAATTTAGTTGAGAGAGTATTTTAGAATTTGTGTTAAGAATTTTTTTTGTTCCATAAAGTTGTAAAAAAAATATAAGAAATTCTCCAAGTTTCATTCTGTGATTGTGACAAATACTACAAATTAAATCAACACAGAGGAGTAAAGAGTTTCCTTCAGCATATAGGTTATGGATCATAATCAATTCAGTGCACAATTCCATCAAAGGAAGTCAGGTCTAGAGACAGATCAGAGAAAGAAATTGTCTAGGCCCAGCTCAAGCAATGCATTTGTAACACTTCAGTATAATTGATTTGACCTTGTAGATCTGTGTGATCTGGCTGGAATGTAGACATGCCCTTAGTACATACCTTTAATCTTATATAATGACTTCTAATTGAAGGGCTGACAACATGACAAATCAGAGAATGATTTGACAGAATGAGTCAGAGATAGGATATGACCATATCTTAGGGGAAAAACTATTTAAGAGCAGCACAAGGAGAGAGAGAGTCACTCGTCAGTGAGTTGGGAGTTGACTTAGGAGTCAGTGCAATGGAGTTGAGTTCATTCTTGATTTTGTGCAGTTCAGTACAGGTCAGCAGAGACAACTGAAGCCAGAGAAGAAGGAGTCAGAAGACTATAACAAATTTCCAGAGTTACTTTGAGGCCAAGCAGTGCAATTCAGTGAGAAGCTGAGAGAAGAAAGATTGAATCAGTCAGCTTAGAGGGGAGTTTGAGTCATAGATATTGATTTATGACAATGACTGATCAGAGTTATGCCTAGCCATAACTAGTAAAACCATGGATCTGGGAGGTTTACTAGCAGTGGAGAAGTGTTACTCTTTCTCCACATCCTTTCCGGCACCATTTGACTGGTGTTAGGTGTAATCTCAGGATTGTTTTGATTTGCATTTCCCTGATGACTAAGGATGTTGAATATTTCATTAGGTGCTTCTCAGCCATTACATATTCCTCAGTTGAGAATTCTTTGTTTAGCTATGTATCCCATTATTATTAAATAACTTTAATAGAGTTATTTGGTTTTCTGGAGTCTAACTTCTTGAGTTCTCTGTATATTTTGAATATTAGCTCACTGTCAGATGTAGAGGTGGTAAAGATCTTTTCCCAATTTGTTGGTTGTCATTTTGTCCTATTGACAATGTCCTTGGCCTTATAGAAGCTTTGTAATTTTAAGAGGTCATATTTGTCAGTTCTTGATCTTAGAACATAAGCTTTTGGTATTTGGTTCAGGAAATTTTCCCCTGTGCCCATGTTCTCCAGGCTCTTCCCCACTTACTTTTCTATTAGTTTCAGTGTATCTGCTTTTATATGGAGGTCTTTAATCCACTTGAACTTGAACTTTGTACAGACAGATAAGAATGGATTGATTTGCATTCCTCCGCATGCTAACCACCAGTTGAACCAGCGCTATTTGTTGAAAAGGCTATCTTTTTCCACTTGATGTTTTTAGGTCCTTTGCCAAAGATCAAGTGACCATAGCTGTGGTGGTTCATTTCTGGGTCTTCAATTCTATTCCATCTACCTGCCTGTGACTGTACAATTTCCTTGCAGTTTTTATCACCATTGCTCTGTAGGAGAGCCTGAGGTCCAGGAAGCTGATTCCCACAGAATTCCTTTTGTTGAAAATAGTTTTTGCCATCCTTGTTTTTTTTTTTTTGTTATTCCAGATGAATTTGAGAATTGTTCTTTCTAACTCTATAAAGAATTGAGTAGGAATTTTGATGAGGATTGCATTGACTCTGTAGATTGCTTTTGGCAAGATGGTCATTTTCTCTATATTAACAATGCTGATCCATGAGCAAGGGCGATCTTTCCATCTTCTGAGGTCTTCTTCAATTTTTTTCTTCAGAGAATAGAAGTTCCTGTCATACAGATCTTTCACTTGTTTGGTTAGAGTCACACCAAGACACTTGATATTGTTTGTGACTATTGTGAAGGGTGTTGTTTCCATAATTTCTTTCTCAACCTGTAGTATAGGAAAACTACTTATTTTTTGAGTTAATTTTATATCAAGCCACTTTACTGAAGTTGTTTATCAGATATAGGAGTTCTCTGGTGGACTGTTTGGGGTCACTTAAGTATACTATCATATCATCTGCAAATAGTGATATTTTGACTTCTCCCTTTCCAATTTGTATCCCTTTGACTTCTTTTTGTTGTCTAATTGTACTAGGTAGAATTTCAAGTACTATACTGAATAGATAGGGAGAGAGAAGGCAGCCTTGTCTAGTCCCTGATTTTAGTGGGGTTGCTACAAGTTTCTCTGCACTTAGTTCGATGTTGGCTACTGGTTTGCTGTATATTGCTTTTACTATACTTAAGTATGGGCCTCAAATTCCTGATTTTTCCTAGACTTTTAACATAAAGGGATGTTGAAATTTGTCATATGCTTTTTCAGCATTCAATGAAATGACTACATGGTTTTTCCTTTGAGTTTGTTTAAGTTGAGGATTACATTGATGGATTTCTGTATATTGAACCATCCCTGCCTCCATAGGATGAAGCTGACTTGATCTTGGTGATTTTCTGTTTTGATGTGTTCTTGGATTCGATTGACAAGAAATTTATTGAGTATTTGTGCATAGATATTCATAAGGAAAATTGGTCTGAAGTTTTCTTTCTTTGTTGGATCTTTCTGTATTTTTGATATAAGCATAATTGTAGCCCCATAGAATGAGTTGGGCAGTGTTCCTTCTGTTTCTGTTTTGTGGAATAGTTTGAAGAGTTTTGGTATTAGGTCTGATAGAATTCTGCACTATAACAATCTGTTCCTGGACTTTCTCTGGTTGGGAAACTTTTAATTACTGCCTCTATTTCTTTGTGGGTTATGGGACAGTTTAGATGGTTTATCTGAGCCTAATTTAACAAAGGTGTTTGGTATCTGTCTAGAAAAGTGTCCATTTCATTGAGATTTTCCAGTTGTTTTGGTTATAGGGTTTTGTACTAGGATCTGATGATTTTTATGAATTTCCTTAGTTTCTGTTGTTATGTCTCCCTTTTCATTTCTGATTTTGTTAACTTCAATACCGTCTCTGTGCTTTCTCGTGAGTCTCACTAAGGATTTATCTATCTTGTTGATTTTCTCTAATAACCAGTTCCTGGTTTTTCTGATTCTTTGAATAGTTCTTTTTGTTTCTACTTGGTTGAATTCAGTCCTGAGTTTGATGATTTCCTGCATCTACTCCTCTTGGGTGTATTAATTTTTTCTGTTCTAGAGTTTTCAGGTGTGCTGTTAAGCTATTAGGTTATGCTATCTCCAGTTTCTTTTTGGAGGCACTCAGATCTACGAGTTTTCCTCTTAGCACTGCTTTCATTGTGTTCCATAAGTTTGGGTATGTTGTGCCTTCATTTTCATTAAATTCTAAAAAGTCTTTGATTTCTTTCCTTATTTTAACCTTGACCAAGGTATCATTGAGTAGAGCATTGTTCAGCTTCCATGTGTATATGGGTTTTGTTGCTATTGAAGACCTGATTTAATCCATAGTGATCTGATAGGAGACATGGGATTATTTCAATCTTCTTATATCTGTTGGGGTCTGTTTTGTGGCCAATACTTGGTCAATTTTAGAGAAGGTGCCATGAGCTTCTGAGAAGAAATATACTCTTTTGATTTAAGATGAAATGTCTTATAGATATCTGTTAAATCCATTTGGTCTTTAACTTCTGTTAGTTTTATTGTGTCTTTGTTTATTTTGTGTTTTCCTAATCTTTTCATTGATGAGAGTGGGGTGTTGAAGTCTCCCACAATTATTGTGTGGGGTGCAATGTTTGCTTTTAGCTTTAGTAAAATTTCTTTTATGGATGTGGGTGCCCTTTCATTTGGATCATAGATGTTCAGAACTGAGAGTTCTTTTTGGTAGATATTTTCTTTAATGAGTACGTAGTGTCCTTCCTTGTCTTTTTTGATAAATTTTTGTTGAAAGTTGATTTCATTGCATATTAGAATGAATATTCCATCTTCTTTCCTTTCACCATTTGTTTGGAAAATTGTTTTTGACCCTTTACTCTGAGGTAGTGTTTTTCTTTGACACTGAGGTTTGTTTTCTGCATGCAGAAAAATTCTGGGTTCTGTTTATGTATCCAGTCTGTTAGTCTATGTCTTTTTATTGAGGAATTGAGTCCATTGATGTTAAAGAAATATTAAGGAATAGTGATTGATGATTCCTGTTATTATTGATGTCATTTTTAAATTTGTGTGCCTATCTTCTTTTGGTTTTGTTGAAAGAAGATTACTTTCTTGCTTTTTCTAGGGTGTAAATTTCCTCCTTGTGCTCGCATTAACTTTTTATTATCTTTTGTATGGCTGGATTTGTGGAAATACATTGTGTAAGTTTGTTTTTGTTATGGAATATTTTGGTTTCTTCATCTATGGTAATTGAGAGTTTTGCTGGATAGAGTTGTCTGGGCTGGCATTTGTTTCTTCTTAAGGTTATCTGCCCAATATCTTCTAGCTTTCATAGTCTCTGGCGAGAAGTCTGGTGTAATTCTTATAGGTCTCCCTTTATATGTTAGTTGACCTTTGTCTGTTACTGTTTTTAACATTCTTTCTTTGTTTAGTACATTTGGTGTCTTGATTATTATTTGACAGGAGGAATGTCTTTTCTGGTCCAGTCTGTTTGGAGTTCTGTAGGTTTCTTGTACGTTCATCGGCATCTCTCTCTTTAGGTTGGGGAAGTTTTCCTCCATAATTTTGTTGAAGATATTTACTGTCCCTTTAAGTTGGAAATCTTCTCTCTCTTCTATACCTATAATCCCTTATGTTCTCCAGAAATTCATACATGGAAGGACGGGAGTTGTTGTGTTGGGTCAACTTAGATCCCTGAATCTGCACCTTTGTAGTTACTGAGTTGGTCAGCTGCCAACTCTCCTACATCCAGCTACCTGTGTGAGTACTGTGGAAACCACTCTTCCAAGTGCTGCAGCTGGTGAGGAGTGAAGAAGCTCTCCAGCTTGAGCCTTTGGGCCAATTTTCTCATGCTGCCCAATTGAAGGATGGGGCCAGTTCTCCCAGTGCTATAACTGACAAGGAACAGGGGCAGTTTTGCACAGCCCTTGGACATCAGCATGACACCAGGTAGCAGTGCAGACCAGGGACATCCAATTGACTTTTAGTGCTAACATGGGTCACAAACATCAACACAGACTCAAGCTGCTGCAGGACCATGGACTTCATCATAGCCACAGGTGGCAGGACATGCTATTCACATCAGGAAGTTTCTCACTACCTTTGCATCTCCAGTAATGCTTCTTTTCATTACTACTATTACTATTATTATTATTATTATCATTATTATTACTATTATTATTATTAGTTTCTATATTCTTTATTTACATTCCCAATGATTTCCCCTTTCCCGGTTCCCCCTCCCCGAAAGTCCCATAAGCCCTCTTCCCTCCACCTGTTCCCCATTTGCCTAAGAATTTAATGAATTCATTGTTTTGAATTGCTAATTAGTATTCCATTGTGTAAATATACATGGAAAATATCTCTGATAAAATTGAAGAAATATATAGAAAAACACGTTAAGATTCATTATTTCATGAAAAAATTATACAGATAAAATGGTAGGCATAAAAATATTCCTAAGTTGATTGAAAGTGGAATTATAAACATTTTCTGATAAAATTGAAAGTCTACAAGGAAAATATTTCTGATAAAACTCAAGAAATATATAGAAAAACACGTTAAAACTATTTCATGAAAAATTATACACATGAGATGGTAGGCATAAAAATATTCCTAAATTGATTCAAAGTAGAAATAAAAACATTTTCTGATAAAATTGAAGATTTGCATGGAAAATATCTCTGAAAAAAATAGAAGAAATTTATACAGATAAATTGGTAGGAATACAAATATTCCTAAGTTGTTGAAAGTAGAATTATAAACATTTTCTGATAAAATTGAAGATTTACATGGAAAATATTTCTGATAAAATTGAAAAAGATATATGGAAAAACATTAAAATTGAAGATTATCATGGAAAATTATACAGATAAAATGGTAGGCATAAAAATATTCCTAAGTTGATTGAAAGTGGAATTATAAACATTTTCTGATAAAATTGAAAATCTACAAGGAAAATATTTCTGATAAAACTCAAGAAATATATAGAAAAACACGTTAAAACTATTTCATGAAAAATTATACAAATGAGATGGTAGGCATAAAAATATTCCTAAATTGATTCAAAGTAGAAATAAAAACATTTTCTGATAAAATTGAAGATTTGCATGAAAAATATCTCTGAAAAAAATAGAGGAAATTTATACAGATAAATTGGTAGGAATACAAATATTCATAAGTTGTTGAAAGTGAAATTATAAACATTTTCTGATAAAACTGAAGATTTATATGGAAAATATTTCTGATAAAATTGAAGAAAAAAATAGAAAAATATTAAAATTGAAGATTATCATGGACAATTATATCGAGAAAATGAAGAAATATGCCAGGCAGTGGTGGCGCACGCCTTTAATCCCAGCACTTTGGAGGCAGAGGCATGTGGATTTCTGAGTTTGAGGCCAGCCTGGTGTACAGAGTCAGTTCCAGGACAGCCTGGGCTATACAGAGAGACCAGGTCTTGAAAAACCAAAAAAAAAAAAAGAAGTATATTAAAAAACACGGGAAAGGGGAAATGATTTTGAATGTAAATAAAAAAAACTTAGAAAATAAAATAAAATTAAAAAACACGTTAAGATTTAGTATTTCATGGAAAAATTATACAGATAAAATGGTAGGCATAAAAATATTCCTAAGTTTTTTGAAAGTGGAATTATAAACATTTTCTGATAAAATTGAAGATGTATAAGGAAAACATTTCTGAAAAAATTCAAGAAATATATACAAAAACGTTAAAACTGAATATTTCATGGAAAACTATACAGATAAAATGGAAGGTATAAAAATGTTCCGAAGTTGATTGAAAGTAAAATTATAGACATTGTCTGATAAAATTGAAAATTTACATGGAAAACATTTCTGATCAAATTGAAGAAAAAAATAGAAAAACATTAAAATTGAAGATTATCATGGACAATTATATGGATAAAATGATAGGCATAAAAAATTTCCAAAATTGATTGAAAGTGGAATTATAAACATTCTCTGATGAAATTGAAGATTTTCATGGAAAATATTTCTGATAAAATTGAAGAAATATATATAAAATGATAAAATTAAAGATTACCATGGAAAATAATACAGTTAAAATGGTAACATAAAAAATATTACTAAATTGAAAGAGGAATCAACAACATTTTCTGATAAAATTTAAGATTTACATGAAAAATATTTCTGTTAGACTATGTTTTTTGTTGGGGAATTGAGTCCATTGATGTTTAAGATATTAAGGAATAGTGATTATTGCTTCCTGTTATTTTTGATGTTTTTTTTTATGTTTGTGGGCTTACTTTAGCTTGGGTTTGTTGTAAAAGATTACTTTCTTGCTTTTTCCAGGGTCCAGTTTCCCTCCTCGTGTTGGCGTTTTCCATCTATTATCCTTTGTAGGGCTGGATTTGTGGAAAGATATTGTGTAAATTTGGTTTTATCATGGAATATCTTGTTTTCTCCATCTATGGTAATTGAGAGTTTTGCTGGGTATAGTAGTTTGGGCTGGAAGTTTTGTTCTCTTAGGGTCTGTATGAGATCTTCCAGGATCTTCTAGCTTTCATCGTCTCAGGGGAGAAGTCTGGTATAATTTGGATAGGTCTGCCTATAGGTTACTTGACCTTTTTCCCTTACTGCTTTTAATATTCTTTCTGTGTTTAGTGCATTTGGTGTTTTGATTTTTATGTGCCAGGAGGACTTTCTGGTCTGGTCCAATCTGTTTGGAGTTCTGAAGGCTTCTTGTATGTTCATGGACATCTCTTTCTTTAGGTTAGGGAAGTTTTCCTCTATAATTTTGTTGAAGATATTTACTGGCCCTTTAAGTTGGAAATCTTCACTCTCTTCTATACCTATAATCCTTAGCTTTGGTCTTCTCATTGTGTCCTGGATTTCTTGGATGTTTTGGCTCAGGAGCTTTTTGCATTTTGCATTTTCTTTAACTGTTGAGTCATTGTTTTCTATGATAGCTTCAGCCCCTGAGATTCTTTCTTCTATCTCTTGTATTCTGTTGTTGATGCTTGCATCTATGACTCCTGAATTCTTTCCAAGATTTTCTATCTCCAGAGATGTCTCACTTTGTGATTTCTTTATTGTTTCTACTTCCATTTTTAGATCCTGGATGGTTTTTTTCAGTTCCTTCACTTGTTTCTTTGTGTTCTTCTGTAGTTCTTTAAGGGATTTTTGTGTTTCCTCTTTAAGGGTCTCTACCTGTTCACCCATGCTCCCCTGTATTTCTTTCAGCGATTTTTGTGTTTCCTCTTTAAGGGCTTTTACCATTTGACCCATGTTCTCCTGCATTTCTTTAAGGGAGTTATTTATGTCCTTCTTGATGTCCTCTAACAGTATCGTTAGATGAAACTTTGAATCCAACTCTTGCTTTTCCGGTGTGTTGGGGTATCCGGGACTTGCTGTGGTGGGAGAACTGGGCTCTGATGATGCCAATTAGCTTTAGTTTCTGTTGGTAGGGTTCTTGCACTTGCCTTTTGCCATCTGGTTATCTCTGGTGTTAGTTGGTCTGGTTGTCTCTGGCTGGAGCTTTCCCCTCCTATGGGCCTGTAAACCTGTGTCTATACCCCTGGGAGACCAACTCTCTTCTGGCATGGTCTGTGCACAGAAGGCTGTGGAACTGTCTGGTTCCCTGCTGCAAATGGCGGCCTGACGGTAAGACTCCTGTCCCAGCTGCTCCACTGATCGAATGCCTTGTGTGCTCCTAGCTGTACCCCTCCAGAGAGAAGGTGGAGATCTCACCTCTGCACTCAGAAGTGAAATCGCTGCTGGGAGATCACTCTCTCCTGGTGGGCTAAGCACAGAAGGCTATGGAGCTGCCTGGTTCCCTGCTGCAAAAATCTGCAGTAATGCTTCTAATTATGTACACACATTCTGTTTCTCTTTCTCTCAAATATCTCCACCACTTATTTGCTCATCTTAATGGCACAAAGACCTCTAGATATTCTCTGACCTGTATATGCTGAATGGCAACAAGTTCCTCCTACATTTATTACTTGGATTTCAGGATCTTAAATACTTCGCTATAGTTGATCCATACTCATCATGATAAAACTACCTCAAGTGAAGTAATAGATGGTAACATCTCTGCAAAGCCATATGCTTATGTAAGAGATAATGATGCCCATGAGTAAGGTGTCAATATTAACTACAGAGTTAAATGTGAGAAACTAATGTACTTGTAAAGCCCCAATGGTCATATGTGAGGGATTACTCTGAGGAGTGTCATAAAAATGGAGATAGCAAAAGATATATATAAAAGGAGTTTGGTGCATAATAGATTATGGGAATGCCCACCAGCTCTGGATGGATTTGTAGTCTTCCACAGAAGTTCTGTGTTTTAGAATAGTAAGCATTGACCAAGGGGATAAAATATTCTAGAAGGCATGATGCAAAATCAATTAGGACTTTATATAGAAGAAATTAGCTAGGAAGGGAAACTTAGAGCCATTCTCAAGAAAGTCATCACTTCTGGTCTTATGGCTTTTATCTTTATAATCCTTTTAAAAGATCAGACTGTGTCTACTTTTTATTTTGTTGTTTTAAAACAATAAATATCTTACATGGCTTAGAATTGTTAAATTCTGGAACTGGTCAATGAGAAACAATTGATCATCTCTTTTAAGAGAAATGTTCATATTCTCTGATTCTCTTAATTAAATAAGGTCAAAGACATTCATATCTGGAAATAAAGAGATGAACTAAATATCCTCCAAAATTGACTCTTTAACTTATTTAATGAACAATTTTGTAATGCTAAATCAGCCTTAAATCTCATAAAGATAAATATTGCTTTTAATTAGTCTTCTGAACTATTGAAATTTGGCTTTAACTCAGGCCATTAGAAATGTTAAGTTATGTGCCCAGTATATTTAAATATATTGTCAGAGCTTCCTCAGGGGGGCAAACAGCAAATACAGCACCTTTCACAATAGCCTTAAATAATATGAAATGTCTTGGGTAACTTTATTAAGCAAGTGAAAGATATGTATAATAAAAACTTTAATTCCTTAAAGAAAGAAATTGAAGAAGATAGCAGAATATTAAAAGGTTGCCATGCTTATGAATTGGTACAATTAACATAGTAAAAATGATCATTCTACGTAAAGCACTCTACAGAATCAATGCAATTACTACAAAATTTCAACACAATTCATTACAGACATTAAGAGGAGAACTTTCTACTTTCTACTGAAAAACAAAAACTCAGGATAGCTAAAGCAATCCTAAACAATAAAAGAACTGCTGGAGGCTTCACCATTTCCTATTTCAGTTTATATTATAGAGCTATAGTAATAAAAACCATGTTATTGTCATAGATACAGATACATTCTTCAATGGAATCAAATTGAATATATAGACATAAATCCATACACATATGGGTACCTTATTTTTTAACTAAAAAACAAAAGCCACAGTTGCACGAAGGAAAAAACAACAGCATCTACAATAAATGTTAGGTGGTCAAATGGTTAAACTTCTATCTGCAAGTAGAAGAATCAAATGGATTATCATAGTTATCACACTGCACAAAACTCATGTCCAAATAGACTTAAGATTTCAACACAAAATCAAATACAGTAGACCTGAGAGAAGAGAAAATGGTGAACAGTCTTGAACTCATTGGCATAGAAGAAAACTTCCTGAAAAGAACACCTATATTGTGGACACTCAAATCTACAATTAATAACTGGGACATAATGAAACTGAAATGTTTCTGCAGGCAAAATACATTCTCATTTGAACAAAGTGCCAGTCTACAGAATGGGAAAGTTTTTTATATCAGTTCCACACCAATAGAGAACTAATATCCAAAATATATAAAGAATTAGAAACTATATATTAAAAACCCAAATAATCTAATGAAAAATTGGAGAACAGATCTAAACAGAGAATCCTCAATAGAGGAATCTCAAATGACTGAGAAACACTAAGAAATGTTCAACATTGTTAGCCATCAAAAATGCAAATACATTTTATATCTGCCAGAATGACTAAGATCGATAACGCTAATGACTGTTCATGCTGGCAAAGACGTGGAATAAGAAACCACTCATCCATTGCTGATGGCATTACAAACTTGTACAACAACTATGGAAATCTATCTGTCTAAAGATCCAGCTATACCACTGAAGGGCATGTACCAAAGGACATTTCATTCTAGTATGACACTTGCTCAAACAAGTTTATTACTGCTTTATTCATAATAGCCAGAACTTGCAAACAACCTAAATGTACAACATCAGAACAATGGGTAAAGAAAATGTCATATATTTACATAATCAAGTATTACTCAGATGTTAAAAAAAAATGACAGCATGAAAGTTGAGGGCAAATGGATGAACTATACAAAGCCAGCCAGATTGAGACAACCCATAAATATCATTCAAGATACATAAGTTATGTATTCACTTATATGTTGATATTAGCCATTAAATAAATGATAACAACCTACAAGCTGTAGACACATGGATGTTAGGTATAAATAAAGAAAGCATGAGTCTCTGGAGGATTGGGAAATAGAATGGATTTTGTAGGTGGACTTGGGGTGGGGTAGGATGCAAATTGTAGAATCATGTAGGGAGAGGGAGGTGGCATAGTGTTGAGAGAGAAAAGGCAGGGCAAGACAGCTAGAACTGAGGGGCATTCGAAAGATGGTATGGAAACTTATTGCTGTAGAATATCCTCTAAATTTATGAAGGCAACACTAATATAGTCTCCTAATAATAATGGTAACAGAGTCACAACTGACCATTTCTTGTCCAAACATGTCTTCAAATAGTGAGACTGGGTTTAATTCAGTTGAGTTGTTGGCTATGAAGGAGGGGGGGGGGTCATGTGGAAATCTCCAAAGAACTCAGACTATTGGAAACTTGGGTTGTTCTCCACAAACTGACTAAGGGGACCCCATTGTTGAAAACAACACGGAAACAACTCACTGGACATGGAGAAGTCAATCTGGAGTCTATATGAAGCTTTAACCCCTATATTCTAGTCTCTTTCATTTAGGAAGGTATTCTGCAGACTACCAACAGAAATTACACATCAACAGAGCCACAATACCTTTGCACTACAATATATGATAGAGCAATGGTGGCACAGAACTTGTGGGAGTAAACAACAGATGTCTGATTTGACTTAAGGTCTGCTCAAGGAGATAGAACCCATATCCAACATAGTTTGGGTGACAAAGAACAAGAGATTAGACAGCCCGGGGACATAGGGACATATTACTGGCTTAAAAAATATAACAAAAAGTGATTACTAATGGTAAGTTGCTATACTCATAGATCTATGCCTTTTGTAGCCATCATCAAAGAGGCTTTCTCCTGTAGCAGATGGGAAAAAACACAGGGACCCACAGCCAGATATTACACATAGGGACCTTTGTACACACAGCTCTAAATGGAATGTCTCCATCTAATCTCTCTCTCAGAGTTCAGGGAACGGCATGGAAGAGGTGGCAGAAAATGTAAGAGTCAGAGAGCACTGAGAACACCAGGAGATCAAGGCTGTCTGAATCAACTGAGCACAGAGATCAAAGCAGTGAGAACAGAGCCTACACTGGTCTGCACCAGGTTTCCTGTGGGTATAGTATAACTTTGTGCTTAGTATTTTTGTTGGACTCCTGAGGTGGCGAATGATCAGGCCTCTGGTTCTTGTGCCTACACTTGGGAATAGTTTCCTTCGGTTGGATTGCCTTGTCCAGACTCAATGTATTGAGTCAGATTTTTTCAATAGATTATTTTGTATTATTTGGTTGTTATTTCCTAGAAGCCACTTTTTTTTCCATTGAGGGACCAAAAAGGAATGGATCTTAAGGGAAGGACATGTGCAGAGAGACTGGAAGACACAGAGAGAGGAAAAATGGCAATCAAGATGTATTGTATGAGAAAAGAAACTATTTTCAATGAATGAAAAAACAAATATTGTTTTATCCACCTTAAAATCACTATTTTTCCTAGAAAAGAGGACATTGAGAATTTAATTGATGGTATCACAGGCCAATCAGACATATCCCTGTTGTAGAGCCACTTGATAACCTATCATTTTATTTTCCTTAATTCCTTTTTGGCAGCAAATTAGAAAATTGTAGATTTTTTTCTTCTAAATTTGAAGTAAGCATTTATTTTTATTAGATATATTCTTTATTTACATTTCAAATGTTTTCCCCTTTCCTGGTCCCACACCCCCCCGTCCCAAAAATTCCCTAACCCATCCTCACGCCCTTTGCTCACCAATCCACAAACATCTGCTTCCTTGTCCTAGCATTCACCGATATTGGGGCATCAAGACTTCTCAGAACCAAGGGCATCTTCTCCCTTTGATGTCCAACAAATGCCATCCTCTGCTGCATATGCATCTGGAGCCATGTGTACTCTTTGGTTGATGATTTAGTCCCTGAGAATTCTGGGGATACTGATTGGTTCATATTGTTGTTCCTCCTATGGTGCTGCAAACCCCTTCAGCTCCTTGAGTCCTTTCTATAGTTCTTCCATTAGGGACCCTGTGCTCAGTACAATGGATGGCTGAAACTGTCCCACTCTATATTTGCCATGAACTGACAGAGTCTCCAAGGTGATAGTTATATCAGGCTTCTCTCAGCAAGCACTTGCTGGCATCCACAATAGTGTATGGGTTTTGCAACAGTATATGGAATGGATCCCTAAGTGTTGCAGTCTCTGGATGGTCTTTCCCTCAGTCTCTGTTCCTGTGGATAATTTTCCCCCTTCTAAGAAGGACTAGAGTATCTACAGTTTGTTATTTTATTTTTCTTGAGTTTCATTTGATCTGTGAATTATACATTTCAAGCTTTTGGGCTAATATCCACTTATCAGTGAGTGTATACAGTGTGTGTTCTTTTGTGATTGGGTTACCTCACTCAGGATGATATTTTCTAGTTGCATCCATTTGCTTAAAAATTTCATGAGCTCATTCCTTTTAATAGCTGAGTAGTATTCCATTGTGAAAATGTACAGTATTTTCAGTATCCATTCCTCTGTTGAGAGACATCTGGGTTCTTTCCACCTTCTAGTTATTATAAATAAGGCTTCTATGAACATAGTGGAGCATATGTCTTTATTACAGGGTGGAGAATCCTCTGGGTACATGCCCAGGAGTGGTAGAGCAGGGTTCTCTGGTAGTGTTATGCCCAATTTTCTGAGGAACCACAAAACTGATTTCCAGAGTGGTTGCACCAGCCTGCAATCCCACCAGCAGACAAGGAATATTCCTATTTCTCCACATCCTCTCCAGTACCTGCTTTCCCCTGAGCTTTTGATCTTAGCCATTCTGACTGGTGTGAGGTGAAATCTCAGGATTGTTTTGATTTGCATTTCTCTGATGACTAAGGATGTTGAACATTTCTTTAGGTGCTTCTCAGCCATTCGATATTCCTCAGTTGAGAATTCTTCGTTTAGCTCTGTACTCCATTTTTAATGGGGTTATTTGGTTCTCTGGAGTCTAACTTCTTGAATTCTTTGTATATATTGGATATTAGGCCTCTGTTGGATGTAGGGTTGGGAAAGATATTTTTGAAATTTATTGGATGGAGTTTTGTCCTATTAACAGTGTCCTTTGCCTGACAGAAGATTTGTAATTTTATGAGGTCCCATTTATCAAGTCTTGATCTTAGAGCATGAGCTGTAGGTGTTCTGTGCAGGAAGTCTTTCCCTGAGCCATGTGCTTGAGGCTGTTCTCCACTTTCTTTTCAATTACTTTCATTGTGTCTGATTTTATGTGGAACTCCTTGATCCACTTGGATTTGAGCTTTGTACAAGGAGATCAGAATGGATCGATTTGCATTCTTCTGCATGCTAGCCACCAGTTGAACCAGCATCATTTGTTGAAAAGGCTATCTTTTTTCCACTGGATGGTTATAGTTCATTTGTCAAAGATAAAATGATCATAGGTGTGAGGGTTCATTTCTGAGTCTTCAATTCTGTTCCATTGATCTACACGACTGTCACTGTACCAATGCCATGCAGTTTTTGACACTATTGCTCTGTAGTACAGTTTGAGGTCCGGGATACTGATTCCCCCAGAAGTTATTTTACTGTTGAGAATAGTTTTATCTATCCAGGGTTTTTTGTTATTCCAGATGAATTTGAGAATTGCTCTTTCTAACTCTATGAAGAAGTGAGTTGGGATTTTGATGGGGATTGCATTGAATCTGTTTATTGCTTTTGGCAAGATGGCCATTTTTACTATATTAATCCTGCCAATCCATGGGCATGGAAGATCTTTCCATCTTCTGAGGTCTTCTTTGATTACTTTCTTCAGAGACTTGAAGTTCCTGCCATACCGATCTTTCATTTGTTTGGTTAGAGTCACACCAAGATACTTTATTTTAATTGTGGCTATTGTGAAGGGTTTCATTTCCCTAATAGATTTGTCATCCTGTTTATCCTTTGAGTCTAGGAAGGCTACTGATTTGCTTGAGTTAATTTTATATCCGGCCAATTTGCTGAGGTTGTTTATTAGCTGTAGGAGTTCTCTGGTGGAGTTTTTTGGGTTGCTTAAATATACTATAATATCATATGCAAATAGGGATAGTTTGACTTCTTCCTTTCCAAATTGAATCCCTATGACATCCTTTTGTTTTCTAATTGCTCTAGCTAGAACTTCAAGTACTAAATTGAATAAATATGGAGAGAGAGGGCAGCCTTGTCTAGTTACTGATTTTAGTGGGATTCCTTCAAGTTTCTCTCCTTTTAGTTTGATGTTGGCTACTGGTTTGCTGTAAATTGATTTTACTATGTTTAGGTATAAACCTTGAATTCTTGGTCGTTTCAAGACCTTTAACATGAAAGGATGCTGAATTTTGTCAAATGCTTTTTCAGCATCTAATGAAATGACCATGTGGTTTTCTTTCTTTGAGTTTGTTTATGTAGTGGATTACATTGATGCATTTCCATATATTAAACCATCCCTGATTCCCTCGGATTAAGCCTACTTGATCATGGTGAATGATCATTTTGATGTGTTCCTGAATTCCATTGGCAAGAATTTTATTGAGTATTTTTGCATTGATATTTATAAGGGAAGTTGGTCTAAAGTTCTCTTTCTTTGTTGGATCTTTGTGCGGTTTTGGTATCAGTGAAATTGTGGCTTCATAAAACGAGTTGGGTAGTGTTTCTTCTGTTTCTATTTTGTGGAATAGTTTGAAGAGTATTGGTGTTGGGTCTTCTTTGAAGGTCTGATAGAATTCTGCACTAAAACTATCTGGTCCTGGGTTTTTTTTTTTGGTTGGGAGACTGTCAGTGACCACTTCTATTTCTTTAGGGGTTATGGGACCATTTAGATGGTCTGTCTGATCCAGGTTAAACTTTGGTAGTAGGTATCTGTCTAGGAAATTGTCCATTTCATCAAGATTTTCCAGTTGTGTTGAGCATAGGCTTTTGTAGTAGGATTTGATGATTTTTTTGAATTTCCTCAGTTTCTGTTGTTATTTCTCCCTTTTCATTTCTGAGTTTGTTAATTTTGATACTGTTTCTGTGCCCTCGCGTTAGTCTGCCTAAAAGTTTATCCATCTTATTGATTTTCTCAAAGAACCAGCTCCTGGTTTTGTTGATTCTTTGTATAGTTCTTTTTGTTTCTACTTGGGTGATTTTAGCCTTGAGTTTGATGATTTCCTACCTTCCACTCCTCTTAGTTGTATTAGCTTTTTTCTGTTCTAAAGTTTTCAGGTGTGCTTTTAAGCTGCTAGTGTATGCTCTCTCCAGCTTCTTTTTGGAGGCACTCTGATCTATGAGTTTTCCTCTTAGCCCAGCTTTCATTGTGTCCCATAAATTTGGGTATGTTGTGCCTTCAGTTTCATTAAATTCTAAAAAGATTTTGATTTCTTTCCTTATTTCTTCCTTGACCACGTTATCATTGAGTGGAGAGCACTGTTCAGCTTCCATGTGTATGTGGGCTTTCTGTTGTTTTTGTTGTCATTGAAGACCACCCTTACTTCATAGTGATCTTAACCGTTTCTTTCCTGTTTCTTAACATGTCTATAACTTCAGTTCATGGACATGTTGCTTGAACTACACATAAGATCTGAATATTTTCACAAGCACTTTTTCTTAAACTTTTCTCCAGCAATTCAAATCAGAAACTAAGTCCTTGCTCTGAGTTTCTGATCTCAGAGGAAATGTGACACTCTCTGTTCTTCAGCATCTGAAGTCACTATAAACATGTTTCATTTTCTTCTAGCATCCTGTAATCCATGGTTTTAGAAATCAAATTGCATTAACACAAAGAACATGAAAAGCAAACTCAACCCTGTAGTGCATATCTCTGAAACAATCAAGATTCATTCAGTATTTCAAAATTCATCTTTGGAGGATGCCTCACCAGTTCTGCCTTAGTTTAGCATATAGTAAGCTCAGCAAGCTGAATTTTGACTCAGTTAAATGGTTCTTAAACATGTGTAACTATTGCCATTATCTTCGACAAACCTCCAGTTCAGCTATATTATGATTGTTATTCCTTTTTTATGCCAATATTGCTTTTCTTTAGGTAAAGGAATTGTTAATAATCTCTTGAAAACCATTGGAACCATTCCAAATTGAACACAATGAAAGCACCTTCTTTTATTGTCTTCTGAAAACAGTTTTGATGCTGGCTTCTTATAATTGAAAAAATACAACTGGTAAACTGGTAATTTTCTTGGAGATTTTAGTTTTATCTACATTTTAACTCTCATTTCTATATAGTTTAGGACTAAAGGACAACTTTTCTGACTTGTCACAGGCTAAGTCATGGTTTCCTGAATGGCTGAGAGCCATGAGGCTGGAATCACAGTGTGAATTTGTAAATTTGCTGGTGGTTTTACTAACCATTCTTCAAAATTTAGTTTTATTAATCAAACATATGACATAAAAATAATTTGACCTTATATTTTTAAATTATTAGGTTTGCAATTTAGAAAAGTATGTGAGGCACAAAGAAATCAATTAAAGTATATCATCAACATGGAGGTTGTAAGACCATGATGCTTGTCCCATTTAAAGGAAAAGATAGATTTTGGAATCATCAATGTGAAATGTTCATCATGAAATGGATCTCCTGAATAAAATTTTTTGTCATCAAATGTTGGGGACAATACCTAGATTAAACCAGCAGATGGAAACTAGGTGAAGTTTTCCAAATTCAAATACTCTTTGTATAGCTGCAGAGCACTGAGTTGTGCGTTGGACCAATGAGATCTAGAAATGAAAGAAACAAATTTCTGCTAACAATCACACATATTCAATCTATGTGTCAAATCATCTGCTAGGACAAAGGCCATGTATATCACCCTCTTGAGTAATTTCACTTAGTAGTTCATAAATCCTGGAAAATATGCACAAGTTGTGCAAAAGTTTAAGGAAGCAGGAATTCCAGCACAGAGAATGGAAAGTTGATGTGAATTCTTTACTAGAAACTAATGACAATTGATACTAAGCATCAAAGAGAAAATCAGGTTTCTGTCATTGGTAATATCAACAGCTTTTCAGAGAAGGCCCCATACTCCTGATTAGTTGACTCAAACAAAATAAACTTCATGTGTGTGGGGGGTTGGGGGAGAAGGGGGTATTTTTATTTTCATATTGACTTGTTTGGGTATGAAATAAGTAAATTTTAAATTGCAAATTCCACGATTGTGACTAAAAAATGAGCCTACATATTCTGTTTACATAATTTGAATGTCTAATACAAATATTTTATGTAATGTCTACCTCACAGGTTGTCTTTGTACTAAATCATTACTACTAAGTTAATTAAATTATTATAGTAATAATATTACTATATATTATTTATAAAATGAAACTTATTTTTCAGTTTATGCAACAACACACATAAATAATAGGTTATAAATCATGGCATAAAATTATATCTATCAATCCATAGTAATATGAATAAATATTTGAATAAAAATAAATGATGAAAGTGGTTATAAATCTACTCACAATAATTTAAAACATACCTCTAGATGTTTTTCTTGCTAAGAAGGGAATATTTAACTCCTCACATATAGAATGTGAACCATAACTAGTATCATCCATAGAATGCAGGATGGCAGAAAAATGTAACTTTGAAGTAGAGCAACCTGATAATGATTTCCTTGGATTTTATCAGCATTAAGAGTGTTTAGTCAAAGGTTTTGTGGGTGAATTGGTATCCTTATCTATCCACTGGGAGTCCTGACTGGATACAAGAAGTGACCACTTCAGGATCCATATGCCCCACTGCCACTGAGTCTTGGCTAGTTTCAACCTCACAGTCACCCTGGAGACTCCCGCATCCCAGATCTCTAACACATCCAAGAGATGACCCACTGCCTGCTGATTACCATTCACTATTTGGGCCCTCTCTCTCTAGTTCTCCCTACACCTGAACCTCCCTGCAACCATCAACCCCCAACCTCAGTCCAACCCATTCCCATTCTGAATGAAATTCAAGCACTCTCCTTTGGGTGCTTCTTGCTATTTAGTTTCTTTAGGTCTGTGGCTAAATCCACTTATAAGTAAGTACATACCATGCATTTCTTTTGGTTCTGGGTTATCTCACTCAGGTAATTTATAGTTCTATTTATTTGCCTGAAAATTTCAGGATGTCCTTGTTTGTTTTTTTTTTTATTTTATTTCATTTTTTAACTTACATTCCAAATCATTTCCCCTTTCCCGTTTCCTCCCTCCCCGAAAGTCCCATAAGCCCCCTTCCCTCCCACTTTTCTCCATTCAAACCCCTCTCGTTACTCTGTCCTGCGTTCCCCTACATCCAGTCTTTCCAGGACCAGGGGTCTCTCCTTCCATCTTCCTGGAAATCTATTGATATGCAGATTGTGTCTAGGGTATTCCGAGATTCTGGGTCAATATCCCCTTATCAGTGACTGCATACCATGTGTGTTCTTTTGTGATTGGGTTACCTCACTAAGGATGATATTTTCAAGATCTGACCATTTGCCTAGGAATTTCGTGAATTCATTGTTTTTAATTGCAGAGTAGTATTCCATTGTGTAGATATACCACATCTTCTGAATCCATTCCTCCGTTGAGGGACATCTGGGTTCTTTCCAGCTTCTGGCTATTATAAATAAGGCTGCTATGAACATAGTGGAGCATGTGTCCTTATTGCATGCAGGTAAAGCCTCTGGATATATGCCCAGGAGTGGTATAGCCGGATCCTCCGGGAGTGTCATGCCCAGTTTTCAGAGGAACCGCCAGACTGCTTTCCAGAGTGGTTGTACCAGCTTGCAATACCACCAGCAGTGGAGGAGTGTTCCTCTTTCTCCACATCCTCGCCAACAACTGCTGTCTCCTGTGTTTTTGATCTTAGCCATCCTGACTGGTATGAGATGGAATCTCAGGGTTGTTTTGATTTGCATTTCCCTAATGACTAAGGATGATGAACATCTCTTTAGGTGCTTCTCAGCCATTAGATATTCTTCAGGTGAGAACACTTTGTTTAGCTTTGTACCCCATTTTTTAATAGGGTTATTTGCCTCTCTGGAGTTTAACTTCTTGAGTTCTTTGTATATATTGGATATTAGCCCTCTGTCGGATGTAAGGTTGGTAAAGATCATTTCCCAGTTAGTTGGTTGCCGCTTTGTCTTTTTGACAGTGTCTTTTGCCTTGCAAAAACTTTGTAATTTAATGAGGTCCCATTTGTCTATTCTTGATCTTAGAGCATAAGCTATTGGAGTTCTGTTCAGGAAATTCTCCCCTGTGCCCATATGTTCAAGGTTCTTCCCTAGTTTCCCTTCTATTAGTTTCAGTGTGTCTGGTTTTATGTGGAGATCTTTGATCCACTTAAAATTGAGCTTAGTGCAAGGAGATAAGAATGGGTCAATTTGCATTCTTCTGCGTGTTGACCTCCAGCTGAGCCAGCACCATTTGTTGAAAAGGCTATCTTTTTTCCACTGGATGGTTTTAGCTCCTTTGTCAAAGATCAAGTGACCATAGGAGTGTGGATTGATTTCTGGGTCTTCAATTCGGTTCCATTGATCTACATGCCTGTCACTGTACCAATACCATGCGGTTTTTAACACTATTGCACTGTAGTACAGCTTGAAGTCCGGGATACTGATTCCCCCAGAGTTTCTTTTACTCTTGAGAATAGTTTTAGCTATTCTGGGTTTTCTGTTATTCCAGATGAATTTTTGAATTGCTCTTTCTAACTCTATGAAGAATTGAGTTGGGATTTTGATGGGGATTGCATTGAATCTGTGTATTACTTTTGGTAAGATGCTCATTTTTACTATATTAATCCTGCCAATCCATGAGCATGGCAGATTTTTCCCATCTTCTGAGGTCTTCAATTTCTTTCTTCAGAGACTTGAAATTCTTGTCATACAGATCTTTCACTTGTTTGGTTAGAGTCATGCCAAGATACTTAATATGGTTTGTGGCTATCGTGAAGGGTATTATTTCTCTTACTTCTTTCTCAGCCTGCTTATCCTTTGAGTATAGGAAGGCTTCTGACTTGATTGAGTTGATTTTATATCCGGCCACTTTGCTGAAGTCGTTTATCAGTTGTAGGAGTTCTCTGGTGGAGTTCTTTGGGTCGCTTAAATATACTATCATATCGTCTGCAAATAGTGATAGTTTGACTTCTTCCTTTCCAATTTGTATCCCTTTACCTCTTTTTGTTGTCTAATTGCTCTAGCTAGAACTTCAAGTACTATATTGAAAAGATATGGAGAGAGAGGGCAGCCTTGTCTAGTCCCTGATTTTAGTGGGATTGCTTCAAGTTTTTCTCCATTTAGATTTATGCTGGCTACCGGTTTGCTGTAAATTGCTTTTACTATGTTTAGATATGGGCCTTGAATTCCTGATCTTTCCAAGACCTTTAGCATGAAAGGATGCTGAATTTTGTCAAATGCTTTCTCAGCATCTAATGAGATGACCATGTGGTTTTTTTGTTTGAGATTGTTTATGTAGTGGATTACATTGATGGATTTCCTTATATTGAACCATCCCTGCATCCCTGGGATGAAGCCTACTTGATCGTGGTGAATGATCGTTTTGATGTGTTCTTGAATTCGGTTGGCAAGAATTTTATTGAGTATTTTTGCATCGATATTCATAAGAGATATTGGCCTGAGATTCTCTTTGTTTGTCGGATCTTTGTGTGCTTTTGGTATTAGTGTAATTGTGGCTTCATAGAATGAGTTGAATAGTGTTCCTTCTGTTTCTATTATGTGGAACAGTTTGAAGAGTATTGGTGTTAGGCCTTCTTTGTAGGTCTGATAGAATTCTGCACTAAAACCATCTGGACCTGTGCTTTTTTTGGCTGGAAGACTTCCAATGACAACTTCTATTTCTTCAGAGGTTATAGGACGGTTTAGATGGTCTATTTGATCCTGATTTAATTTTGGTATTTGGTATCTGTCAAGGAAATTGTCCTTTTCCTCAAGATTTTCTACTTGTGTTGAATACAGATTTTTGTAGTAGGATCTGATGATTTTTTGAATTTCCTCAGTTTCTGTTGTTATCTCTCCCTTTTCGTTTCTGATTTTATTAATTTGGACACTATCTCTGTGCCCTCTGGTTAGTCTGGCTAAGGGCTTATGTATCTTGTTGATTTTCTCAAAGAACCAACTCCTCGTTTTGTTGATTCTTTGTATGGTTTTATTTGTTTCTACTTGATTGATTTCAGCCCTGAGTTTGATGATTTCCTGCCTTCTACTCCTCTTTGGTGTATTTGCTTCTTTTTGTTCCAGGGCTTTCAGGTGTGCCATTAAGCTGTTAGTGTATGCTGTCTCCCGTTTCTTTTTGGCGGCACTCAGGGCTATGAATTTTCCTCTTAGCACTGCTTTCATTGTGTCCCATAAATTAGGGTATGTTGTGCCTTCATTTTCATTAACTTTCAAAAAGTCTTTGATTTCTTTCTTTATTTCCACCTTGACCAAGTTATCATTGAGTAGAGCATTGTTCAGCCTCCATGTGTATGTGGGTTTTCTTTTGGTTTTGTTGCCATTGAAGACCACCCTTATTCCATAGTGATCTGATAGGAGGCATGGGAATATTTCTATCTTCTTGTATCTGTTGAGGTCTGATTTGTGACCAATTATATGGTCAATTTTGGAGAAGGTACCATGAGGAGCTGAGAAGAAGGTGTATTCTTTAGCTCTAGGATGAAATGTTCTATATATATCTGTTAGTTCCAGTTGGTCCAAGGCTTCAATTAGATTCACTGTGTCCCTGTTTAGTTTCTGCTTTCCTGAACGATCCATTTCAGAGAGCGGGGTGTTGAAGTCACCCACTATTATTGTGTGTGGTGCGATGTGTGCTTTGAGCTTTAGTAAAGTTTCTTTTACGAATGAGGGTGCCCTTGCATTTGGAGCATAGATATTCAGAATTGAGAGATCTTGATGGTGGATTTTTCCCTTGATCAGTATGTAGTGTCCTTCTGTGTCTTTTTTGATGACTTTAGCTTGAAAATCAATTTTATCTGATATTAGGATGGCTACTCCACCTCGTTTCTTGGGGCCATTTGCTTGTAAAATTGTTTTCAAGCCTTTTACTCTGAGGTAATGTTTGTCTTTGACACTGAGGTGCGTTTCCTGCATGCAGCAAAATGCTGGGTCCTGTTTACGTATCTAGTCTGTTAGTCTATGTCTTTTAATTGGGGAATTGAGACCATTGATATTAAGAGAGATTAAGGCATAGTGATTATTGCCATCTGCCATTCTTGACGCTATCTTTATGTTTGAGTGGTTATCTACTTTTGGGTTTGATTCAAGAAGATTATTATCTCATTTTTTCCAGGGTGTTGTTTCTCTCCCTGTATTGGAGGTTTCCACCTACTATCCTTTGCAGGACTGGATTTGTGGAAAGATATTGTGAAAATTTGGTTTTATCATGGAATATCTTGGTCTCTCCATCTATGGTGATTGAGAGTTTTGCTGGGTATAGTAGTCTAGGCTGGCATTCGTGCTGTCTTAGTGTCTGCATGAGATCTGCCCAGGATCTTCTGACTTTCATAGTCTCTGGTGAGAAGTCTGATATGATTCGGATAGGTCTTCCTTTGTATGTTACTTGGCCCTTTTCTCTTACTGCTTTTAGTATTCTTTCTTTGTTTAGAACATTCGGTGTTTTGATTATTATGTGATGGGAGGTATTTCTGTTCTGATCCAGTCTGTTTGGAGTTCTGTATGCTTCTTGTAAGTTCATCGGCATCTCTCTCTTTAGGTTAGGGAAGTTTTCCTCCATAATTTTGTTGAAGATGTTTACTGGCCCTTTAAGTTGCAAATATTCACTCTCATCTATACCTATAATCCTTAGGTTTGGTCTTCTCATTGTGTCCTGGATTTCCTGGATATTTTGGGTTACACGTTTTTTTGCATTTTGCATTTTCTTTGACTGTTGAGTCGATGCTTTCTATGGAATCTTCAGCACCTGAGATTCTTTCTTCCATCTCTTGTATTCTATTGTTGATGTTTGTATCTATGACTCCTGATTTCTTCCCAAGGTTTTCTATCTCCAAAGTTGTCTCCCTTTGTGATTTCTTAGTTGTTTCTACTTCCTTTTTTAGTTCCTGGATGGATTTGCTGAGATCCTTCACTTGTTTGTTTGTATTTTCCTGTATTTCTTTAAGGTATTTTTGTATTACCTCTTTCAGGATTTCTTCCTGATGACCCACGTTCTCCTGCATTTCTCTGAGCGATTTTTGTGTTTCCTCCTCATGGGAATCCATCTGTTGATCCATTGTCTCCTGCATTTCTTTAAGCAGTTCTCGTGTTTCCTTTGTAAGGGCATCTAACCGTTGATTCATTTCTTTAAGCAATTTTTGTGTTGCCTCCTTATGGGCATCCGTCTGTTGACCCATATTCTTCTGCATTTCTTTATGCAATTTTTGTGATTCCTTTGTGAGTGCATCTACCCGTTGATTCATCTCGTTAAGCGATTTTTGTGTTGTCTCCTTGTGCGCCTCCATCTTTTGATCCATGTTCTCCTGCATTTCTCTAAGCGATTTTTGTGTTTCCTTTGTAAGGACTTCTAACTGTTGATTCATGGTCTCCTGTAACTCTTTATGAGATTTATTTGTGTCCTTCTTGTGATCCTCTAATAGCATCATGAGAAGTGATTTTAAATCCAGATCTTGTCTTTCGGGTGTGGTGGGGTATCCAGGACTTGCTGCTGTTGGAGAGTTGGGTTCGGATGGTCCCATATTACTTTGATTTCTGTTAGTAACATTCCTACGTTTGCCTTTTGCCATCTGGATACCTCTGATGTTAGTTGGTCCTGCTGCCACTGGCTGTTGGTTGGACCTCCTGTGAGCCTGCAAAGCTATTTCTGCACCCCCCCCCCGGATTACCAGGATTCCCCTGGCACCGATTTCTGGGGCCTGCCTGCTCCTGAGTGACTTTGGAGCCCTAATGTGCCTTGCCCCAAGTGATCTTATATTGGGGAGGCCTTGCACATCCAAAGGCTCAGCCTATTGGATTCCTGGAGCAGAGGTCGCCAAAGGGAGGCTGGTAGGCTCCTGCCCTCTGCAGGGGTGTGTGATCTCTCCTGGTGGGGGAGGGGTCGTCCCTCTGCCAGGCAGAAGTCCCACAGCAGAGCTAGCATGCTGGTAACTGCAGATCCGCCCAGGTCTTGGGAGCCACGTGCACACAATCCGCCCAAGACCCAAGTGATATTATGCCTGTCTGTCTCAGAACCTGGCTGTCCCAACTTCCCAGCCACTGGAGCAAAGATGGCGGAGTGCACTTTGCACACTCTCCGTGGCGCTGCTCACCCTGCAGACGGGATGGCCTGCAGATCTGGCACCCAGACGACCACAGCGCTGACCCGTTCTTGGGCGCAGATGGAAGCCCCAACAGGCCGTGTCTCAAGTTATGTTATATTGGCAGAGAGCCTGGGTACCTGTCTCTTCAGTGCAGTCTGCGGAAACAGAGGTCGTGGAAGGAAAGCTGGTAGGCTCCCGCCCTGATGTCCTTGTTTTTAATAGCTGAGTAGTATTCTATTGCATAAATGAACCACATCTGGGTTGTTTCCAGTTTCTAAATTTTTGATGCAAAATTTGTTCTGCCAACCAATGACTGTCCCAATTGAGAACCATCCTGTGGTCAAGAACCAATCTGCCATACTATTAATGGTACTCTTTTATTCTTGCAGACCAGAGCCTAGCATAACTGTCCTCTGAGAGGTTCCACCCAGCAACTGACCAATACAGATGCAGAGACCGAGAGTCAAACATTAGATGGAGCTAGCTAGAGAAGTATTGTGGAAGAGGTGGAGGAAGAATTTAGGAACCCAGGATATAGGCACTCTACAAGAAGATCAACAGTGTCAACTAACCTGAATCCTTGAGGATTCCCAGAGACTGAACCACAAACTAAAGACCATGCATGGGTTGAACCTAGCTCCTCACACCTGGCATATATATAGCAGATGTGCAGCTTGGCCTTCATGCAGGTCCCCCAACAACTGGCATGGGAACTGTCCCTGACTCTGTTGCCTTGCTGTGGATCTTATTTCCCTTACTGGGCTGTCTGTCTGGCCTCTGTAGGAGAGGATGTATGCAGTCCTGCAGTGACTTGATGTCCCAGGGTGGATTGATATTGGGGGTTGGTGAGCTTCTCCTTCTCAGAGGAGAAGGGAAGGGGGAAATGGGGCAGAGGCTGTTTGAGGGAGGGTATGGGAAGAGGGGCACTATGATCCTGATGTAAGGTAAATAAATAAATTAATCAATGGAAAAAGGTGATTGATCATGTGATTAGTAAGTACCTTTCCTATGTTGTGATAAAAATGATGTTTTATCTTTGGTCTGTCTCTGAAACCAAATAAGCTTACATTAATCCTGAGCAAAATTTAAAGACATCCCAATAAATGGCATCCTATAAATTCCTAGAATCATATTCCTTTTTTTTTAATGTGGGTGCAGTGAACTTTATTAATGGTATTCAAGAGAGTGGGGCTCCATAGTCTTCTCTTATTATGATGGGCATCTGGGATAGAAATTGTGATTGAGATGATCAGTGTTGGGAAAGGGACTCCTCAGCAACAGAGAACCTGTCTCTTGCTCTAAGTGTCCTTGCTGGGTGAGTAGTCCAGGGTTTCTTTTGCTTTGGAAATCATGTGGGTCATGAGGTCCACCACCCTGTTGCTGTAGCAGTATTCATTGTCATAACTGGAAATGGGCTTCACAAGTTTATCATCAATAGCAATGTCAACCCCAGCATCAAAGATGGAGGAGTGGTAGTTACTGTTGAAGTCTAAGGACTTCAAACTGGTCCTCAGTGTAGCCCAGGATGTCTTTTAGTGGTCCCTCAGATGCATACTTCACCACCTTCTCAATGCCATCGTACTTGGCAGATTTCTCCAGGTGGCATGCTAGATCCACAGTGGATACACTGAGAGTGGGAACATAGAAATCCTTGCTCACAGCCTTGGCAGCACTAGTGGATACAGGGATGATATTCTGAGCAGCCCTGTGGCCATCATGCCACATCTTTCCAGAGGTACCATTATCCAGTCTTCTGAGTGGCAGTGATGGCTTGGACCGTGGTCATTAACACTTCCATGATGCTAAAGCTGTCATGGATGACCTTGGTCAGGGGAACTAAGCAGTTGGTGGTACAAGATGCATTGCTGATAATCTTGAGTGAGTTGTCATATTTCTCATGCTTAACACCAATCACAAACATTGGACATTGGCAGAAGGGGTGGAAATAATGACCCTTTTGGCTCTACCCTTCAAGTAGGCCCCAACTTTCTCAATGGTGGTGAAGATACCAGTAGATTCCAAGACATACTCAGCATCAGCATTGCCCCTTTTGATGTTAGCAAGATCTCGCTCCTGGAAGATGGTGATGGGCTTTCCATTGATGACAAGCTTCCCATTCTTAGCCTTGACCATGCCATTGAACTTGCCATTCGAAGAGTCATACTGGAACATGTAAACCGTGTAATTGAGGTCAATGAAGGGGTCCTTGATGGCAACAATCTTCATTTTGCCAACTGCAGAGCAGAAGGCAGTCCATGTGCCCAATATGCACAAATCTGTTCACATCGACCTTTACCATCATGTCTATGGGACGAAGCTGGTACTGCATGAGAAGATACAGCTCTCTCCAGAACAGGGAGGAACAAAGAGCCAGATCCATATTCTTATATCACCACAAAAAAATTATCAAAAATAAGAAGTAGCTAAGAAACTGACACAACCAAGAGGAGACTAGAAACACATAACCAACAGTCAGAATGTGATACTTTAGATGATAAAAAATATATTAGGTAAAAACTCAGAAAATATGAAGAAAGCAGGGAGCTTACCTAGTGTATACCAATTTTTCTTGATTAATTATAACAAATATATCTCCATCAGTGCAAGGGTGCTAAAAGCCAAACTGAGTCTTTTTATATAGACCTATGGGCCATTAAATTTTTATGTAAATCTAAAATTCTTCCAGAATTAAAAGCCAAAACATTATATAAGCAAATATAATTTGGGCAAATTAATTGAACATGTGACTGTGTGATCAGCAAGTTAATCTATGGAAGATAATGTATTAAATCATTGCTTCATATTTTTAATGTGATAGGTAATTCTTCCTCAACTGCAAAGAATATTGAATACTAATTTAAAGTTAAATTACAAAATAAATATTATTTATTGATCTGTGAGATCAACTTCTGAGATCTGAAATTTGTATGCAGAATGTTTTTGTTATGTCTAAACTTGTCTGTCACAAGCAGGAACATTTATCTTCAAATGCGTTTTTCACTGTTATATGATGTGCATGTTTCAGGATAGGTTCAGATTGAAATATTGCATCTTATATAGAAACTTCATAAGCAGAAAGGTAAGCATCTCAAAACTTGCCTCAGAAATTCTCTGAAACTGGCTAGATTCATTATCTGCCTCTCTCACAAGAGTAAACAATAAAGACTCCCAGACAAGCAAGCTGAAAAGATGAAGATGTTAGACCAGCTGTCTTGAAAAAGCAGAAAAAAGTCAAGCTGCCTAGAAATTATTTAGGCCAATTGAGCAACCTAGAGAGGAAACTCCCCTACATGCTGAGCTGCCTACAGACTGTGCAATGTGCTCCCAGTCCCAGGCTTTTGTGAAGGGGCTTTGGTGATGCAGTTGTCTTTGAATCATTCTACTCCAGTAAGTAAGACCTCACTCATACTCCCTTAAGTAACCACAGTGAAACACCAAGTTGGAATTCAGTTGTATCCATATTTTGGTCTGTTTTCCTCTCCTTATCTAGAGTGAATACATGTGTGTAATGTGCTTCCTCAGGAGGAGTCTTGTCATATAGCACTGATCTATCATATAAACACATTAAGATGTAGAAAAATTGAGATAAAAGAGATGGGGTTCAGCCAGAGAGGCAAAGATGATCAGGGTGAAGGTCACAATTAATGGATGTGGAAAGCCTCTCAAACTGGAAGGAGACGAGGTAATGAAGACTTTTCTGAAGCCTGCAAATGCTGCTGAAACTTTGATCTTAGCCTATGAAACCCATGTTAGAGTTCTAAACAACAACATTAACAGAAGGTAAATTTATGTTGTCTTTTAGACTTGGAAAATTTCATTTCATAGTCATTGAAAACTAAGACAGTGTTTCAAATGCATCTCATTCTATATGTAGATTTAATAGTACAATCTTCATTATGATAATTTTATTTACTGAAGACTGCTTTATTCATATGTCATAAATGAGTTGAAAAGAAATATACCATTTAAAATTCTAGTGTAATATTGATATAAATGGTCATATTTTGGTGTTTGGTAAAGTAGTTAAGATAGACTTTGAGATAGATGTGATGTAGGCTTTGAAAAATTTTTAGTTTTCTTATTTTTAAATTTCCCAATTCATAAATGTAAAACTTGAGTTCTTTGTTGTTATAGATTTTTAATAGTGGTGTAAGATTAATTTTAAGATTTAAACCTTGCATAGATCTTTCATAGATATACTCCTTTTCTTCTCTCAGGTAACATATTCTCATGTGAATATATATTGTTAAAAGTAGTTCAACAGTAGTGAATGGGCTTCTGCAATGAGTTTTTGGCCATAATTTATAATGTCTACAGTTCCATTATTTCAGAGACTAAGGCAGACAGATTGCTATTAATTAGGTGTATTACTCACTACATAGTGAGAAAAAGAGGCAATGAAGTAATGAGAAGTAATGAGAAAACCGAAGCTTTCTTATTATCCCAAATGCTACTATTCATTCTTCTTAGATTCCTCTAAGAGTATTCTATTTGCCTTGTGCTTTGTGTTGTCAATATTCACAACACTTCCTAAAATATAAATAAAAAGTAAATGAGGAGGAAAATGGAGTTATAAGTCTTATGAGAGCAGTTCTACTTCAACAACTATGAAAACATGACCGTCTCTTGGCTATCCAAGCCTGCCACCACTGTTGACAGCCTCTGGAACTTCTGTCCCACTTAGTCAGATTTTAGTGATCCTACAGTCATGGTAACACCTATAGGCAAATTTATAAACTAATCATGAAATAATAAGGATATGGAATTTCTTCTTTTCTTTAACAGGTAAAGTCTACATTTCATAATGTGTTTGGGTCACTGATTTTTTTTCACATATTCCTACTTTGTTGAAGTTCACAACAATGGGTGAACACCAGAGTTGCTTTCAGCTAAAGAGCTTTGAAGGATTATAAGATTATGGAGTCTGCATGAGAAATACAGAGGGGACCATTCTCAGCCAACCATTGAACTGAGCACAGGGTCCCCAATGGAGGAGCTAAAGAAAGGACCCAAGGAGCTGAAGGGGTTTGCAGTACCACAAGAATAACAATATTAGTCACCAAGTACTCCCAGAGCTCCCAGGGACAAAACCATCAACCAAAGAGTACACATGGAGTTACCCATGGCTCCAGACACATAGGCAGTAAAGGATGGTCTTGTTAGACAACAAAGGGAAAAGAAGCCCTTGGTCCTGGAAAGACTTGATGCCTGGTAGGGGAATACCAGGATAGGGAAGTGGGGGAGGGTTGATTGGGGAAGTGTAGATGACTTATGGGATTTTCAGGGTCGGGGGAGACCAGGAAAGGGGACAAAATTTGAAATGTAAGTAAAGAATATATATAATAAAAATTAAAGAAAAAAGAAAAGAGTCCATTCAAGACCATGTCAACAATGCATATTTTAGAAGAGAAATTCTACTTCACTAAAATCTCACCTCTATTCACCCAGGGAGCAGCTTCTACTGCACTCTTTTGAGTCTTACTTTACTTTATGGCTCCTATGGAAACACAGAAGTTTTAGGACTTGAAATACTCATGATACTGGAAAAATAATGAAGCCTATATATGTTACAGTGCTCCATTTGGAGAGCCTTTTGTAAGATTTAATTGACATATTTTAAATCCTGTTGACATTTATAATAAACTTCAGTTGACCAATAACATTGTCTTCTGTTCTTAAAATCCATCAAAATATAAATTATACAAATATATGTAAACTAGAGAGGTGGCTCAGTGGTTAAGAATATACTGGCTGTCCATTTGCCTGTGAATGTCATGAGGTCGTTTTTAATAGCTGAGTAGTTCATTTACATTTTCTGTATCCATTCTTCTTTTGAGGGACATCTGGGTTGTTTCTAGCTTCTGACTATTATAAATAAGGCTGCTATAAACATAGTAGAACATGTATCCTTGTTATATATTGTAGCATCTTTTGGGTATATACCCAGTAGAGGTATAGCTGGGTTCTCAGGTAGTATTTTGTTCAATTTTCTGAGGAACCACCAAACTGATTTCCAAAGTGGCTGTATCAGCTTGCAGTTCCAGCAGCAATGGAAGAGTGTTCCTCTTTCTCCACATCCTTGCCAGTTTCTGTTGTCACCTTTGTTTTTTATCTTAGCCATTCTGACTGGTATGAGATGAAATCTCAGGGTTGTTTTGATTTGCACTTCCCTGATGACTAAAGATGCTGAACACTTCTTTAAGTACTTCTCAAACATTTAAGATTCCTCAGTTGAGAATTCTTTGTTTAGCTCTGTACATCATTTTTAAATAGGTACAGATACATATACAGCAGAGGATGGATTTATCTGGCATCAAAGGGAGGAGTCTTTTAGTCCTGTGGAAGTTTGATGCCCCAGCATAGGGAATGCTAGAGCAGTGAGACAGGATTGGGTGGGTGGGTGAAGGAGCACCCTCATAGAGGCAAAAGAGAGGGGGCAGAGGGGAACTAGGATGGGGGATTGTGGAGGGGTAACCAGGAAGGAGAATATTATTTGAAATGTAAGCAAATAAAATGATTAATTTATAAAAAAGGCATACTCACTGTTCTTCTATAGGAACCAGATTTGAGTCCCAGTACCCACATGAACAATACAAGTATCTGTAACTCCAGTACTTGGGGATTTAATGCCCTCTCCTGACTTTCATGAGCACCAAGAATACAAATGGAATACAAATATACATGCAGAAAACAATACCCTTACACATAAAATAAACTGTAAATTTAAATCAGAAACAAATACAAGTTTTGATATTTAAAGAGAAGAAATGTATGGGAAGTTACTAAGTCCTTTATGGAAAGACAATGCAAATACAAAAATCATTCAAAGAGGTAAGCAATTTTCCAAAGCAAAATGTGAAATCTATACTTGGTTACATGTACTGGTTCATAATTAAAATTTATATTTTATAAATTTGTATCTTTCATTTATATGAGATTGATTTCACTCTGACATTGCTACCATACTTTTTTCTTTAATAATATTCTTCTCCTTATATTTAGGTGTCACCTCCACACATCACAGAGTTATATGAGAGAAAAACTTTAATTAACAGTTGGCTAGATCAGATTGATTTGTCAGTATGTTTGTGAGTATTCTGTTGATTATTAATTGATGAAAGAGTGTCCAATCCACTGTGGGTACAACAATCCCTAGGTAGATCATCCAGGCTACAAAGAAAATCTAGCTCAGCAATAGCACTATGAGAGAATCAGAGGCAAGTCAGAAAACATTTTTCCTCTATGCACTCTGCTTCAAGCTACTTGCTTGATTTCCTGGAAAAATAAGGTGAATCAACCATTTCTTACCCAGAATGATTTTGGTCATAGTGTCTTATCACATAAACAGCAGAAAAAGTAGAGCATATGTTTTGGCACTTTTCCAAATGTTTCACATGATGTATTTTGATCTCGTTTATTCCACATTCTTCTCATACACTTTTCCCACATTCAACCTTTCATTCCTAACCCATTTCACTTTCTGTCCATTCTGTATGTGTCTACCACTTATGTCTTCTCTTCCCTCCCTCCAACCCAAGCTTTCACAATCCCTTGGAGGCATTCCACAAATGACAGAAAATCAGTACAGATACTATCTGGTTAAGCAGATCTGGGGTAGCAGTGAAATGAGTAAACACCGAAAGATTGTGGAATGGAGATTTGAGCTGATTGTCAAGAACCATTACCCGCAAAAGGTAAGTTCAGCAAAAATGACATCAAAAAAGAACTTCTAAGTCTAGAACAGATTTTTTGTCTCTTTCTATAAAAAACCTGACATTGTAAAGGTAACGAATTGTAGCCCTCCAGGTTGGAAGCTGTGCCAGTGTGAAAGGACAAATTTGGAAGAGTCAGTCCTTCTCCATGATGTACACACAATAGGGTAGAGCTAGGGTGTGGTGATCTGTAAATAGAATTTGAAGGTAGGTAAACCAAGAATATGAAATACTCATTGGACACTAATTTTATTGCTTGAAAGATCTGGGAGAAGCTGAGGAGGGAAATTCTGTAGGAGGACCAGCAGTGTCAACTAACCTGGACGCTGAGATCTCTTAGACACTGAACCACCAACCAGGCAGCATACACCAACTGATATGAGGCCCCCAACACATATACATCAGAGGACTGCTGAGTCTAGTTTCAGTCACAGAAGATTCATCTAACCCTCAGGTGACTAGAGGCCACAGGGAGTTTAGAGATCTGGCGGGATGGGGAATGGGGAGATGAGAATGTTCATGTGGAGACAGGGGTTGGGAAGCAGGTATGGGATGTGGAACAGTTGGAGAGTGGACTGGGAGGGAAATAAAATCAGGAGTGTAAAATAATTAAATAAAAATAAGGAATGTATAAATACCATTTATATGGATATGGTATTATACATGTAAATTAGTATGCTATTATACATAACATATATTAGTATGCTACTATACATAACATATATTATGTATAAAAATTAGCATTATCCGCATTTTCTATGATTTTGTAGGGCTCTTTGAATACATCATCTGTGGATAAAAGGGGACACAGATCAATATCTGTATTATTATTTATTAATCAGTCACTCTGTCTATATCTCTCATCTATATTTTACGTATCACTTGTATCTTCATATATTTCTCTGATACATCCATTACCTATTACTGATCTATTATCTACCATATATGTATCTGGTTACAATTTCCCTGTTATATACTTCCATTTATCTGCTTACTTGTCTATCAGTAATCTCTGTGTGTCTTGTCTTTCTTCCCATAACTTCATCTACCACCCATCATCCACTTGGTCTTCATACATACCTCAGGTCTATAGAAAAGCACAGATCCTCTTTTAGTTTTCCTGTAATAGGACAATTCTTTGTTTTTTTTATTGAGATAAAATAAATTATTGAACTGTATTTCAATATCTATGCTCAGCCTTCAGCTCATATCGGATTTAGTGCTAGAGGATCAAGGTTATTTATTTTCCATTTATCCATTTTAGCATATTAAAAAAAAACTTAGAAGAGGTATATGCCTGTTGGTATTTGAATTCCTTTCTTAGATGTTGAAAATAACCAAAATATCTTGTGTAAATATCTGTTTAATGTGCCATATAAACACTGAATAAGCTCTATACTTGAAAATTTATGTTTTATATAAAGGTAACAATGATTTATAGTAATCAGAAAAGAATCACAACAATTGCCATAGATGCCTAGGTGTCAGTACAAACCTGCTATTTCTGAACATGGAAGGTTGAGGAAGAAACCTAAAGTACATAGAGAGTTTGGGGCTTGTTTGGATCACATAGTAGCCTTCCTTCCTTCCCCCACTCCCCAAAAGGAAGGCTAGATGGAACAATAGATGGAGAGAGACAATGATGGAGGGAGGGAGAAAGAGACACAGGGTTATCAAATTGACTGGTACTTTTTGTCTTAGCTTATAAGTATTCTTGCTTTATACTTTTGCATGTGTGTAGTTTTCTTTTTTTATAAATTGTGTTTTTATAATTGTATCATTGCAGAAAATCACTTGGAATTCTATTCACATAGCTTTGGTTAGAAGAAGCACTGGAAAAGATAAACCCATAAAATTGAGGACTTAAAAGTCTAGACAAATTGCTTTGAAAAACTTAAGTGAGAGTTGGAAATTGCATTGTCAGAGAATTATAGAATGCAGGGACATTTGGCATGATATACAGAGATTAGACTTGCCAGTAAGTAATGAAATAGTCAAGGAAAGAGAGAGGGGAAACAACACAAAGGGCATTTTGATAAGGGCTGGCCACAGAAATATAAGACTGTATTGAAGTGAACCTCGGCTGCCTTGATGGAAAGCTTTGCAGGCATCACTGTCATGATAAATAAGGAACATGTAAGTGATAGAGCTACAGTTACTTTTATTTTTCTAAAATGAATGGAGCCATGTTCCACATCAGAGAGTTTAATTGTTAAGGTGAGATCCTAGGGGACATGAACAGAAGTGACATTGACAGAGAAATGTACTACTCATCTAGTGACAAGAAGTTCAAAAATGGCATAATGAATACTTTATCTTCAGAATTGATCTGAAGTTTTTTCCTAGTCAAGAGTATATCTGAATTTTCATTATCATTTATATGGTGGTCTTGTTTGGAAATTTACTTATATATGGTTAAATCAGACTATGGGCTAACATTATGTCTTATTTTCAGCTACATTTGGGGCATTCTTCAGTATAGAATGGTCTCACTGTGAGTTCAAGTTGAAAATTTTTCATTAACTCTAGTGCCTGGAAAATATTTTCACACTTCACAGTTTATTTCATGTAAAATATATCTTAAATACTAAATATCAGATTTCATGTAGTAAATTAAAAAAATGTATATCATATGAAATCATAGAAAACTTTCTTCAGTACTCTACTGATGAGCTACTATTTTAAAGTAGTGCAATAATACATTTTTCTGTGTCACATCAGGGTCAAGGGACTAGTAAGAACTCTTACATAAAATATAAATGAAATAATGAGTGTATCAGTTTATATAAATTATTTACAAAATTACTCTAAATTTTATTTCTTACACATTCCTTGAAGTACAAGCTAGGGGCTTCAAAATAAACTTCATGAGTATGTTCAAAGACCTTAAAGAGGATAAAAATAATTACATTAATGAAATCCATGAAAATACAAACAGCTAAATAAAGTGAAGAAAGTGGGTCAAGATAGGAAAGGTGATATGGAATCACCAAAGAAAACTAAAACAGCCGTTGATTTGGAAATGAAAACTTTAGAAATTTGAGCAGGAACCTTAGAGGTAAGCCTCATGAATAGAGTGCAGAGATGGAAGAGAGAATGTAAAGCATTGAAGACATGATAGAGATGGAAACTTCAGTTAAAAACTGTTAAAGTATGAAAAACGTCCAGGGAAAAACATCCGGAAAATCTAGAGAACTATAAAAACACCAAGACTATGGTTTATATAGAAAGGTGCATAGCAGGATCCTCCAGTAGTATTATGCCATTTTCTGTGGAAATGCCTAACTAATTTCCAGAGTGGTTGTACCAGCTTGCAATCTGACCAGCAAGGAGGAGTGTTCCTCTTTCTCCACATCCTCTCCAGCACCTGCTTTCCCCTGAGTTTTTGATGCTAGACAATCTGACTGGTATGAAGTGAAGTCTTAGGGCTGGTTTGATAAACATTTCCCTAATGACTAAGGAAGTTGAAAATTTCTTTAAGTGCTTCTCAGCCTTTTGATATTCATCAGGTGAAAATTCTCTGTTTAGCTCTGTACCCCATTTTTAATAGGGTTAATTGGTTCTCTGGAGTCTAACTTCTTGAGTTCTTTGTATTTATTATTAGTCCTCTATTGGAGGTAGGTTGGTAAAGATATTTTCCCAATTTGTTGGTTGCCACTTTGTCCTATTGACAGTGTCCTTTGCCTTACAGAAACGTTGTAATTTTATGAGTTGCCATTTGTCAAGACTTGATCTTAGGGCATAGGCTATTGGTGATCTGTTCAGGAAATATTCTCCTGTGCCCATGTTACCCAGTTCCTTTTCTATTAGTTTTACTGTGTCTGGTTTTATGTGGAGGTCCTTGACCCACTTGGACTTGAACTTCGTACAAGGAGATAAGAATGGATTGATTTGTGTTATTCTGCATATTAGCCATCAGTTGAGCCAGCACCATTTGTTGAAAAGGCTATCTTTTTTCCCACTGGATGCATTTAACCCCTTTGTCAAAGATAAAGTGACCATAGGTGTGTGGGTTCGTTTCTGGGTGTTCAATTCTGTTCCATTGATCTACATGCATGTCACTGTACAAATACCATGTAGTTTTTAACACTATTGCTCTGTAGTACAGCTTGAGGTCTGGGATACTGATTGCCCCAGAAGTTCTTTTACAGTTGAGAATAGTTTTAGCTATCCTGGATTTTTTGTTATTCCAGAAGAATTTGAGAATTCCTCCTTCTAACTCTATGAAGAATTGGGTTGGGATTTTGATGGGGATAGCATTGAATCTGTATATTGCTTTTGGCAAGATGATCATTTTTAGTATATTAATCCTGTCAATCCATGAGCATGGGAGATATTTCCATCTTCTGGGTCTTCTTCAATTTCTTTCTTCAGAGACTTGAAGTTCTTGTCATACAGATCTTTCATTTGTTTGGTTAGAGTCACACTAAGATTCTACAGCATGTAATAAAGCACATGCTCCACTATGTTCATAGCAGCCCTATTTATAATAGCCAGAAGCAGGAAAATACCCATATGCCCCTCAATGGAGGAATGGATACAGAAAATGTGGTATATATACACAATGGAGTACTATTCAGCCATCAAAAACAATGAATTCATGAAATTCTTAGATAAATGGATGGAACTGTAAAATATCATCCTGAGTAAGGTAACCCAATCATGAAAGAACACACAAGGTATGCACTTACTGATAAGTGGATATTATCCCAGAAGCTTGGAATACACAAGACACATTTCACATATCAAATGATGCCAAAGAAGGAGGAAGAACAAAGTGTGGATACTTGGGTCCTTTGTAGAAAGGGGAACAAAATACCCACAGAAGGAGATACAGAAAGAGAGGATGGAGTAGAGTCTGAGGGAAAGACCATTCAGAGACTACCCCACCCAGGGATCGATCCCATATACAGTTATAAAACCCAGACACTATTACCAATGCCCATAAGTACTTGCTGACTGAAATCAGATTTAGCTGTCACATGGGAGGCTATGCTAGTTCATGAGAAATACTGAGGGGTCCATTCTCAGTCAACCATTGAACTGAGCACAGGGTTCCCAATGGAAGAGCTACAGAAAGGACCCAAGAAGCTGAAGGGGTTTGTAGCAACACAGAAGGAACAACAATATGAGTCACCCAGTACATCCAGAGCTCCCAAGGGCAAAATCATCAACCAAAGAGTACACATTGTGTTACCCATGGCTCCAGACACATAGGCAGCAGAGGATGGTCTTGTTAGGCACCAAAGGGAGGAGTGACTCTTGGTCCTGGAAAGACTTGATGCCATATTGTATAGGAAATCCAGGACAGGGAAGTGGGGAAGGATTGATTGGGGAAGGGGAGATGGCTTATGGGATTTTCAGGGGAAGGGAGAATCAGAAAAGGGGACAACATTTGAAATGTAAATAAAGAATATATCTTATTAAAAAAAAGAAAGGAGCATCAACCAAAATTAAAGGGACATAATTTTTTTTCCTCAAAGTCAAAGGAAATATCCCTATTCTAAGAAATGAGATCAAGGTACAAGAAGCATGAAGAACATCAAAAAGAAAGAACCTGAAAATAAATTCCCCATGACACATAATGATTATAACACTAAATGTACAGGTCAAAGAAAGAATATTAAACACTGGAAAAGAAAAAGCTTAAGTAAAATATGAAGGCAGACTCATGAGAATAACACCTGTTTTCTCAGGGGAGACTTTGAAACCCAGAAGGGCC